>CAJNDT010001913.1:526737-837155 GCA_905221615.1 Symbiodinium sp. CCMP2592
CACCCACAAGGAAATGCTCCTTGTTAGGAGGTGTATGACCAGTTTATTCCCTAAGGATCAAAGGGCAGCGCCCTGCACACGGAAAGTAGTTGTTTTGTCTTGCTACGCAAGGAGAGCTTGTCTTGTCTCAATATGGTAAAACCACTGTGAGCCAATGGGCAGCGGAATGTATATGTATGAGCATGCAGCCATTGCTGTAGGTACCTGTTAGAGCTACCCCTGTAGAGGTTTACGCAAACAAACAGACACTAATTTTCTTTTACCGGAAGCATGGCCGCACATTCACACATATACTATTATGCCCACTGTCACAGTTGCGGAGTTTGGACTCATGATAAAAACAGCATATTGTTTATGCTAGGTA
This sequence comes from Symbiodinium sp. CCMP2592, assembly GCA_905221615.1. Taxonomy (NCBI): domain Eukaryota; class Dinophyceae; order Suessiales; family Symbiodiniaceae; genus Symbiodinium; species Symbiodinium sp. CCMP2592. The sequence goes on from CAJNDT010001913.1 coordinate 527,102, forward strand.
TGGCACTGAAGTACACTGTTGAGGTCACTCCTTTTGCACACACTCATGCATGTTGGTCAGAGAGATCATCTGTACAAGATCAGGTCTGGTAATGTTCTTCTACCGAATTATGCAGCCCTTCATTGTGCTCTTGTTAGAGCTTTGTGATTCACTGTTGTGAAACTCTGAGAATTTTCTTATCTCAGATTCGGATCCAGGTTTTGATCATAGGCTCGAGCATAGACGTTCGGATGTGGCTCATCCGGGTCTGAGTGATCTTCTTCGGAACTTGAAAAGATTCCGAGTAATCTGTTCTCAGCCCTGGTGAAGGCGGTGTCTGCAGTATCATATCCATGGTTGGATGTTGTCGCCTTTGGCTCGGCCTTTGGAGCAGCTTGTGAGCTGACTGGAGTTGCCTTGGCTTTAGCCGGTTGCGGCTGCTTAGCCTTTGCCCGTTCAGCCCTTCTTCTTTCAAGCTGTCCGTCTGAGGACGCCCATGATCTTTCACTTTCATCTCCTGAAGGAGATAAGACGTGGGCATAAAGGCTATTCCAGTACTGTGCTGCAGAAGGAGTTAGGACTTCTTCATTGTCAGATCCTGACTGGTCTTCCTCAGAGCTTTGGTCGTCAAAGAGTGTCTCGAGGACATTTTTGAGATTGTTATTTCTTCGCTCTATCTCTAGTGAGGAATGGACCAATTGGTTAAAGACTGTCCTTGAGTCCTTCAGTGCTGTTAGAAGGATTTCCACTCTGGATAGAGTATCTTGGATGGTGTCAAGATGTTCCTTCCTTTCCTCCTTGTCTCTCTGGATATAGCTTCGCAATGATTGTGCGATTCTGAGGAGGTCTGTGTATTTCGCAAGAGGCATAGTTACCGTTTGATTGTCATGTATGACAGTTGCTTCGTCGCCGCTTAAGTTCCTGAATAGGACTTCCACGACTGGTAGGAACTCCGTGCTCCACGGTTCCTCTTCATCATATGTTTCTACGTGCTGTAGCACGCGTTGTGTAAACTGGCCGCCTGCTTCTACCGTTGCATCGATAGAGCTGACGTGTCTTGCTGCCATGTTTCGGCATGTAACGTTAATTGCCTGGCCTTGATTGGCTTCGTTAAGTGCAGCGTCTGCATAGGTGCAGAGTCCACTGTTGTGGGCTTCTCTAGCTGCCTTTCGTTGAATGCGCCGATTTTGACCTCCTCTTCTGGTAGGACCTTTTGGTCTTGGAGGATCTGAAGGTACTGTTCCTTTCGCCTTTGGCGGAGGACTCTTAGGTGGAGGTGACATGTTTGCCTTGTTAGGCCCTGGTGGCATTGCCTTGGGCGCTGATGACGATCCGGCACTTGAGAGTGCAGATGTACCTTTGGCTTTTGCCGGGGATCCCTTGGGGATCGATGTATAGGTAATCTGCATGGCTTCTTCGGCCATTTGTGCATGCAATGCATCTTTGAATAATTGCGTCATATGAGGAGTGGTACTTGCATCATCGTAGGTCTGGAAGCGCTCAATGTCTCTTTCGGTGCCACGTGGACGTGTATCACCTCTTTGAAAAGGATCGTTCCTGCGAATCTCCGCACCTTGTACTGCATGGAGGCAGTTTTTGCACAGCACCTTCCTGCAAATATCTCTTGCTTGCTTGAGCTGGTAACAGCTGTCTGAGAGATGGTAGACTTCGCTTCGGGAAGTATGCCAGATAGGTCGCAGATCAGTTGTTTCTCCGGAATTGACCCTGTTGGGTCCTAAAGGTTCACGCGTCTGCGGTTCATCCTCGGGTTCGAGGAATGGAACTCTTTGGTTCGCTGCTGCTTTTGATTTTGGTTGTTGGCGCTCCATACACCTGATAGGAGGCCTGGTAATCTGCTTCCACATCCAGTGTAAGCCCATTAGCAGCAGAAACACATTCCACGCGATGTTGAAGACGGAGAAGTCCTGCTCACTGGTTAGTGAGTTTGGAAGTGAAGTTTCTTCAGTCTTGATAGACTCTGCGTTCGCTCCACCTCGGTTGCGGTGTCCGAACCAGCCCGACAACCCCGCTGCTGTAGCAGCTGTTCTGAGTGCCTTGCCGCTCGGAGCAGACGGTGGACGCGATGCCTTCCTTCTTCTCCTCCGGCTGGAGGATTCGTCCTCTTGTTCCTCTTCATCTCTCTGAGCAGACATCAAGTTTGATGTTTCTCTTTCGTGTTCTTCGATTTCACTTTTTGTTGGTGACGGTTCCTCTTCTAGTCCATCCAGCTCTTCCAAAGACATGTTGAGCTTGTCAACAATATTGGTTCTTTGAGGCCTGGACCTTGATCTTGGTAGATCTTGTTGTGAAGAGGACGATGATTCCTGGTTCCTTCTTGGAGGAGGACCTTCAGGTTCGCTGGGACGTTCAGGCTGTGGCCACTCCCAGAATCTTCCGTATCTGTGATGGCTACCTGATGGTTGCGATTTGTCGTACCAGCTGTTGCCGGATGAGTAAACGAATGAATCGTTGTAACCCCAGTATTCAGCATTACGCTGCTTGTAAGCCTTTCGATTGTCAGCGATCTTCTGGACCTGGGCATCTGACCGGTTGTGTTTCCCTTTTGTAAGGATTGGTTATATCGTGAAGCCCAAAGGGCTGTGCCAATCTTTGTCAGAGGGACTCAACCATAGGTCAAGGTTAGAAAAAGTTGAATAGTACTGCTTGACTGAGACAAACAGACGGATATCAATATCCCTGTTATTGTTCATGTCCTGCCACATATCTGAGATTCGTTCCCAGTATGTTCTTTCGGCGGCAGGTGTGACCTCTCTTGGACTAGGTGACGCCGTGTGCGGCGTTTTACTCCAGTCAAGGATATAACTGTTGATACAGTCAAGGTCAGCAACTTTCTTCGCCGGGTCCGCCGGTAAACGGTCTGCACGTGCCAGTCTGTGCTGGTCGGAGTTGTTCAAGCAAAGATGTCGCACTTGTGAGTGCCTTCCTGCTATTTTGTTGAATGCTGCAAGTTTCTTCTCCAGGTATAGAGAAAACAAACTGTTTCGCGGGTGAACGTCTCAACCTTTTAAGGTGAGCCTCGACGCAATATTATTGAGATCTCCCGCTATTACATCCGGTTTAAAAGGGAGAATCTCGTTGAGGAACGCGTTCACCAGTTCGCGTCTCTGTTCTTCCTTATGAGTCATGTATGAGTTGAAATGGACGATCGCGATGGTGATGACCTTGTAAGGCCCTTTTGTACACCACATCTCGGCAAGATCGTTCGATGCTTCTTGTGAGAAGATCTCTGCGTATGACTCAAAGTCTTCCTCTGGTGGCTCATCACCCTCGACATGGCCGTTCCATTCACAGAGAACCGGCGAGGGGTCGAGGTTCGACAGTGTCAGGCACGCCTCTGGTGAGAGGTAAGAGCCATCAGTGGGTCCATCCTTGTCAGGATTTTGCCCTTGAGTGGGTCATATCCGATAATCTGCATGAACTCGTCTCTCGTCATCCTTTGGCCAGAATATGGGTGGACCCATTCTTTTGCCTCCTGGATGGTACTGTGGTACCCAAAGGTGAGGCGGCATACCGCACCGTTGCATGCCCACAGTCGCTTCTTGGGACCACCATTCTTAGGCTTCATTGTTCGATGACGGTAAAAGTGGTGGACGAGAGCGATGTCTGTTGTTGGGTCACCCTTGACTCCAATATACATCGAGGGTGCCTCAGGCTCCTTGGGAGGCGAATGGATTAGCATCCCCCTGTATTCATGTTGTCGCATGGTTGCGATCGAATACTCTGACGCAAGTGCTCCTGCCTCGAGTACGAGGGTAATATGAGCTGAATTGTTGAAGCACATGTCAATAAGAGGGTGATAATCGAATCCCTTCTCATGTTTGAGCTTCTTTTTGGGATTCCCTGCGGGCACCGGCGCTCGATCCATATTTCCCCAGTTGAATACCACTAGGTTTAGCGATACGCTGTCTGGGTTTGAGCCTTCAATGTATTCTCTCTTCTCGTTAACACCGGCCATCCTATTGCGAACTATCTCGTAATGTGCGTCGAGCACCAGTTTATCTTCGTAGCCAGTAAGAGAGAGAAAAGAAGCCGGATGGCTTGTTCTAGAGTCCTTGATGTTGATGTGACTCTTGTTAATGCTCTTATATTCCTCCAGGGTTGGAGCCTCTGTGGAGCTGTCATACGTATTCGGAGGATTGTTCCTAATATCATCAAGGCTGCATGGATCAACGCCTGGATGGTCCTTTTCGAACATACTTCTTGCGTGGTCGCAATACATGTTGATTTTCTGGACTGCCAAATCTACGTCCTCATGTGTGAGGATGGCCTCGTATAAAAACTGACGCTCTTCTGAGGTCATTCCTGCTCTCACTTTGGAGCTCTCAAGGCAATCGATTGGCAAGACGCACTCGCACATCCGTTGTTTACCCTGTGGGGTAAGTCGACAGTCTGCACATACAATCGTTCCACAGGAATAGCAAAAATAGCCTGTAGGCTTTTTGCAGAGATCGCAGAGAGGATTGTCTGGTCGAGGCAACATTCGTATCCTTTGGTTAAGGCTCATGGCTGTCCTGCGTACTCCTACAAATCTCTCCTTGTTAGGAGGTGCAGAGGAGGAAGATGCCGACTCTCTGGGTCTTTCCCACTCCTCTTCGTCAGGAGCCTCAGAATCCTTGATCATGAGTGGACTTCGGATTTTTCGATTCCATCGACTAACCCAGATTCTCTCTTGCATTTCCTGTTGCATAGCCGGGTTAGACGGTGACTTCGAGATTCGGTGTTTGGTATTTTCTCGAATTCGAGCGCTGATGCGCTCATGTTCTCTTACGAGGTCTTCCTCATCAGCAGGCTACTCGTATTCGAGGTTGAGCTTGCTTCTGTTGACTCGATAATAGGTTTCTGTTTCAGGATCGAAGAGAACTAGGAATTTTTCCTTCTCCTTTTTAGGAGATTTTGGTTTCCTTGGCTCTTCGTCTGAACTCTGAACATATTCTGTTTCAGGCTTTGGTTGGTCACGTTTGACCTTCTCAAGTTTCTCTGTGATCTCTTCCGTGGGAGATTCTTTCTTCTCCTCTGACGCTGCAGGTGCAGAGTTCGTCTTGTGAGACGGATTAACATCAACTCGGAGTTCTGAGGATGACGAAGATTTTGAGCTCTTTTCGCTCTTCTCGCTCTTTTCGCTTCATGCCGACTCAACGTCTGATTCTTCGTCACAATCCTGGTTAGGATCTGGTTCCTCAGGTTCCGTCTCTGTTCCAGAAGATTCTTCCTTGGGAGGAACTACGTTGGCGGAAGTATCCTGAACAGGTTCTGGAGGTTTGTGACCTGTCGTTATCTTAAGAACTTCGGTGGCGCTTCTGGTGCCGTCGGAGTTCCAGAGCTGTCCCATACGACTGTCCGGATCCTTGTCAGCCTCGGCCTGCCGGGCGAGCTTGGATCTCGGATGGATCTCCTTTGCAGTAGTCTCCGTTTTCGGAGGTACCTCACCTGCAGAAGCGGTTTGCTCCAGGTTTGGAGCTGTGTCGGCCTCTGTCTTTGGCAGAGAAAAAGACTTCTTGTGAGAAGATCTAGCCTTGGGAGGCTCTGGTGGCAGATTTCGCCTTGCCACTTTTCGAAGTGCCGATTCGATTTCTCGGCCGTAATTTGCGCACCATTTCTTCGACTCGTAAGTCGCTGACGGCATCTGTTCGGAGCAATGGTCTGCCCACCATGGTCCGATGCTCTTGAGCTCATCGTATTGCGATGATAACCAGAGTGTTTCGGAGGGTGCAAATACGGCGCTAAGAGTACGGGCATGCACTACATCTGGTGTAGCAAACATCCCTGCTTGCGACTGCCACATGTTTGTGACTTCGTTCACTACGTTATTTGCGTCGAATACTAGAAGCAGTGCCTTGTTGGCACGCAGCAAAGTCGGATTAGGATTCGCCAGATTTAGCGTTGAAAACTGAACAGTGTCCCTGTTGGAACGACTGTTTTCATTCACGAGAGCTTGAAGACCTGGTGATGTAACCACCTGCGATAGGAGGTTTGATGGTACCAGACCGTGCCTCAGGATTGAGGATAATGCCTGTAGGTCCGTGTCATGCATGATGTAACAAGGGTTGTTCTGTCGAACAAAATCCTCCATGCCGACGGGCCTCGGCGCGTTAGTGGAGAGACGCTGTGCACGGGACTGCACTGGATTGCTCCCCGTTGCCATGAAGTCTGAGATGGTCATGTGTGACCTTGGTCTCTCTTCTTCAGGATCTGGTTCTTCAGCTCTTGGTAGAGTTCGTCGTGAACCGTGTCCTCCCACTGCCGAGAGGAAAAGTTTGGTCATGGTCAACACATTTGCATCCTGTGGGATGGTAACGGCGGCATCTGTTGTTTCGGCCTTGCCATCTTGGTTATAAACCATAGTGACCACGAACCTGGACTTAGTGTTAAGGAGGACACCAAGCGCGATCTCTTGTGGTGTATACTGTGCGAGCTCTGCATCGGCCAACTTGGACATGTCCAGAAGATAATTGTGTTGGCCAGCAAAGAGATCTTGGTGCTGGTTCTGAAGGTGTCTTGTTGAGTGTGCCAACCACCTTCCGACTCTGTTGGTCTTGGAAAGAATGTGGAAGCACATCTCTGGTGAGAGACCTGTTACCTCTGCCAGTATTGGCACTGAGGAGGAATAGTCATATTCTCCAGATGCATCAAGACTCACACATTGTTTTACCTCCTGTGGGAGGCCAGTCTGAAGGTGATGTGCAAGCATCGTACAAAACTGGCGTGGATCACGAGCGTGATTACCCACGTTGTTATCCCAGTATAGAAGGGGACTGTTGTCCCATGGTCCTTGAAAGACTCCTTCGTAGAGCCTGACTCCATGTCTGGAGATTGGAGTGAGCCTTGCTCGACTCGCATGGCCACATCGTGAGATCAGTTCAGCAATATCTCTTGGATGCGGATTGAACACCTGTTGGTGACCCATGTAAATGTATGGAGGCTCGTGATTTTTCTCACGTTTGTGAAATCGGTGTCCACCGTGTTCGGTGTGTCGACGTGATGCTTCCCGACGAGACTCGGGGTCCGAGCTATCCATGTGTGGATGTCGCTCATGGTACGCCTGTACTGCCCTGGGTAGGGCGTGTCCATCACGGCTAGGGAAGTTTGATCGTGTGCTCATTACGGCACGATGACCAAACAGGATCAGGAATGCTTGGTTAGCTCAAAAGGCTGATTGCTGTGAGGCTCGAGGCTGAAAGCGGCTGCGGATGATACAGAACATATAGTTCTCATGAACATGTCCGATCTTGATGAAAACGCAGCCTGCAGACACAAATTTTCTTTTAGACGGAAAACAGTCTAAATAGAAAATCCAGCACATGGTTGTGCTACCAGCAAACAAGACTACCACCAAGTTCCTTGGCAGTAAAATAATCGGTAAATCTCTGTTGAGACATCAATTCCAAGGAAGGCTACCGCTGTAGCGGCATTCTTAAGGTTGTCTATGATCCACCGAACAGTGAAAGCTTTATGTTGAAGAAGTTCACGGAAGGGTGGATGAATGTCTGTTTCTGGTAAATTTCCTGTTTCCAGAGCCTTGATAAGCTCATCATGTTGCGCCGAATGCTTTGTTAATGCATCAGCTAGGCAGTACTTCGAGCTTACATGAGCTAGGTCATCTAAAGATCCAGAGTTGGATTCCTTACGAAGCATCTGAATGAGGTGGTGAGTTTCCTTCTGCTCTGGAAGGTGTGTCGTGCCTGCTGTTGTCACAAGATTGTTCGCATCTGTTCTGATATGTATGGGTACGGTCTCTGATGAGAGATCTGCCCAGAGTCCCTTGAGGAACAGGCAGGTACCAAAGCAACGCATCAGTGCGTTAAGCTCTGCCACTGTTGTGGACATTGGGGTTGTCGTAATCTTGTGAGACTCATAATCCACCAGGCTACCTCTCGAGGATGTTTCCTTAATAGAGGATTCAGAGAAATCGTTCTTCTTGGAAGAAGCAGCTGCTGCTGATTGTTTCATTCCCTTTAGCTTTGGATTTCGATCTTCAGCAAGGAAAATAACATGTGCTTTCTGAGATGATTTGTCATCATTGTTCCTGTAGGAAGCATCAGGGTAACCGAGGATTCTGAGATTTCCTTTCAGCGGCCAAAAACGCAATTCTACTTCGGTAGACTTCAAAATCCTAACAAGTTTGTTTAATTCTCGAATATCACCGATGGTAGGCTTGGCAGCCTTGCTCGCACACCGACTGAAGCGATAACAGATGTTAGCTTGAGTCCGGCTTTGTAGCCAGTTGATCTGTCCTAAAACACTTCTATAGGCAGTGTGCTGCTGTGGTGTGCATTGTTGCTCATTGTTGAGCTTCTTGTCAAAAACAATTTCTTCTAGAGCTTCAACAGCTAGGTTCTGATTTACTGAGATATGTGCTGGCACTGATGCTGTAGCATCCTTTCAGACTAATCTCTGTCCTACAAACATGATATCATTCGTGTCTTCAGAACCTACTGCAAATTCCTTTTTGATCGATTCAATCACGGCCTTACGAAAGGTGTCATCACCGGCCATGCACAGGTCATCTACATGCAAACAGACTACTCCATGTACCTGTCTACCCTTGGCATTGTTGCCTGCTATGGGATCTAGGAGATATTCAATCGCTGATTCCATGGTCTTTGGCTGAGACTTCTTGAGCTCAGCATCTGCTGTTGCAGACTTCTTACCATACAACACATATGTACAGCGATCCGCACGGGTTGGCACTAGGCCATAAGACAGGAGTGCCTTATCAACGATGTTCCACCATCTTCGAGGTGCATCGTTAAGTCCATAAGCGGGTTTCTTCATCCTCGCTGAAATGTAGGGAGGATAACCTGCTTCAGGAGGAATCTGACAGATTATGTCTCTCGACTCATCATAGGCTTCACCCTGCAGGAAAGCAGTCTTTAGGTCGATGTGTGTCAGATTCCACAGCTTGTTAGCTTCTAGTTGAATCGCTAAGCGGAAACCTGGGCGACTCGCAGCAGGACTATCAGTTTGCTGTATGTCCTTTTGTCGATCCTGGAAACCTCTTAGGACCCATCGGGCCTTGCACTTAAGGAAGTTTCCGTCCTTATCTCTTTTTAGAGTCAGGACCCCTCGACCAGTGACATAATTTCGGATGTTTCCGAGTTTCCGTGTATCGACGAGCTCAAAGACATCATTGTCTAGCCAGCTCTGATATTCTGCTGCTTTCGCTTCATCAAACTGTTTCTTCATCTCACGCTTTTCCTTGGCGGTTGCCTCCTTCCGTTGTGCCTTCTGGGTTAGATTCGCTGAGTTCCTGGGGGAACTTGGGGATAAGGCCTTGTCCTCTTCCGTGAGAAGATCGTACTCTTCACGAATGTCAGATCGGAACCTTTTGGTGGGTTTATACCGTGTTCGGTCTGACCTCACTCTTGATGTTACCTCTCTGATGTCTACGGGTCCGCCATGCATGTACCGATGCATGGAGAAAGAACCTGTGTTACTGCACAGTTTCTGTTCTTCTGTGAGAAGGACCCAGTCCTTCTCATCTACGACCAAGTCACCTTCCTCATCAGAGTAATACCTTGTGTTTTCTGACTCGGCATCGCTCTCCGGTTCTGGTGAACCAGAAGTGTGAGGAGGAGCGGACGGTTGTCCGGGGTCGTCTGTGACCAGTTCTTCTTCAGTGTCTTCTTCATCTTGTTGTAACGGAAGAATGGGTCCCTGTGGATGTGCCTTCGGTTTAGGTTTTGGTGTCGGCACCTGTGAAGGTGATTTCTGTTTGTGCGGCGAAACTTTCCTTTCCGATGAAGACCTTGGCGACACATCACCCCCCAGACCCCGAGGAGACGGAACGCGAGGAGGCGGATGCACGCGAGGCTTAGCCCGAGCAGGAGCCACGGGCTCATCGGAGGAAACGGCCGGTAGTCGCGGTGGAGGTATGGGAGGAGGAGGACGCGACGGCGGCGTGCCGGGAGGCAGCGGCTGATCTGGTTCCGGCATAGAAACATCGTCAGATGTGATCCGTGAACGATTAGTGCTCATTGGTTCCGACGGGTCTGACGGCGAAACCTCTTCGTCCGACATGATTACATCCGGCGGTGTTCGCACGGACGGTGAAGTCTTGCCGCCTGTCATCTGGAACAGCACCCCCGAGAAGGTTGATGGGTGTACCTTGTTCCAGGAAACCTGGTGCGGCAAGCAACACGTCATAGTCGAATTGGGCTTCTTCTTGTTCCAAAAGACAAGAACGCCATCAGTAACACTGGTGAGTGCTTTGATTGTTCCAAATGTACCTCTGTATAGAGTACACTGTTCGAAACCAGACCCTGGTAAGAGTCTTGATCTAAGGCGAGTAATGTCTGACACCAAGGCATCAATGGACGGTGATGGTTTGGAATGATGCAATGGTAATTCAGTTTTACTCGATAAGGAATTTACTCTAGCAACAAGTGATCTGATTTTCGGATCTTGCAGGAGTTTGGAATCCTTGAGAGGATTTGCTGTCAAAAGTGAATACTCCTGATCAAGAAGTTCCGAAAGTCCCTGGAGGCATTCATCTCCAGAGTATTCTAGTATGTCTGTGACTAAAGACAGATGAGATGCATACGCATCTCGTTTCAGAAATCTTGCCAAACACGAGGCAAAGGTCTCACAGAATTCATAAGGATACACTTGTGCGAGTTTCGTTTTAAGACCGTAGCCTTGAATACCCTTTTCGTCTCCTGGTGGAGATGTTGGAGATTTCGTTTTGGCAGAATGCCTCTGGAGAGGAATTAAAACTTGCTGTGGCAAGTTGTGCATAAAAATCGAGGATTTCGATTCATAGTATCCTGTTGGATCTTTCATGCCATAGGCCTGTAGGTTACAGACCTCATAGCTGATCTTATGATTTGAAAACAGGCGTTTTGCTTCTGGTGAAGACCAGAGCCTGCTATAGTATGGGTTCTCAAGAACAAAGTAACGTCCGAGCTTCAGTTGGTGGTCTGCGACCGATTCACAGAATTTTAAAACAGAAAGTCTCTTGGCAGAGCCTTTCTTCCACTGTGATTACCAGCTAGACCACTGAGAATGGTCCGGTGACATAACAATAATAGTAGGTTCTTGTTCCTTGATGATCCTAAGAAGATTGGAGCGACCTTGCGGTTGCTCAAGATCTAGACCGCTACGCAAATCGACTGGCTGAACTACTCGCAGACCTGACAGGGCAGCTTTGTGACTCATGCGGGGAGATCCGCCGTAGAGTTCTAGGAAGTCAATCTTCCCAGTGCTGGTGACCTGCAAGTGACACTCTTGATGTGGAACCGTTAGGTCTGTCGACTGCAGGGAAGCATCGAAGGTGACCATGCAACTTGCGTGGTCAGAACCTTCTGACGTCAGAGTTTCCTCATCAGGCGCGAGAGGAATCTCCACATCAGATGTTATGTCATAATTTTTCCTCAGTTTTGAGATATTGACACGGACGATGCGTGTTCCAAGATCCACACCTACCATGGATCCTCCGAGTTCGGAGATCACCTTCCCTTTTAGCCAAGATCCATGTTTGGACCCAGTGGATCCAATCTTAGACTTATCTTCTGACCAGTAGAAAACCTTATCTCCCAAAGAGAAAGGTCCTTGGGTCATTGACAGTCTGGCTGCAAGATCTCTACGCAGATCATCAGATTGGCGTGCCTCTTGGTAAGCCCTGGTGGCAAGCTCCTTAATGGCTCTCGCAGTGACTTCCGTATCAGTTGGATTACCTGTCAACTGATTGGGATCAGCGTTCTCTGGTGTTATAACATCTCGAGGACGCCTTCCAAAGGCCATTTCTAAAGGAGTAACTCCTCCGTAGGTAATCGAAGAGTTTATTGCCAAACATGCTTGGCGAACGAGGTTGCCATACTTCATGGTGATTCCGTTATACTGCGGGTCACCATCCTTCAGGATCTGAAGTATGAGCTTAATCTGATGCTTCAGCAATCTTACAGCAGCTTCGGCCCTGTTGGGCCATGGTGTTCCAGGTCCTGTTGCCACAGGCTTGCTATTCTGCCGATTGTAATAAGCCTCCATTTTTGGAGTCATGAATGCTTGATCTCCAACTACAACCTTTGGGTTGATCTGAAATTTCTCAAAGTAGTCAGTCATAATCGACATTGTAGTATGTTCTTCTTTATCCTGGACTACTTCGGCAGTCAACAAGTTTGTTGCTCCATCATAGAGAATAAGAAATACTAAGCGACTATCCTTGCCGGGAATTGGAAGCTCACCGTGATCTACGAAGGTGAGATCACCGAAAGTCTCTGATCTTAAACCAGAAATCTTCGCTCTTGAAGGAGCTCTCACATGTTCCTGGCAGGTTGAGCACTTTTTGACCAGTTGGTCATATAGCTCGTATATCTCCTTTGGGATCTGTAAGGCTTTTGTGCGTCGCTTGAACTGATCCGTACTCATATGACGGTGTTTGAGGTGAAGCTTATAGAGTTCTACAGGGTCCTTAAGCTTCTCATGAATCCTGCGAAGAGCAATGGGAAGAGATGGCGATGGTTCCGCGACAATCTCTTCACCTGTAGGTGAGTCTGTACCAGGAGCCTGGTATTCTCTTGACTCAAGTGGTCTTACCTCCGTCCCGTCATCAGCTCCTGGGACCTTAGACTTCTCTTCAACAGGAGATTTAACCGCATATTTGCGGGATTTCTTCAGAAGGTTTTTAAGACCCTTTGGAGTCTTTATCTTCGCAGGTGGGACCTCAAGTCTTTCTTCTTCTGGAGGTTCATGTTGTGCAGAGGATTCTGCAGGTTTGTCCCTAGAGCCTGATGATGGTTCCGATGGTCCGGAAGGCTCAGGAGCATCACCAGATGGTTCTGGTGGATCAAGTTTCTTGGCAGATGATTCTGCCGGATCAGATGGAAGAGGCTTCTTTTTACCTGAAATCCTCTTCGGTGGTGGATCAGCTGCTCCCTCAGGTGCTTTGTCGCAACCCTTGAGGTACGTGTGAGCCCTTTTCTGTCCGGCACAGGCTGGACAGCGACCTTCCGGTATCCTAGTATAAGGCTTATTGGCTCCTAGAGCAGTCTCCGTCGCACTGAACGACGTACCTGACTTAGGGAGATACTTCCTGGTGGAAGTGAAGCCTAGAAGGTCCAATACCAAATGGTTATTGGTACTAATCGGAAGAGGGGTTTTATACAAACCGAAAGCTTCACACGTTGCTAGGTCAGCTGTGGGACTACACTCGAGGGTCATTCTTAAATTCCTCATCTGTTCGATGGAAAACAAAATGGGGACTCTCCCCTGATCCAAAACTTCTATGGTTGTATCTCTTCTTGGAGTTGTGTTGAACCATAGAGTTACACGCTCCTTGATAAGAGCTGTTTCACTATCTGCGAAAGAGAACTTCGTGTTCGAAGGTGAAAAAGTGAAATCAATCATGCCTGGGGCATGTTGCTTCACGGCCTTGATAAGCCTGTTCACCGCATAGCGGGAACCCATAGCCCTAGTACAACCAGAGTCAAGTATGACAAAGGTAGGGCTCTTATCAAGATTGATCCGCTCTGTGAGAGCAGATAGGACGGTGTGCTGCAACGGAAACACCGCTGTTGCAGTTTCAACACCTTGCCCCTCGGATGGTTCAGAGACCTGGGGCACGTAACTCACTGATGAGTTGTACACGGGTTCTTGGTGCGCGCTCGGATCTGTGCCTCTACCTGATGATCCTGCTTGATTTCTTCTCTTCTTTCTCCGTGTCTTTCTTCGTGAGGCTTGTGATGCATAGTATGTATAAGACGTTTGATCGTCATAAGCGGCATAATTCCAACTGGAGTCAGTATAATAACTGTCCTCATACCATGAATCCCAGCTCGGTGCGGTGGAACTTTCATAGGCCTGTGGAGATCCAGTTTGGTCTCCTTGTAAGGAGGCAGACTTAGCTGTATCCTTACCTTTGCCTTTTGCCTTTGCACCCTTGAAGGAGCTTCCTTTATCTCCTTTGTCCTTTCCTTTTCCTTTGCCTTTTCCACCTTTTCCTTTTTCCTTTCCTTTACCTTTACCGAAATAGCTGGAATCAGTTGGATCATGTTCTGCCTGGTTGGCTCTCCCTTTTCCGCGGTATGACCTAAAACGGCCACGTCCTTTTCGCTTGCCACCCTTTGCTCTTCCCGGTGATCCGGGACGCATTCTTGGTCTTCTTCCCTTTTTGAATCTCCTTGCAACGAAGGCTTCATGGTCGTCAACTGTCCAGAAGACAGCTTCTTCATCCTCGGCGGCAAGAAAGCCTTCCTCAAGGGTGTCTTCGTCTTGGAGCCAGAATCCATCGACTCCATCGTATTCACCCTGATCGAGGATGAGGAAGTTTCGACCTCCGCGTTTGCGGCGTTGGTCTCTCCTTCCATGGCGGTCCTTCTTGTGAGAAGAGTGCCGAATGTTGGGATCCTGCAGACCAGTTCTGGTCGTTGAGAACTGATCGAACATGGTCTGCCGTACCACAGGGTACGTGTAGGTCTCAATTCGGTGACCTTGGTTGGTCAATGCTGTTACCAACCTCTCACGTTGCATCTCATTTAGGTCGGACTGCACTAGGAAGAGGAGAGCTAGGAGATTATCATTTAGAGGAAACGCTCTTCGATGATTATCAAGGCGTTCCTTGTTCCATGTTTCGAAGAAACGTGCGGCGTATGTGTCTCTCTCGGTTGCATCCTGTAGGCGCAAGAAGGTTTGATCTGCCTGCACAGCCTGCATGAAATCTGGATGGGCATCTTCCAGAGCTATCTCTGGTAAGAGATCCATCCATGAGTTTTTCACGCGCTGTAGCACGATCTCAAACTTAGCAATCCAAGTCACAAAGTCTTGGTTGCCCTTCCATGCCTTAAATAGGCCGAGGAAACGCCACAGGAAAACGTACTGTTCTCCTTTCACGAAAAATGGACGCATCTTCTTCTTGAAGTAATCTACTCCATCTGGGGCTGCAAGCCTTTCTCGGTTAAGTGATTCCTTTTGTACTGCGGCCAATCCGGAGAGCCTCGTCTTGAGAGACGGACCTCTTTTGGTGTCATCCAGCGTTGTTATGTCGCACCAGTCGTCAATCAACTGTTCATACTCAAACCACGAGGTGGTGCCATCATAGGCAGGCGCGATCTTGGGCGTTATGCCTAATGATGCAAGCATGCGGTCAGATGTTGCATATGACTGTGCGACATAAGTGGCTGGACCTTGGGAGGTCTCTTCGTTCTCATATCCCCCGGAGGATTGGGAACTGCCGTCGGCTTCGCTATGCGAGCTCGACATTGTGCTGCCTCTTATCCGCTTGGTTAAGCGTTCGGCGAGGCCGACCGCTGTAGCGGACTTTGTGAGGCGGGCGGCCCTTTCCGGGCTCCGCTACCAGAAAACTGTGCCGATACACCCACAAGGAATACTCCTTGTTAGGAGGTGTATGACCAGTTATTCCCTAAGGATCAAAGGGCAGCGCCCTGCACACGGACAGTAGTTGTTTTGTCTTGCTACGCAAGGAGAGCTTGTCTTGTCTCAATATGTAAAACCACTGTGAGCCAATGGGCAGCGGAATGTATATGTATGAGCATGCAGCCATTGCTGTAGGTACCTGTTAGAGCTACCCCTTTAGGTTTCACCCCCCCCCCCCCAATGGTATCCCCCCCCCCCCGGCACGCCACAGGGGGGGGGGGTGGGCAGGAAGCGGAGGAAGCACAAACCACGGACAAAAGGAGAGAAGCAAGGAAAGCAGAGGAAGCAGACACGACGGACAAAAGGAGAGAAGCAGAGGAAGCACAGGTACCACAGGGGGGGGGCGAGAAGCAGGCAGAAAAGGAGACAAGCAGAGGAACCAGAGGTACCACAGGGGGGGGGGGGAGAAAGGAGACAAGCAGAGGAACCACAGGTACCACAGGGGGGGGGGGGGGAGAAAGCAGAGGGGTATACGATGGGGGGGGGGGGGGGGGGGGGGGGGGGGTGCGCAGATGCTGACACATATATAGGGGTTTTCGGGCCTAGGCCCAGATCTTAGGGTGTAGGGTCTGGCTTTGGTTGTTCGCCGCGAGCAGCCTCAGCATCGACCTCTAAGTGGAAGATCGCCTTCCTACTACTTAGAGGATCATGGGACTTAGTAACTTGGGTTATAGTTAAGGTAACTATACTTATACTTACTTATAACCCCAATTACGGTACTTATAACCATACTTACTAAGTCCCATGATCCTCCAAGTATCCACCGCTGAGATGTGGTACACCGCATCAGGTCACGACCACAACCTCCACGGCAGCCCCTCTCCACTTTGGCCTGGCATCTTGGCTGCTGCTTTGGCATTCAGGGTGCAGAGCAGTTCGAGATCTAAACCCTAATCCTTACCTGTAGCCGAGAAGACCTACCTTTTTCAGGTTGCTCATTATTGTTTTTATATCTAGTTGCTTGGAAAGGTAGGTCTTTTCTGCTACAGCTAATCCCTAAACCCTAAAGTGCAGTCCGGAGTTGCTCGTTTTCTTTGGGCAAGCAAGCTGAAGACCAGCTCCAAGCTCCAGTTGGCAACCGTTGTCGCAGGTCTGTAGGTCAGTAGCGGCCATGGTCGTCGTCACTATCGCCGTCACTCTCAGCCCCTCAGTCTCATCCTCATCTTCATCATCAGTGTTAGTGCTATCACTATGAAATCATTATTAAGTCATTACTGTTGATACTAGTATCACTGCCACCATCACCGTCGTCGCCATCATCGATGGTGATCGGCAGCTTGGCGCGGCATCATCACTGCCATCACAGTTTTCACCCGATTGTCTGACCTTGTTCTTGTTCGTTGCGTTTCCGCTGTTCAAAGGGGAAAAGGAGGGACCCTTAGTGGGGACCCCTACCCTATAATGGGCTATATAACGGGTATATAATGGCTATATTAAGGGTATATACCTAGGGGTCCTTATTAAGGGCCCCTCCTTTTCCCCTTGGAGCTGTTCCTTCCTCTACCAAGCTGAGTTCTGCCTTTCACCCTACCAGGACTCAGGGCATTGTGACCCCTAAACCATGGATCTTGAACCCCAAACTCCAAACCCTAAACTCCAAAACCTGAGCCCTAAACCCTAAACAATAAACCCTACACCCTAAACCCCAAACTCCATTTAAACCCTAAGCCCGAGACCCCAAACTCTAAACCGCAAGCCCCAAAACTCTAAACCCTAGACCGTACTTGGAGGTTCATGGGTAGTTAGAGTGGGGTTATAAGTCCCCTAATAAGGGTTATCAGTATAACTGCCTTACTTGTAACCCTAGTTATCACTACCCATGAACCTCCAAGTAGGCCCTAAACCGCCTAAACCCTATACCCTTACAGAATCCCTATAGATCCGTTCAACGCGACCTTTAAAAGGAACCCATATACAGTAGAAGCCAGAAAGATGGAACATCCTTATCCTCAGGCCCTTAAAGCAAATTATAGGGAATCCCAGCACCAATCATCCTATACCCATGTTCCAACTTTCTGGGATTCACTATAACCCGGGACTGCTAGGCGCTCACCGGATCGGGGCAGTGCCCAGATGGCCTCGGGGTCTCGGCGGTGCCGCTCTCCCGCTGCCAGGTTCGACTATATCTACTACACCGTACTCTACCATAACTAGACTACGCTCCAACATAAATATGAATAAATAAATAAATAGATAAATATAAATATAAATATAAATATATATATATATATATACACACACATACATAATACATACATATATCTGTATATACATATATGGCTTTTCTATAGGTATATTTGATATTGAGATACAGTACAAAGGTTTTTGCAAAAAGGCTGAGGGGGATGGCACAACGCCTAACCATATGGGCTATCTACTATACTGTACTCTACCAGACCATACTAGACAATCTCATAATATAGCATTTTCGTACATTTGGCATACTGGTAGAACAACGCAGCCAGCAGTATCCGAAAAGTGGTATTTCGATTACCCGACGCCCGAGACCATAAATGAAGCCTTCACACTATCATGCATTGGTTATGCTAAGCCCCGAGAGCACTCAGTGCACCAAAACCCAACTAATCTACACCTAAGCCGCGCAGCCCTGCAGCCCTAAAAATTAACTTGAAGACCCTACTGTTTTGCAACCCTGAAGCCCTAATATAGGCCCCAAGCGCTAAACCTAAACTTAAGCCTAAACCCTCGAAATCTAAAGCCCTAACAGAAGCCTAAACCCTCAACCCTACCCCAAAGCCCTAAACCCTAAAACCCTCAACCCTAAACCCTACCGTAAAGCCGTAAACCCTAAAACCCCTCAACCCTAAACCCTACCCTAAAGCCCTAAACCCTAAAACCCTAAAACCCGAAACCCTAAACCCTACCCTAAAGCCCTAAACTCCACACCCTCAGCCCTAAACCCTAAACCCTACCCCTACAGCCCTGAGCCCTAAAACCCTCAACCCTAAACCCTAAGCCCTACCCTTAAGCTCTAAACCCTAAAACCCTCAACCCTCAACCCTACCCTAAAGCCCTAAACCCCAAAACCCTCAACCCTAAACCCTGAACCAAAGAAACGTCCTCACGCAGAGCCCTGAAGCCCGCGGAACAGGAAGCAGCGGCCAAGGCGATTCTACCTCCCGGTGCCTCGGCTTCGAAGCAAAAGACACCCAGAAAGCCCAAAATACCCCTGAATTAAGGAATATTTTGCTTAAATTATATAGGGTTTCATATTATGATTTAAGCTATATTCCTCCATTAAGAGGTATTGGCTCGAAGCAAAAGAAACCCCTTGAAAGAGCGTCTCGGGGGTTAGGGATGGTTAGGGCTTTAGGTTTCTAGGGTTCCTAGGGCTTTAGGGTTTTTGGGTGGTGGGGTTTTGGGGTTCAGGGTTTAGGGTTTTTACTGTTTTTTAGGGTTCAGAAGCCCGAAAACCTTGAAAGAGGCGTTCTGTTGGCAAGCTCCCAGAGTCTCCGCACAGCCCCGTAAACCCTTAGCAACAAATCCCGAGGAGCTAAATGTGGGTAGCCCGACAAATTAGGGTCCCCGTTTTTCGGTTCCCCAAATATTACGGAACTCTTAGAAGGAGACTTTAATTTAGAGAACAAGCCCCTACGGTTGATGATATAAATCCTGCATTACCCATAATAAGGAATATACCATAATTCCCATAGTTTAGGGTCCTTAAGATAATGCAGGATTTATATCATCAACCGTAGTTCCGAAAGCCACTGCTCCTCCAGCTGCCCCTTGCCGGAAGCTTCGAGCCGGTCAAGTCAGGTACCTCCCAAACCCTACGCTGTTAACCCAAAGCCATCAGCCCTAAACAACCACTCCGTACCCGAAACCCTGAACCCTAAAACCCTATATAGCACCCTAAACCCTAATACCGAATACTTTAATACCCCTAAACCCTAAACCCTAATACCCTAAACCCTAAACCCTAATACGCTTAATACCCTAAGCCCTAATTTCTAATCCCTAAACCCTCAACCCTAAACCCAAACCCCTAAACCCTAATCCCCAAACCCTAAACCCTAAAGCCCCCAAACCCCTAAACCATAATCCCCAAACCCTAAACCCAATCATCCTCAAACCCGAGACGCCCTTGGTCCCCATCCCAGGCGCCAAACGAGGCCGCACAGCGCTGCAAGCTGGGTACAACGTGGGCTCAAAGGATCTCGGAAACAAGAAGAAAAAAAGGTTTGGGGTTTAGGGTTTAAGGATTAGGGTTTAGGGGTTAGGGTTTAAGATTTGTGGTTCAGGGTTTAGGGGTTTGGGTGCTTTAGGGTTTAGGGGTTTAGGGTGTAGGTGTTTAAGGGCTTAGGCTTATAACAAGTAGAGGTCAAGGTTGAGGGTTCTAAGGCCCAGGGTTTTTTGAGCTGTTTCGGCAGGGTTTAGGTTTCGGAATTCAGGGTTCAGGGTGTAGGGATCCCGTGTTTCGGGCTCATGGTTTAGGTTTTTAAAGGTTTACTAGACATGCTTAGAAGGTGGGTGCTTTTACCCTTATGTATCCTCATGTGTTTTGAGTATTTTTTGCGGGGTATCTAGCTTCAATATTGCATTCAAGGGCTTGATTCAAGGGTATGTCGGGTAAGGTATTCAGGTTCTTCGGGATACTTGCGGCTTCGGGGGTCTTCTTTGGAATTGAGGACATACGCCCTTATCAAACAGTAAGAACCCATGCGAAAGCTCAAATTTAACCCTGGACTTCTTGCACTAGCTATGCTGGTATGAAGCCTTGTAGCACGTTTGTTACAACGTTGTTGGTTACACAGCCCCACAACATGTAGGTCAAAACGCCCCAAACCCCAAACCATAAACCCTAAACCCTCAGACCCTAAACCCTCAACTCTAAAGGCCTAATCTCCTAAAGCCTTAAACCCTAAACCGTAAACTTTAAACCCTAAAATCCTAAAGCCCTAAGCCCTGGCAGGACCCGGCGCAGCCCTGGCAGCCGGGCCGAATATGGCATGGAGGCTTTAGGCCGCCTGAGGCTTCAGGCTTCAGAGAGTTCAGTGCGTTAGGGTTTAGGGTTTTAGGGTTTTAGGGTTTAGGGTTTAGGGTTTAGGGTTTAGGGTTTAGGGTTTAGGGTTTAGGCTTTAGGGTGTAGGCTTTAGGGTTTAGGCTTTAGGGTTTAGGGTTTCGGGTTTAGGTTTAGGGTTTAGGGTTCATATAGGGTTTAGGGGTTATATAGGGTTTAGGCTTTAGGGTTTAGGGTTTAGTGCGTCACTGACTGTCGAAGGATGCCGTGCTCCAAATCACCATCACCAATACGGTTGGTGGCACAATTCCTGCATTACCCGTAACAATGAGTATACCATAGTTCCCATAGTCTAGGGTCATTAAGGTAATGCAGGAGTTATACCATCACCAGCACCATGATTACTATCAGCACATCGATCAGCACGGGAGCTGCTGCTGCTCCTCATTCCTCCTCGTCCTGCTGCTGCTGCTGCTGATGCTCCTCCTCCTCCTCCTCCTCTTCCTCCTCCTCCTCCTCGGACCCGTTTCAGGATAGTAATGATACTAATGATAATGACTGCACGAATGATAGCAATGGCGACAAATAACAGTAACCATACTGATAGTAATAAGAATATGATCATCAAGCCTATGAGCACGGCTAAAAAACCGATAATTCTAAACCCTAAACCCTAAACCTTAAAACCCTAAACCCTAAAACCCTAAACCCTGCACCCTAAAGCCAAAGCCCTAAATCCCTAAAGCCCTAAAGCCCAACCTCGACAGCCTCAGAATGCAAGTTTAGCCATATGGGCCCCCCCAATATGGACCCCTGGGCGTTTTTGAGAGAATTCTAGCAACCCAAAAGAGTCGAGAGTCTACATAGGGTAGTTGTCACAGCCCCTTTTTGGGTACCCTAAATATCAGGTGCCGTATTATATTGGGGACCCAAAAAGGGACCCTAATTTTGACAACCACCCACATCGGGCACATATAAGGTACTGCCCCCTTACAGTAAGAGTCGAAAATAGGGCTACTATTAAGGTCCTGCTATATATCTATACTATGAATATTATTCACTATTACTAAGTGGGGGCCGTACCCAAGGTATATAGTAGGTATACAAGGATCCCAGGGTTACGGGCCCATGGTTTCAACCGCTGACAGAATCTCAAAGGGAAAAAGGAGGAACCCTTAATAAGGACCCCTAGGTATAGAGCCTTAATATAGCTATTATACAGGCAATATATGGTCCATTATAGGGTAGGGGTCCCCATTAAGGGTCCCTCCTCTTGTATTGGAGAATCGAGGCTCGGAGCGCCGACGGGTTGCTCCCTGCACTCGGCCGGGGATTGGGCGCCGGCGCCTGGGACCGAAGCCTTCGGCTAGGGTTTAGGGCTTGGGGTTTAGGGCTTAGGGTTTAAGGTATAGAAGTTGCTGAAAAAGGGTTTCTATGAAGGCTGCTAGAAGGGTTGCTACGTGGATTGCTGCGAATGCTAGTACAAGGGTTTACTATAAGGGCTTCTACGGACCTCTAGTGGTTTCGGGGATCAGTCTGACTTAGAAGCTCTCCTCGAATGCTGCAACTACCGCAAGTACCGCTAGTGCAGCTGCTGCGACACTGCTTGCTGCTGAGAAACGATATTGGTGGAGTAGCCGGCTCCTTCGGCTTGCCTTAAAGGGCTCTATAAGGCTTACTATAAGGGATACTATATAAGGGTACTGTAATATAGGGGCCTTAAGAATTACCTATACTTCTTTTGGGGGGTTCCTTGTTACATTCTCTCGCCGAGGTCTTCAATATGGGGCGAGGCTGGCGGGGCGTGCTGGTCTCTAATCCCTGGAGATTTGTGGGCATTCTTCTTTCCCTCTTCTTCCTCTTCAGTCTTCCTCTTCAACCGCTTGCCACTATTCTCACGGTCGCGTTTATCGGATGCCCCGCCTGTGCACAACTGTGCTTGTTTCATCGCTGGCAGGCGTCAACAACGGTTTCTCGGCAGTGAGCCAGAGAGTTGGAGCTTCATTTCAGCCATCGTGAATTTGTCCAACATACTGATGCTGAGCCAGCACCAGGAGCAGCAGCATGCTATAAACGTATATAGCATTGGTGTCAACTTAAATCTGAGTGGCTAGGACTAACAGCCATCACGATGAATGGTGCAAGCAACACCGTAGCAATGACACAAGAACCAGTCACGGAAGCCATAAGCAATGATGATGAGTGATGCAGTTGTTAGTCATCCTTGCGACAGCTCAGCGTTGTCATGTCGACATGTAATGGTAGTCGTCGTCGCTGTGGTGGTAGTAGTAGTAGTAGCAGCAGTAGCAGTAGCAGTAGCAGTAGCAGTAGCAGTAGCAGTAGCAGTAGCAGTAGCAGTAGCAGTAGCAGTAGCAGTAGTGGTAGTAGTAGTAGTAGTAGTAGTAGTAGTAGTAGTAGTAGTAGTAGTAGTAGTAGTAGTAGTAGTAGTAGTAGTAGTAGTAGTAGTAGTAGTAGTTTTTGTTGTTCTCTTTCTAGTTCCAGTTCCAGTTCCAGTTCTAGCTATAGTTGTTGCTGCTGTTGTTGCTGTTGCTGTGGTCGTCGTCGTAGCTAGTCAGTAGCAGTAGCAGTAGGAAGAGCAGCAGCCGCGGCCTCTCCTGTGCCCCCTCGCTCTCTCTTTGAAAACCTAGGCTTTGCGGCGTAAAGTTTGGGCTAAACCCTGCTTAGAGGATCATGGGACGTAGTTATATTTAAAGTAACTATATTTGTAATTACTTATAACCCCAATTAAGGTACTTATAACATCTTATAACCATACTTACTAAGTCCCATGATCCTCCAAGTGATCCCAGGCGAGTACACTCCGCTGTGTGAGCAGCCGATGCCCACAGAGTCCACCATCGCGGAGGGCATCGAGGTAGTGGCTAGGCATCATTGAGATGGGAGTTTCCGAAAATTAGGGGTACCTCATTTTGGGGTCCTTATAATAAGGATCCTACTATTTAGGGAACTATATTAGGGTCCCCTATTTTCGGAACCTCCCAGATTGAAGCGGTGAAACCGTCTAAGCCCTAAATCCCAAACCGCAGATCCTGAACCCAAAGCTCTGTGGGCTGGACATGAAAGCAGGTGCCTCGAGCCCGTCAAGCCTTCAGCTAAACATCTGCAGCCGTCAGCACTTGAGTTAAAGTTGCAGCGGCTGGTCCAGCCACAGCCACCTCTGAATCCATGCCCAAGCCCGAAACCCTAATCCTTCAAGTCTAAACCCTGAGCTCCGATCTGCTTCCTAGGTGGAGACAGCGTTTCCCTACGATCGCTCGGGAAAGTACTTCAATTTCCCAGAGCAGGACTCCTGCTCGCGATCCACAGAGTTAGCCCCTCGTTAGGGGGCGGATCATGCTTGCATGTCACACATGTACATCGACATGGATACAGACATTGTCACATTACATGCACACCTTTCTTCTTGGGGGAGAGCTCGGGAGAAGATATCATGGCGTTTGCGAGCCATGAGGGAATGCGCACAGCCCTAGCACAGCAGTAACGCTCTGTGGCACCGCAAGCAGAAATCGTACGAGTAATACTAATCCTCATAGTAGCAGAGGCACGATGGTCCCTGGCACCAAAACCTATAGCCCTGTAGTAGCTGTAGAATACAGTCAACACGTGAGCTTACGGGACGAGTTCGGCTCTAAAACCAAGCGACTGAAGTTGCCCTAAGCTCGACACCTGTGCAGCGCTACCCCTGAAACCCTTACAGCCCAAAGCTCAGAACCCTTACAGCCCCAAAAAGCTTTCAACCCCCGACCCTGAAGTTGCAGGAGTGGGAGGAAAAGACCGGCAGAGATCTGTCCCCGCATGGCACAACGCAGTCCATCAGCGCCCCAGCCGCAAGTTCACGCCAAACTCTAGACCTATAAACGGTCCTATCAGGGATCAACTTAAGCAGGGATGCGCGTATGGCCGGGATAGCAGTTTTCCATGGTCAACACAAATTGCACATTGGTGTCATTGGTGAGTTACACAGTTCAACTCCCCAAGCTTTGAGATCATGATTTGTGAGAGTGGTTTACATGTCGGCGGTGTGTTTTTACGTAGTCATATCGGAGGCTTCCAAACTACGCCCTAAACCAATAAAGTTAAAGAGGGCCTATTGCGCTTTACACAAAAGCCTCTAAACCCTTAAGTTGCAGTTGGCTGGTGCACGCAGATGGCCTTCGACCTGGGGGGCGGTTGATGCCCCGAAAAAGGAACCCCTTTTGGGGGTTCCTTTCAGGGGGCTCCTTTAAGTAGTAGAGTATTATTTGGGTAGTATGAACCCTATATAGTCCCTATATAGCCAAAGAGGTTAACCTTTAGATCCCCATGATACCCGACAAGTAGGTCCTTTAAGGGGTGCGTTGAAGGAGCTGTTGATTGAAGATCACAGGCTGGCAGAGCAAGCGATTCAGCGGCTCAGGGTTTTGAGGGGTTTCGGGGTATCCAGAGTAGTAGGGTTCCCGTTAAAGGAGCCTGTAAACAAGCCCTTAAAGGTATATACTATATTCGGACGTGGAATCCGACGCAGTCGGTATCCTTACAAAAAGGGACACTGAAGGGCTTAGAGTTTAGGACGAGGACACCACTTCTGTTGGCATGTGAGCCTTGAGCACTGTTAGGGTTCAATTCGGCCTTCGGGTACCTCAAACACAAAGCCTCGGAAACTCCCACTTGGTTTGCATGCTCGGGTTTCTTACCGCTGGTTAGTAGGGAATGGAGGAATGGGGTATAATTATAACTACTATTACTACCATTCTTCCATTCCCTACTAACCAAAGGTAAGGGTTTGAGTCTCTTCCGTGCTTGCGAGGCCAGTTCCGGAACCTCTTCCCAGTCTGGTCTGGCATTGTCAGAGTGCCTCATGCTGCATTCAGTGGATATTACACAACAATCTGCTGGAAGTGGATTTGCCCTTAAATCCTAGACCCGGAAGCCTGAAAGGGCATCGGATACCGGCCCCTAAACCCTAAACCCTAGCTCATCTGTGAGGTCTGGAAGAACATGCTCGGAGTTCATGGCCGTCGCGAGTTTGGTGCAAAGCCAGACCAGTGGCATCGGGGAGCCGCTTTGCTTTAGGATGATAACATACTAATCATAGTAGTAGTAGTAGTAGTAGTAGTAGTAGTAGTAGTAGTAGTAGTAGTAGTAGTAGTAGTAGTAGTAGTAGTAATAACAACAGTGCAGCAGTAATAAAGGATACTGCTTCGTAATAGGAGTAACAATTGACATTATACGCCTACACCAGTTTGTGGGGCGAGTGCATAAGCTGTCTCGTGCTTTCGCGATGTGACGAGTCCTGCTGCTGTTGCTCAGCAGTAGCACTTGCAGTGCCAACCTCTCCAGCCGAAGTGCCAACCGTAACGTGATGGAAACTCTTGAGTGCCAAGGATATCATCAAGGTTGGCATCATGTGCCCTTCCGGCAGCTTGGCTTCGAAGTCCTGACGTGCAGCTGTGCCTGCAGAGATCATTTGCGAGACACAATCAGTATACTAAAGTGACTATAGTATACCCTGCTTGCGCTCTGGTAGATACCTCATAGACCGACCCCGCAGAGAACCCAACTTACAGTGCATGTCACTGCGAGTGAGAACTTAAGGGGTTAAGGGTGTCGGTTTTAGGGACTAGGGTTTAGTGCCCAATGTCTAAGGTTGCGGGTTTAGGACGAAATGCCGACCTATGCCATGGCAACCCTCAAACCTAAATCCTAAACACTCGAAAGGAGTGAAAGAGCCATTGCACTTAAACAAGCACCCTCAACTGACAGCAAGGATTCTCGTTGATTCCTCATGACTTGGATGGTCCGGACGCAATGCACTTTGAGACGACGTCGCTTGAAGGACGGGCTGAAAGCTCCGCCTTCGACGTCTTAGGGTCTTAAGCTTGAGGGTTTCGGTTTTAGGTCTTCGGGTTCAGGGTTTGTTTAGGGTCTAGGGTTCGGGCTTTTGGGTTTCGGGTTGAGGAATTATTTTCGGGTTTGTTGCCGTGTGCGGCGATGATGCAACTGTGTTTGCAACAGTGTGTTGCGGAGCCGCCGTGCCAGAAGGTTCTGGTCTGTTGTGGCTTCATTTGCCATCCTCGGGATCAGTCACGACTAACCGTGACGTGACTGCTCACCCCTTAATCTGCAGATTTTTTGAATGCCCTCAGCCCGGAAGTCCTGAACCCCTAAACCCAAACCAGGTGTAGCATTCAAGTTTTCTTTCGTTTCAGTGAACAGCGAACGAAGTCATTGGTTACTCTCTGACCCAATGGGTTCTCTTTTTGTCTACCCTGAACCCTAAACTTTACCTGGCAAACTAAGAGTATGCGCCGGCAATTATTGTCGTGCTTATCATGCTTTTCATAGGTTTGAGGGTTTTTCCGGTATGCGATTTGATACGGTTCTGGTTATGATTTCAATACGGCTACGTGGGAAAGCGCTCGGAAAGCAGCTCGGCTGCAAGTCCGAAAACCTATCAGAAACCTCGCAAACACATCAAAATCAGTCCTGGGGGAGGCTGGAGACGTATCGAAATTGTATCAGAATCGTCAAAACCGTATCAAAAACGTAACGAAATCGTATCAGAATCGTATCCAAACCTTACCCAAGTCGTAAACCATATCAAGTAACCTGAAGGATCCTTGTAATCATATCAAAATCGTATCGGAAGCGTAAAGACGCTTATTCAAGGAAGTTGACTGTCACAACCCTAAACCCTAAACCCGAATCAGCCGAGCCCCTGATCTAGCCACATAATGCCGAAACCCCATCCTAACTTGCTATAACTGCCCCTAAACCCTGAACCCTAAACCCCTAAACCCTAAACCCTAAACCCTAAACCCTGAACCCTGAACCCTAAGTAAAGCCCTATGGAACCCTCTCGGTGCAGGCTGCGCCGAGAAGTGCAAAGAGCAGGTGAAGTGTTCTTCCTTCGAGTTCTCGCACTCGGAGGGGGCTTTGAAATTACCTAAGACGGTGGGTGTTTAGGGCTGTGCAGGGGTTCAAGCGTCTGAAGTGTTTTGTGCGATTCCGTAGTTTTTTGTGTTAGTGTTTCTTTGTGGGCCTGGTTATTGCAGTGATTGTCGAACTTGGCAGTTCCATGCAGACATGTTGGGTGGCTTTCATAGGCATCGCTCTTGTGTACCTGTGGAGTCGCCGTTCTCCTCAACCCTAAACCCTACCCTAAAACCCTAAACCCTAAACCGTAAAACCCTAAACCCTCAAACCCTAAACCCTAAACCCCAAACCCTAAAGCCCTAAACCCTAAACCCTACATTGAGAGGAGACGGCTTGCAATACCTTTTCCCTCGGCCTGGAGAACCTTCGGACGTTCAGTTTCCGCCCCAACGAGTGGATCTCTTGCCTCTCGCTTGAAAGCCCGGGTTGAGGGTTTAGGGTTTAGGGTTTAGGGTTTTAGGGTAGGGTTGATGGTTTAGGGTTTAGGGTTTAGGGGGAGATTGTCTTAGAAGAGCCCCTTGCCTCTGGACGAAAGGGCATTAGGAAGTAGAGAGGCTATACACTGTACACTACAGTCTTTAGCTATCGTATTTCTTACGGTTCCTTATCTCTTAAGAAACCCCCGGAAGCACTGTGTCTCATAGCAACTTTCTAGGATGCCCAGTAGTACCCTTATTCCCTTTTTGTAGTCCTAGGTTCCTTATAAAGTTACCCAATACCAAAAAGAGAGGCCTTTTTATTCTTAGGTTACTGGGTATCCTAGCTTTTGAAAGGAGCCCAATCTGGAACGTTTCAAGGAACCCCGTTCTAGTGCTTCGGCCCCCTTAGACCCTCAACTCCAAGCCTTTTTTCCCGGTGTTCTGCAAACTGACCTGCCTAAAAGGGCTCTCTTGGATCTGCAAGCAACAAGTTTTCAACGAAAATCTTAAATCACATGCATTAAACCTAAACCCCCAAACCCGAACCTTAATCCCTAAAACCTAGTCACTATCGCGCAAAAAGACATGGGAGTTTCCCAAAATAGGAGACCCTAAACATAGAACCCTGAATAGTAGGATCCTTATTGCAAGGACTCCAAAATAAGGTATCCCTAATTGTCGGACTCTCCCACATCAATGCATGTTTGGACCGTAGGTGTCCGGGCAGATCTGGTCGGCTCGGAGGCCTTCTGAATGGGGTTTAGGGTTTAGGGCCCAGAGGGTCCAAGTGCCCAAATCGTAGGGTTTTAGATCCCAAAATCCATTCTCGGAGCGGTTTTGGGACCTTGAAACCCTACTATTTGGGCACTTGGACCCTTAGGGTACTGTATTACACTGTTAAAGGTATAACTCACGAAGAAACTTAGTATATGTTGTGCAACATCATACCCGGTGCTCTCTTTATGACATATGCAGTACAATATCACATAACAGAATAGAAGGTACTAGGCTATAATGTCATACTGTAATACCATATTGTGTCTATACCCTCTGTTGGGTCTGGGTTGAGGGCTTTAGGGCTTAAAGGCGCGTATGGCTTAGCTTTACAGTGTCATACATTGTCATGTGGCAGCTTATGTTGGTATGAGGTTATATGGCCTGTCGCTGTATGACCATGACACCGTGTTGCTTTATTGATACATGACCTTGTAGTCGTTGTGGCTGTGCTGCTCTACTGCTTTGTTGATGACCAGGTGGCTGTGTCACTGTGCTGTTTCGGTTGTGACTGTGGTTCCTTTTATGTGTTGTAGCACTAGATTCACTAGATTACGGCATCGCATACATTGGAACGCTATTGCCTGTGCCACCGGCCTTGGTTTGGTGATATGAATATTTAGTGTTGTGTCTTGTGCTGCTCTACGGCTATGACGCCTTACCGGTGTACTTTAGCACCTGTGCATTTAGTGTGCTCGTATGCTTCTGGAATCTGCCGCCGTGTGAGTATATTATAGTATTCATGTCTTAGCCGTACATGTCCTGTTCTTAAGCCCTATACCCTAAACCCGTATGCCATGACTAGCTGGATTGTGTCTGTCGACAGTTCCTCGACTCCCATCCCCTGTCGAGGCTTTTGAGACCATGAAGGCATCGACCACGACGGTCACAACAGCTTCTTGCTTGTCTCGATCCGTGAAGGTTTTGGCGTTCAAGGTCTTGATGGTAACGCCTAGCAGATTGACCGATGAAGGGCATATGGTTTGGAGGTGTGGAGTGTCATGTTATGTTTGTCTTTGGAGCGCAAGGCAAGACAAAATCTGCGACAGGTGTCTACAGGTACATAGATCGATGGATAGACAGATAGATAAATAGGTCGGTTGATACACACAGGTTTTTTATGTATGTATTGTATAATTTGAGAGACTACATGATGTTTTATCATCATAGAAGCCTCGGAGCCAGGCGTCAAGCAGAAACCAAGCCATTGAAGTTGTCCCCAAATCTTCTCCGTCAAGCCTCAAGCACCCTAAACACTACACCCCAAAAGGCTAGCGTGCATCAGACCTAAAATCCCTAAGCTCTAAACCCCTAAACCCTCAGCCCTGAATCCTAACATCCTAAGCCCTAAACCCCTAAATCCTTAGACCACAACCCCTTCAAGGATCCATTTGCGTGGAAGACGTCCAAGGGAGCCTGCATCTCCGCCGGCAAAGGAGAAATCAACACAGGCCGTCTTGGAGAGTGTTTGCTTGCCACTCCTAGCCTAAACAGTGGACCCTAAATCCCGAAGAACATGACTCCTGAATCCTAATCCTAAACCCTACTGGTAGATTTTGGGGAAGCTTGCAACTTTGGGGACTCCTTGGCGACAGGCGTGGCCAATGTGGGCAACATGTCCTCAAAAGACTGCCACGAAGCGTGCCGATCCTCAGCTGAACTTGAAACTGATGCCGTTCCGTGTCAACTTTGTGCATGGAACATGCACAGGACACGTTGAGACTGAGTGTGGTAATCAAGACCCAGCCTACAACACAGCCTCGTGCGGCAGATGGTTAAGAGACATGTGGAGCTCTGCCAGCTTCATACTGAAGGCTTTGCTTGCATGGAAGGCTCTTCCAAACCCAGAATCGTTTCCTGGTGGCCTGAGGAAACCAGGTTCGATGTACTGCGTTTCAACTGGCATTGACTGGTCCTGGCACTGGTGTTTGCCACTCAGCCAGAATTGGGCGGATTCGCTTTCTGTCTTAGAGCGAACACTGATGTTTGTCATTGGTTTCCGTACCGTATCCATATTCTAACATAACCTATATAAGACTCTATTCTTCTTTTGAAGGCCCTGCATCACTTCATTGCATGGTGCTTTTTTGACCGGAAGCCTACGGTGCTGCCTCGACCACATCCCAGGCTCCCTTCACACGGCGGCATCCGTACCTTGGCAACAGATTTCCGCTTAAACCCGCTCTGCGTAGTTTTACAGAGACATCATGATTTTTTGCTAAGTGCTGAACCTGAAGGACTGAAAGGACTTAAACCCTGAACCCACACCTGGGACCCTAAGCTCAAAGCAAGTTCGCGTACTTCTGTTAGGTCACCGGCGGCACCGGCACAGAGGGAGCCATCTGCAGCGTCAAGCCGATGCTGGTTAGCTGCGGGCAGACTCTTGGCTTACATTTGGTTGATTTCGCAATATGGGAGTTTCCGAAAAGTAGGAGTACCTTATTTGGGCGGTCCTTATAATCAGGGATCCTACTATTAAGGGTACTTTTTAGGGTCCCCCATTTTCGCAAACTTCCATATCTACAAAGCCCTATCTCAGCTCACAAGCAACTTTGTGAAACCGTGTTCAACC
The DNA here is from genome assembly GCA_905221615.1 of Symbiodinium sp. CCMP2592. Taxonomy (NCBI): domain Eukaryota; class Dinophyceae; order Suessiales; family Symbiodiniaceae; genus Symbiodinium; species Symbiodinium sp. CCMP2592. The sequence goes on from CAJNDT010001913.1 coordinate 558,153, forward strand.
GCTGTGAACCCCGCACACCCAGGCATAACAGCGAGGACTGTGCGGAAGGCTATGCAGTGGCCGACTACCACAAGTCCATGCTTGGCTTCTGTCAGACTCTCGGCCTCCTTCAGCTTCGATGGATGCTTTGAGGTAATCCCAGAGACTCCCATATCCTTGAGATATACCTTAAATGATGTTAGTGATCCTATTATGATTTGTGGTATATTCTTTAAGTAAGGGGTATTGAAATCTCGGTCTAGGTTAGTCTGAGAACCTGAACGGTTCAGATGGGTAGCTGTCAAAAGCTAGGTCCCTTTGCGGAACCCTAGATACTCCTACTGTTGATGAAATATAAACCCAGCATTACCCATTTTATCGGGAATGTACCAAAATTATCCATAGATTCGGGTGCGAAGGTAACGGCGGATTTATATCATTTAACCCTAAAGCCTAAACCGGTGAGCCAAGGAAGTGTATTGCCAGCGACGGGGACTCGCTGCTCCGGGACAGGCCTGACCAGATTCAGCTCTGAAAAGTCAGCCTCGAAGCCCCAGTCAGTCCTAGAAGGGCAAAAAATGTGTCACTAAGCCCAAAAAACGCTGTGGTTAAAATCAAAAATGCGAACCCTGAAACCTGTAGCAAGAAGGAAAAGGGCCCTCAACAAATCAAAAAGAACCCTGAAACCTGTCGCAGCCTGGAGCTAAGCGACCCGCAGGTGTCAACTCTGCTGCGAGAAGTGCCCTTTCAGCCAGGATGCTGGAATCCTCCCAGGATCGTTGCGGGCTCTTTCTGGTCTGGGGATTCGTGTTTGGGGTTTCGGGTTTTAGGTTTCGTGTTTGAGGTTTCGGGTTTTCAGGTCGGGCTTAGGGTTTCGAGTTGAGGGTTTGGGGGTTCAGAGTGCAGGGTTGAGGAGATGTCGGATTGCGGATTCTGATGCTCGTTTCGTTGCTTGAGCATCTCAGCTTCTTGTTGCCGCTCATTTTTGCTTGCGCATCAAGGACCCCTGGTCGGTGGTGAGGGCAAGACAAGTCTCGTCTGCATCTTGACTCAACTACTACAGGGGCTTAAGTATTTACCTATACTATTTTTGCGGTTTCTGTATTATACATATGGTATAATGGGCCCCCAAACCCTATTGTAATTACCCATAGGCCCCTTTTAATTTTTGTGGTCCATCTAGAGAATCCTGTAAGGTAATCCCCAAAAAGGAACTCCAACGGGGCCTGTGGGTATGAAGGCCCGCTACATTAAGCGGGCTCAGGGCCCTTAACAGGATTCCGCCGTACCGAACCGATTAAACCAACCTAAAACACGGTACCGAAGCGAATTTGTCGAACTTTAAGGCCCCTAAGCCCTGAACTAAAGGGAAACGGGCTTTAGATAAGCAGTCTGTAGTTCGAAAAGGAGCCCTTGAAAAAAAAAAACTAAACAGAAACCCCAAAACCCTGAACCAAACCGGCCGCTGGCTTGAGCTGAGGCGAGCCCAACACTTTTGATTTGGATGACAACGTGTCCAACGGCTGCGAGGCCTTCAGGGCCCGCGAATCCGCAAAGCCTCCAGCATTTTCTTGCTTCAGGCTTCAGGCTCTTGGGTTTCGGGTTTAAGGTTCAGCGACGTGAATGAAAGGAAGCTGGCACTAAGCAGTGGGAGAAGCAGAAGATTGGATTAGGTCGACACCACGGCTTCAGATGCCATGTCTTCGGGTGAGGCTCCATGCGCACATGTGCTGCCTTTCAAGCTTACTATGCTCGCCAGGCAGGCTGTCCGGCTGTCTTTGGGGCGAAGTGCCAGCACCCCAGGACTTTGTGTCCATCGGTGCATCACAGCTGAACAGCTGTGATCTCTCAGGTGTCGAGTGCCCAACTCCGACAAACTGCACGCAGATGAGCTGCAAGGACAACTACTACGACGAGGATGGCGGCTTGGCAGCAGCTGAACGACCGGACGCGAGAGCGTGGGTAGAAAATCTCAAGACGAAGGGCGGTGGTCGAAAAAAAGGCTTGTTCAGATCAGAAGGGAGATCGTCTGGGCTGTCCTTTGGGATTTTTTTTGGATTTCACCTACTATTTTTTCGAGAGCCGTAATAGTAAATAAATTTCAAGGGGCTTAAAAGATAACTCAGTGGGTTGGAAGAGCGAAAAAATCATGACACGCCCAGGAAACATCAGCAACGGCTGCGAGGTCCTCTGTCCCAGCGTGCACAATGCCGTGTGCAAGCGGTGTCAAGATAGCCTCTGTGCTTAATTACTTGCAATAGGGGTCGGAACAAACATTAGGGACCCCAAAAGCACATAAGCATAAGCATTTTATGGGGATATCCCTACCTGATTATGTGCTTTTTGGGGGCCCTAAAGTAGTAACATCACTCTCTCATTGGGACTGCAGAATGCGCAGATAGTCAAGTAAACATCATTCCTTCGGGTTGCTTACTGGTACTTCTATGGGCGTATAGGGGGGTTTCGATCTAGTGTCTTTGAACTGCCGGAACCAAAACCCCAAAACCTAAGCTCAAGCAGATCGAACCCTCCGAAAAATCATGATGCTAGGTATTTGCACACTTTTCGATTGCAAGCCCGGCTTCTTCGACGGCGACTTCAACGTACGAAATGGCTGCGAGGCACCCTGTCCGGAGGCGAGGCGCCGTGAGACTGTCCGAAGAGGGTCGTCAAGACCAAAGCCATAAGTTTAGGTTAGGGCGCTTCGGGCTTGGGGTTTCGGGTTTAGGGCTTTGGGTCTAGGATTCGTAGCTTCGATGTATCAGGTATTGTAAGACTGTAGAGCTTTTGAAACACTTTCCAGGAATTTTGGCATCCGACAGGCCTGCCACAATAATATCAGGGCTACAGGTACGGTAGAGGTCAGAAGGATCAGTTGTAAGATTCCCGTTTTGTCACCATCATATTGTTCCGTTGCATTCGTTGTAATTTGCAATACCTAGCCTATCCGGTTGAGGGTTTAGGGTATCCCCTTAGAGTCCCTCTGCTTTCTTCGTACTACTATCCCCTTGAAGGCGCCGTACATATGGGTGGTTGTCAGTATTAGGATCCCTTGTTGGGTCCTTTATATAATACGGCGCCTAATATTTAAGGTATCCAAAAAGGGACCATAGTTTTGACAACTACCCATATCTAAGACAACACATCTTATAGGTCCTACCTAAGCGGTATGTATGATGCCCTGTAGATCCTAAAGTTCTAAACCCTAAACCCTAAACCCTAAATCCTAAACCCTAAACCCTAAACCCTCTAAACTCTGGGCCCTGAACCCCTCACTCCCTGTCCCTGACTCCTACACTCCTCAAACCCCTAGACCGCAAAGCCTCTAACTCCTATCCCTAAACCAAAGCCTTAACCAAAAACCCTAAACCCTAGTAAATCCTAATCTCAGAGCCCTATAAGCCTACATCCTACGTCTTTATAAACTCCCTAAACCCTAAACCCTAAACCCTAAACCCTATAAGCCCTAAACCGCAGGTGCCCTTCGCCGACTGCGTTCTTTGCCAGGGGCCCTGGGTCTGCAAGGCGGCACAAGTAAGGTGTTTAGGGTTTAGGGTTTAGGGGTTTAGGGTTTAGGGTTTTAGGGTTTAGGGTTTAGGGCTTCGGGGCTTTTTATATATTTTCCCTTTTTTGGTGTTAAGAGGATCTTATTTATTAATATTTTTTCAAAGGCTTCAAAAGCCCCACCTAGACAAGTAAGGTGTTTTCTTGGATTTAGGGCTTAGGGTTGCGGGTTTAGGGCTCAGGGTTTGGGGTTTAGGGGACAGTTAGGCTTGAGTGTTTAGGGTTTAGGGGCATCCGTGCTCAAGACTCAAGAGGCTTTTGATGGGCTTATCGGGTTTGAGGATTAGGGAACGTTTCGGGAAGCGGAGAGTTTACTATAGGTTTAGGGCCCCTACAGGCTTATAATCATGAATTTGCTGATACCGGCCAGGACTACAAATGCCATGCGAATCGGTTCGAGGTGGATCAAAACTACTCGAACGGCTGCGCAACTCGGCAAAAGTTGTCGGAGGATTTCTGTGCGTCTCTGTACCCAGGGTTTCCTGCTAGGGGTTCGACAAGAGAACTTTAGGTCACAGAGTTACCTTTGTCGTAAGGGTTCCACGGAGGTTTGGGGGCCCCTCTTTGGCGCAGATGTAACTTGAAGATCCGGCCGTCTGAGGAAGCGACATGTCCTTCCCGGCCGCATGCCTCCTGTCCCGAGTGCCACAATCCTTTCAAGTGTGCGAAGGCGCTGAGTTGCGACAAGGCCTGTCGCCCCTCGGGTTTAGGGTTTAGGGTTTAGGGAGGGCCCTGAGCAGGCTTTAGTATGCTTTAGTGCTGCCAGATGAGTGTGAGCATTTTGGGGGGCCTAAGCTCTAAACCCTGAACCCTGAACCCTACAAGGGTCTCACCGGATCCTAACACCTCGGGGTCTCCCTCACTCTATAATATGGTATAATGTACTATAATATGGTATAAGATCGTAGAATCTGGTATAATACACCATAGTCTGTTTTGCTGCAGGACTGGTACGATGCCGACGCGGTCGAAGAGAACGGCTGCGAAGTGTGCGGACCTCAAAAAGCGGCATCAAAGAGTCCTGACAAGTTCACAGCGCATACTATAGGGGCCTAAATAATTACCAATACGATTTTGACTTGAGGGCTCCTTACTATAATTACAGTTACAGCTGGTCATCTGAAGGCAACAATGAGGGACCTAACCAAGTAGAAGAGGGTTCTGGGGCCCATTATAGTATAGCTATAATAAGGAACCCCCAATCATTGCCAATACTACTTTTGGGGGGTTAATTACTATAATTATAGTTATAGTATTATGGGCCCCAAAACCCTGTTCTAATTATTAAGGCCCCTATGTTACTGCCAACGCTTGCCTGCTACTCCTGCTCCTGCTGTTCTTCAGGCCATTTGAGCCGGTAGCACGGTGCATTCGACCTAGACGTAGTTATAGAACACATATAGATCCCTGTTGGAAAACCCTTTTGAGGAACCACCCTTGTAGTCCCTCAAAAATTAAGACTGTCCCCAAGACTAGTCTAATTATCCAGGCCTTAAAAGAACCCGTCTAATATGAAAGCGCCATTCGAAACCATTCTCATGACCCTTACAGTATCCCTTATAGTTAATCAAGGGGCTTAAATATAAGTCTAGCATAAGGGGCCCCGAAACTTTGTTCAAGTTTTCAAGGCCCCTATGCTAGACTCTTCGACCTCAGGCAGTGTCCGAGCGTCAAGCGGGGTACTTGCCTTGCCTGTAGCAGCCCGGCCGGAGGGTTTGGGGTTGAAATCCGGGTCGGACGACTTCGCGATTGGTAGCACTGCCCCCCCCCCCCTTACGTCCCGATTCTCGTGGTAGTATAGTATGACCGGAAATCCTTATCCTAATCATTTAAGCTCCTATGTTAGGGCCTCGCCCTCTGAACTCTCATAAACCCCATGACCGGCCCGGACCATCCCCCCCGAGCCCCCGATCCCACGAGGTGTGTAACAACCACGGTTTAGGGTTTAGGGTTTTGGGTTTAGGGTTTAGGGTTTAGGGTTAACCCCTCATGCCCAACAATCCTCGTAAGGTCCAGGGGCTACACTAGAAGCCAAAAAGTTGGGAACCCGATTGCCTCAATCCCTAAGAGTAAAGTATAGGGAATCCCAGCACTATGTGTCCTTAATTCGGTTTCCAACTTTTTGGAGTTTGCTGTAAGGTTTTAGGACATATTACATGGCCATATCCAACCTCAAGCCCAGTTCCCATGAGCCCCTGAATGTAGGGTGTAGGGTTCAGGGTTCTCCTAGATTTACAACTTTGGCCTCAGCAAATCATCAAAGCAGGAACTCATCATCTGAGCATGCAGTCTGCATAGCGCAAAATACGGATTTTCACGGCAAGCCCGTGTCGTGCTGGCTCGGGTGTTCGTCCCTTCGAGCGAGTTGCCGAAAGCAGCTCTCACTCGATGGAATCCCAAACTGAAGTGATGAACCAGGGCCGTAATCTGGCTTCTTCAACCGGTGGGCTTTAAACTTTAGCTGGGGTTGTGGTTGGGGAGGCATCATGAGGCAACCTTGGGGCTCAAGTAGTATGACTTCACTGCATACCTTAAAATGGAGCATAGGCGCAGAAGCAAAGATGTCGCCAAAGCCGCAGAGAGCCCGAGCCAGAACCTCCTGTCCCAGATGCACACCCCGGGCGGGGTGGTAGTCAGTGGTAGCGGAAAGTGGTAGTGGTAGGGGTAGTGGTAGTGGCAGTGGTAGTGGTAGTGTTCGTCGTAGTCTTAGTCGTAGGTAGTCGTAGTAGTCGTAGTAGTAGTAGTAGTAGTAGTAGTAGTAGTAGTAGTAGTAGTAGTAGTAGTAGGAGTAGGAGTAGGAGTAGGAGTAGGAGTAGGAGTAGGAGTAGTAGGAGTAGTAGGAGTAGTAGGAGTAGTAGGAGTAGTAGGAGTAGCAGTAGCAGTAGCATTTCATTCACCACGCAGCGAAGTATCCGGATTCGCCTAGCGAGCTGACGATAGCCCGGTATTCGGGGTATCGGAACCTCTGTTGGGTTCTGGAGGGCAGTGCCAGCTCCATCCACTAAGACTACACTTGCTCAGCATCAGGCACCAGGTGGAAGTACCGACCAGAGTCGGCCGTGGTTTTGGCCAAGTCACCTGCTTAGTCCCCGGGTGGTAGTAGAATGGCCGATTGCTAGCTGGGTCGGCGTGTTTTTCCCAGGGTGCCTCAAGCGAAGCATCTGCCAGCGGGGGATGGACATAGTGGCCAGCTGGACTCCGTTTGGGTGCCGCAGGGGGCACCATTGTCGCCAAGGCCTGGTAGCCAAGAAGGTAACGTGCGCTGAAGATGGTTAATGGTGGGGGTGCACATCTCCACCTCAGACTCGGCTCCATTCCATCACACATGGAAGCTTGTGTAGCCTCCGACCCCAATCGGGGAACAAGGTGTTCCCTGTCGATCGTGTAGATACGACGCTGTTCAGCTCGAGGTCCTTGTATCAGCCGCACGTTCCGGGTGGTGTTGTGATCACACTCCAAGGTGGGAGCACAATCGCCCGACAGCCTATAAGGTGCTGTCTGTGGCCATCAGTCACCTCCACTTCTGTCCCGACTGTAAGCGGAACAAGTGCTGCCTGCCAGTTTGGCCAGCTGTGCTCAGAGGCTGACTCCATGATCCCTCGAAAGGCACAGGTAGGGCACTTTAGCACAGGGTGGCCTAGCGAGTTAAGAAGCTGAGGTGGAGAATTTACTTGCGAGCAATCAGCAAGAGGTCTCACAGCCCTAAGGAATGCAATGCTGGCAGGATCTTCAGTGATGCTCGGAATGGAAAGAGCTGCAGGCACTCACGGTTACCACATGGTGGGGCTTCAAGGTGCACACAAGGACGCGGCAGAGTTGCATGTTGGCTGGTCGCGAGATGCAGCAACGAGGCTGAGGCCCAAACCCGATGGTGGGCAAGAAGAACACCGGAGTGGTCGTCTCGGGAGACCTGACACCTGTGGCGAGCAACTCTAGGCAGGGAGGCTCCGATATCAGGTGAGGGAAGTCGCTGACCTGGAGCCTTCTCGATGCCATCATGGTCCTCCATGGGTACAGCCTGAGCGGTACAGGGATCACGTGTGATGGTCCACCACGAAAGCAAGGGTATCTGCCATGAATGCATCAGGTCTGATGTAACAACATGCTCGGCACAACTTTTGTTGATCCATCCCAAAGGGCTGCTTGGCACGAGTTGACAGGTCAGCTTACAGGAAGAGACGGCAGAGGGTTGGCGACTGCCTTGCGCGCTCTTGTCAGCACCCACTCTGCAGAAAGGCTTCTCCAACATGCATCGCAGTATCGAGCTACAGGAGAGGTCGAATGTTGATAGTAATCGACCATCCTGGGATCTGTCCCGATGCCTTGGCTTTGGCCGTGACCGTAGGGTTTGCCTTGGCCGGGGCCGCCGCAGAGGGTAGCACAGGTCGTGATGGCGTAGACACTGCAGTCGGCATGGTGGCTGTCGTCGGCACAAGGCGTGGTAGGCCAGCAGGGGCTGTAGGTGCTGGAGCAGCAGCCTTCGTCGGCACGGGGCCTGGTGGGCCAGTAGAGGGTGGAGAAGCTGGAACCACTGCTGCCAATGCATGTACTGGTGCAGGAGGAGACAGCAAAGCCGCAGGAGCTCCCGGCAGGGAGAAGGCAGGAACCGGCGGTGGTGGGCCGGCAGGCCTTGGTCCGGACTCACGTCGGCTCGGGTGGTTGACCGGAATCGGAGGCGGTGGACCAGCAGGCACTGAGGTATGCTTTGCTATCGTGATTGCCCTCGTGGTCTCTCCCGAGTCAGAATCCGGCGAAGGTGGGGACGTTGGTGAACTGCTCGACGACTTCGGACATGGCCTGCCCGAGCGCTTCTGGATCTTGCAGCCACCTTCGCGGCACTTCCCCGGCGTGCCTTCGCCTTGGCCTCCTTAGGCGACATCCCGAACAGCGGACGTTTCTACCTCGATCCTGCTGAAGGCTGCGAATCGGCAAAGTGCTGTGAGTAGGCCACTGAGCTGCAGCAGGTGCACATGCATGAGTGACTGATGCACACAAAGAAGTGTCACTGGCACTCTCAGGACCGAGCCAGCTGAGGGTAGGGACGCTCGGCCAGTAAACGCGGTCAAGGGTAGGACCGACGATGGCTACTATGAGCCCGACTAGGCAGAGGGTATAGGCCATCATGCAGCCTACAGCCTTGTTCTGTTGCTGGCCCGGAATCCTTCTAGCAGGTCTGGTACAGTTAGGTGGCAGAGGCTCAGCGTTTCCAAAGTCACACATTCTCTCTAGTCTGAGCCAAGGGGCTTAGTAGCAGTAGCAGTAGCAGTAGCAGTAGCAGTAGCAGTAGCAGCCTTTGTAGCCTTTGTGCGCAGCGGTCGAGTCGACCGCCCAGCGGCGGAGTTGGAGAGCAGACGATTAACGCCCGGCGCCTTCTAGGCACGCAGCATTGCTGCCTCAGAAACACACTATGCCCGATGTCACCGCCTCGCAAGGCCCGATTAGCATGACAAAGGAATCACGTCACAATTATAGAGATAGTCGCACCTAGCGTACAGCAGGAGATAACAATCACTGGCTTGCTCCGGTGACAGAGTGGACTCAGATCTCGCTGGGCAGTTGTCGTCACAGTTCCACATTTGAGATCCTGCAAACAATTGCGTAGTGTAATGGCCCGTCTGTGGATGCATGCCATGATGAGTGATGACAGCCGTCAACTGGTATTTCAGAGTTCGGACTTACATCTGCTCGCCTGCAAAAATGGGGATCACCAGGTCGCGATCCACATCGATGGGGTCCCTTCGCTTGATGATGCGCTCGTTGATTGTACTAAATCTTTCCACTTGCAAGGCCAGTACTGGGGGTGGAGCCGAAAAGGCGTGAACCGCCCTTTGCGCCCCAGACCAATAATCCAAGAGCGACTGTACCTGAATGGTCACGTCTAATCCTGGAGGGGTACGTGGCAATGACAATGTGACAGGCTGAGTACATAGCCCCCAGTCTCGCACTTGGAGTTGCCCCTGATAAAGTCGTCGAGACTCCCACTTCCCCTGAAACAAGCAAATATCGTGTGTCTGGCATAGAAAAGCGAAAAACTCAACGACGTCATGTTGCCTGTGATGGTCTCGCCACCCCTCGATCAAAGCACGCCAGTGCCTGTCCTTCAGAAGATTCTTGGGATTGTGACAATGATGAGTCTGCAATGCTTGGAAGAACGTACGGCCTGCCCCCATTGTAGCCAGCCGTTCTGGCTGAAGTAGTAGAAGCCAATAGAGAGCCTGTACGGTCGAGTTCATGTAGCAGGCATTGCCACGGTTGGTGAGAATCAGCCTGGGAGTAGAGATCATTGACTTCGAATCATCTCTTTGATCTTGGCGATGCCCGGACTGGGCTTGAAGGATTCCTTCCTGTAGGCAAGGCCGCCCAATTGAAGAACTGTGCACCCCTGAAGAGCCAGTAGCGAGCCCCAAGCATCCAAACTCTGGGGGGTTCGGGTGGAGAGGTCCATCAGAAAGGTGGTGGTTCCCTCCATCGTTTCGGCAAGCCGGCGCTTGCAGCCGAAACGGTGCACCAGGTCTGGGAGCAGCAGTAGCTGGGTGAGTTTCTTCAAATGCGTGGCCACATCTTGGTCCGTCAGCGGCTTTCGGGACTTGTCTTCGACCAAATGTTTTACCGTCGGGTCCCAGTACTGGAACTTCCAGCCGACTGCTGGATCCCTCCAACCCAGCTCCTTGACCTTTTGCGTGAAGTCCTCTTCCTTGCAGGCTCGGTCCAACCTTAGGCCCAGCTCGTTGAAGAGAGCAACCGCCATGACTGCCTTCAGAGGCTGTTGTCCCGGTGCCCATCCCGGGTTTTCGCTCTGTTTCTTCTGGAATTGCTGGGCTGTGCGATAAAGGTGGCACAGCATGTTGTGCTCGCCTGGTTTCAAGAAGAAGACCAGAGCATGATCCTGACGAAGAATTTTGATCTCTTCCTCCTGTCGGATCACTTGTCTTGCTAAAGAAAGCAGTAAGGAGGGCTCCCTTGGCACCTGCTCGAAGTGGTCGCGGTGTGGCCTGTTCCAAGACTGCCTGTTCTCGTGTGGCCTCCTCCGCTTTTGCGAGAGCCCCTCTTGCTTCAACTCGCCGAAGAACTCCTCCAGCTCCCAGCCATTGTTGTCGGTCCTGATGTGTGAGACATAGGATGGCACACTGAAAGATCACCGTACATTTCAGAATGTGTTCGCGCCAGTCCTTGCAGCGAACATGGCAGAAATGACAGGTAGGGCAGGCTGTGGCTGTGCGTTGAATCAAAGATTTGACTCGCCCTCCTAGATCACGAAGAATGTCTGCATGACTATACTGGTAGTGTCGCTTCATGGTCTTATGCGATGCCACCCACTGTCCACACAGAGCACATGTCTGAAGAAGGCGTCCGGTGATTTCTGGCAGTCGTATAAAGGCATTGAGACCCTTGTGAACTGCAAGAGCTGTTTCCGGAAGCTGACAAATTGGCTGTGTGAGCGTCTCTTCCGCAACATTTGTCTGTTCTAATGATTGGTCTGGACCCCCACATTCTGGAGGAAAGACCCGGTCGGGAGTTGCAGAAGTCATCTGATTCGGTGGTAGATGATCATAGGACTGCTCCAGTTGTGCTTGGTCGTAGAGATATTTCGGGCATCGATTGTCCGTGATGTGCTGGGAGAGTGTTTGCCATCTACTAAATTTCTTGTGACAGAAGCGACACGTTGGCAGTCCACCAATTGAGTGCATAGCCTTGTTAAAGACAATGTGGATCTTGTCGGTATGCTGGTGAGTTCTCCGGGCATGGATTTTCAACGCTGCTTGTGTCGGCAACATCTCTTCACAGAACGGACAGGCCCATTGAAAAGTCTCTATCTTGTCCTCCCTCTCAGTCTCAGGAGAGCACTGCAGAAGCCTGTGTTGCAGGTGCGCTTGCCACTGATCATCAAACATCCAATCGGCTGTGGCCTGCTGTCGGTGCATAGCCCGATCGAGTTCCTTGTGCAGGTCATCGAGGGCCTTGGGCACATTGTAGTAGCAGTAGCAGTAGCAGTAGCAGTAGCAGTAGTAGTAGTAGTAGTAGTAGTAGTAGTAGTAGTAATAATAATAATAGCAGTAGTAGTAGCAGTAGCAGTAGCAGTAGCAGCTAGCAGTGGCAGTAGCAGTAGCAGTAGGAGTAGCAGTCGGAGTAGGCGTAGTAGTAGTAGTAGTAGTAGTAGTAGTAGTAGTAGTAGTAGTAGTAGTAGTAGTTAAAGTCAAAGTTAAAGTTAAACCCTAAGCTAAACCGCAAACCCTAAGCCTTTGAACCCTAAACCCTAAACTCCTAAACCCCAATGCCCTGGAAATCACCCTAAACAGACAAGCCTAAAGCCGTTAGGCAGAACCTTTAGCCTAAATCCAGGTGGGAAACCTCTAGAATGCTTCGACATCCTCTGTGACGGCAATTGGTTCGACATGGACGGCAAGATCGAGCGCTTTGGCTGTGGAGTTGACTTTTGCATCGTCTGCTTTTGAGTCCAGGTAGGCTTCATGGTTTAGGGTTTAGGGATCAGAGCTTTGGGATTTTGTGCTTCGAGGTTCTGCAGTAATTGGCTTCCTTCCTTGGCTGTCTATATACCGTGACAACCCGAAACATTGCGCAGAGATGCCTAGCTCCCAGCATAACTGGTTTGACTGAAGTTCCCTTCTGTCAAAAGGCAAAGCTAAAGAGAATGACACAATCATAAGGTAAAAGCCAGAAAGTTGGAATATGATTATCCTAAACCCTTTATGGTAAATTATAAGGTATCCTACCCTGAAACCATATTCCAACTTTCTGGAGTTCCCTTTAAGGGAACTGCAGCCCCTTGGCCCGATCTGAAGCATGAGGAAAGCAAAGGCTGCACAAGTGATCTGCGGGTTTGAGGGTTTAAGACAAGCTGGTAGCTTACGCAAGTGATGGCCTCTGCGTGCATAGTAGTTGTCACTGTCCTAGTGGAAGGCTAAGTAGTATCATGGCCATCGCACTCGTTTTTAGCCATGCTCAGACCGAAGGACGGGCTGCGAAGTCACTTGCGCACCAGTTCCTCACGGAGCCTTGGCAGGCTAGTGGTTGCCTGAACTTTGATGGGCATCTTGGGCATCGTACCCTTACGATACCCTTACTATACATTGTATCTGTATATAATATGTCTATATGGGAGTTTCCGAAAATTAGGGGTACCCTATTTTGGGGTCCTTATAATAAGGATCCTACTATTTAGGGTGCTATATTGGGGTCCCTTGTTTTCGGAAACTCACATATTAAGCAGCTTGCAGCCGATCTTCCGCTTGCTGTGATCTAAGGAAACTGCACCAGCTGCAGCACTCCGGAGAAGTGTACGACTGTCTCCTGTCTCTTGGGATGCAGAGTTTGGGGTTTCGGGGTTTAGGGGTTTAGGGGCCAGACCGGAGCGTGGCCCGAAGATCCCTTACACGACCCTTCTGTAACCCCTGTAAAACCCTAAAAAGGGAACTCCAGAAAGTTGGAATATGGATTTATAGTAGGATCCCCTCTAATTTACCTTAAAGGGGTTACGATAATGAATTCCAACCTTCTGGCTTCTACTGTAGCAACGTATGATTCCGCAGGTGACGTGAACCGCTTCGACACCGATGGGAACGTGGAGAATGGCTGTGAGGCAGACAGACTTTGTTCGTGTATTTTGCAGATTCTAGCAGGAACGCTCGGTGCAGCTTGGTCTTCATGGTACGAACGGTATAATATACCACCAATATTTGCAGTATACTAATATACCCCAGTATTGGCAAATTCCTTAAATAAGGGTGGTGCTCGGGAATAGCACCTGACATCCGGGGGAACTTTCCGAAATCGTTTTTGTTGAGACTAGGTCGTTCTGGAAAGTTGCGCGTTGTTTCGGTGGATCATGCCTTTTGCAAATGCTGTTGGATTGCTATATTTTTCGGTTGCTCCGGAGGTGCAGTCCATGGTATGGTCCATCCAGTGCATTCCTGACTGATAGGATTCGTGTTCGGTGGGCAAAATAACCACATGGGGAGTTAATGGAGAGAAAAACAGTCATTTCAACATTTCGGCAGATATAATTTGGGATTTGTGTTGGCTTCTAACCGTGCGTGAGATGATTTGCAGTGACTTGCTTGATGACCTGATGATGCTTCCACTCTTCTTCGCCTTCGATCTCCCGGCCCGCTGGGGGCCCCAGCTCGGTGTGCTGGTTTGTGCGAACTTTGGGTTTAGCTTTTGGAAAGTAGTCTTGGGAGTCTTGGGGTTTGGGCCAATGGCTTGGGGTTTGTGTAATCTAGATCATTGAATTACGAGCCTTGTATCAGATTTCAATTCTGAATCAAACTCACGATTAGTGGTTTTCAAGATCACCGAAGACCTACGCACCGCACCATGAACTCATGACTCATAAACAAATCACTGGATGGGGAAGCGCCGCGATTGCAAGCTCATGTGGCTCTCTTTTCAAAGTCCTGTTTGTAGCTGTGCGATGCAAGCCCGGAAGGACACGAGTCGGCATAGCTTTCCTCGATCACCTACAATCGAACGCATCCCCTCGATCACCTACAATCGAACGCATCCCAACCGAACCTGCCGCCTGCCGAGTGTCCTTCCAACTGGCTCCACCGCTCCACCTACCATGTATTCCGACTGTAGCAGGAATCAGCAGGAAGGAAAAGGGCCCTCAAAAAAAAAAAAAACCAACCGCAAAGCATTGGCCGGCGCTGATGGCTGGTGGCTGGTCGTGCCGTGGTGAAGGCGGGTTTCTGGTTTGGGTTAAGAACCCTATTCAAGGACCTATTGTAACCATTACGGCCCCGAAATTAGTGTCCCTGTTTAGGTCCCTGATAATAGAAGGACACCCTATGAAAAGGAGCCTGAAAGGCACCCTACTTTAGAGAACAGGCCATATCTATGTCCTTAACGGTCGATTTGCCCATATAGCATATGGCATAAGCACATGGCTCATGTAGCTTTGATCTTGAATATACCCAAAAATATACACCCTTTAATTAGGAGTCGAGTTTCACGGTTTAGGGCTTAGGGCCACTCTGAAAATTGCGACGCTTTGTCGCAGGCTGCCGCGGCTTTTAAGGAGCAGATCGACATCGTGGCTGGCTTCTGGAAGGACCGACTTTTTAGCACCTTTCATGAAATCCGGAACAGCATTGCACTGGCACATTTGAAAACATTTGCTCTGGAATATGCTGCTCAAGGCTTGGCTTCGGGGTGTGTTCATTGCACATTGCAACATCGAAGCCCTCAACCCCGAAACTTAAACCATAAATCCCCGGGCCCTGATCCATCGACAATCCATCGATAGGATTGCTTTCATGGGTCAAGAGTCAAGAACGAAAGATAGGAAACCGAAGACGATCAGATACCGTCCTAGTATTCAGATTGCTGGCGGTCCGCGGTGCATGGTCCTCTGATTGCAATTATTGATCTTCAACGAGGACGAGGAATTCCGGGTAAGCTGCGAGTCATCAGCTCGTGCATTGCAATTATTGATCTTCAACGAGGAATTCCTTCATTATGAGCGCCGTGCTGGAGATTGATATAGTGCGTGACGGTGAAGTCCAATGCACGGCTAGCATCGACGGCGAAGCAAAGTGTCGGGACGAGTACTTGAGGTTGGTGTGCGAGGAACAGAAGGATGGATTTCGGTGCACGGGCCACTACTTGACGTTCTCCTCGAAGAATTACGAATATCCTCGTTTCGCCGACATCGTGAAGACGAAGAAAGAGACGGCCACCCAGACGCCGATGAAGGCGATGAAGGCCATGAAGGCAATGAAGTCGATGAAGGCCGTGAAGGCGATGAAGTCGATGAAGCGTGGTAAGTCGAAGGCCATGAAGGCTATGAGGTCGATGAAGGCCGCCGGCGACAAGAAGGCCATGAAGGCGATGAAGGTGATGAAGTCGATGAAGCGTGGCAAGTCGAAGGCCATGAAGGCTATGAAGTCGATGAAGGCCGCCAGCGACAAGAAAGCCATGAAGGCGATGAAGGTGATGAAGTCGATGAAGGCTCACGGCAAGGCGAAGGCCATGAAGGCTATGAAGGTGATGAAGTCGATGAAGGCTCACGGCAAGTCGAAGGCCATGAAGGCTATGAAGCGATGAAGGCCATGGCGGCCATGAGCGTGGCAAGATGAAAGCAAGGCCATGAAGGCCATGTGCCACAGAGTCACAGAGGGGTGAGTTTCAATTTGTGTGTGTGTTGTTGTGTGTGTGCCGGGATTGTTGAAACTACATAGGTACTTGTTAACTATGGGTTCGCAGGCGCTAGGCATAGGCCGGTGTTTAGCGGTTATAGTTATAGTAGTTATAGTCCAGAAGATCGGGGGTTTGGGCACACACACACACACACACACGCACACACGTACACCACGGAGTGCTGTAAAAGCGAGCCGCGTGGTTTTCCCGGTTCCCGATCCCAACCTTACCCCATTGACCTTAGTTTCAGGGCACCCGAACCCCTTCGGCCCCGGCTGTAGGAGTGCCTTGCCAATTGTCACTGGGTCGTCGTATCTTGGCGGTGTGCATGTTTGTTGGGCTTTGCTTTTTCTCGGATTAGTTAGCTTGTTCTTCCTTTTGCGTTCATTGTCTGATCTCGCAGGACCTGTCTCCCGGACCATTTTCTCGCGGCGCCGAACCTCAGAGGTTTTTTTTTTCGGTTTTTTTCGGATGTTGGGAAGGTTGGGGTTCTCTGGCCGTGTGCGTGGTAGTGCCTGGTTCTGCTCCCCGTCCCGCCTGTAAAACTAGAGTGCACCGTGCGTCTCCAGCCCCAATCCCACCCGGGAGCCCCGGGCCCTCTGCCCAGGCCGGACCATCTTCATCTTCGCTGGAATCTTAGCTGCCGCACCGCGGCTCAGAGGGTTTCGGCGGTGTTTCGGAGTTTCGGCAGCATTCAGTCATTCAGTCATTCAGTCATTTGACTCCGGACTCGGGGTTTGGGCTTGGGGCTTGGGGTTTCAGTGTCCGTGTGCGTGCTGCCCGCGCCCCCGCCCCTCCCGTAAAGCCGTAAAGCTAGAGTGCCCTGCAGCCCCGGCTCCAGCCCATTCCGTGGCCTGGCCCGCTCCTCTCAGGTGTCGCATCATTGTCGTGGGCGGCCGGGGCCTTGCTTCCGTTTATGTTGTTCGGTTTGGTTGGGGCTGGGGTTATTGGTTTGTGCGAACTTTGGGTTTAGCTTTTGGAAAGTAGTCTTGGGAGTCTTGGGGTTTGGGCCAATGGTTTGGGGTTTGTGTAATGTAGGGAATGTAGGGGGTTCTTAGGCTGTTGTGGGTTGGGTTGCTCCGTTGTGCGAGTCGGTAGATCGCTGTAGGGCCGTAGGAGTGTTCTGCAGCCCCGACCCGTAGGGTTCCTTAACACCCCCCCCCGCTCGCTTTGCCCAGGTCGTGGAGTCCTCGCCTTCATCATCGATCCACGGAGCAGGGTCACTCAGAGCTTCAGCCAAGGTTTTGTTTGGTTCCGAAGGGTTTGTTTGGGCTTTGCGGGGTTTCTGGGTTTCTGGTGCCGTGGTTCGTCTTGCTGTGTGTGCAAGTGTTTTGCGCGCCCCTTCCCCCTAATGCCCGAAACCTCCCGCTCTGCCCAGGTCGAACCTTTCTCGCGGCGCCGAACCTCAGAGGGTTTTTTTTCGGATGTTGGGAAGGTTGGGGTTCTCTGGCCGTGTGCGGTCTTTGTTCCTGTGGTCCCCCCCACCCACCCCCTTTGTTCCGTAGGCCTTGCGTCCCAAACCTTTCCCCGTCCCGAGCCGTTTTGTTCTCAGGCCAAGCGAAGAATCTGACGCAAGACCTCCTTTGTGCGTGGCCACATTCTCAGCGTAATCAGTGTGCTGCTTGGTTTCCCCCCCACCGGCCCCCACCCTAAGCTTGGGCTTCCCGATTCCCGATTCCCAAATTTGAGACGTCTCATTTTCTATTGCACATGATGTCGGGTCCCTGCTGACCTTGGACTTCAGCTGCTGTCATTCTCACACAAGGCCTAGGAAAGGCAGGTCGTGAGTCACGTAACGCTAGCATTCGGGCCATTCGGTTTTAGAATGTTTAGAAAGCAGAAATTACACAGGGGACCCAGGACATTAGTTCCCCTCTCCTTGGGTTCCCCGGCCGACCTTTAAGTTTCAGGGTTCCTTGTCCGAGGCAGTGAGGTATGCTCGTCATCTACTTTAATATTGGGCAGTGGGTGGGGGGAGACTTCGGCGGGGGTCGGGTTCAGGTATACTCTGCACTCCTACACCCTATGGTCCATGCTTCGAGACTCGAGACGGGATGAACGGAATTAATTATTAGATTATTAGATTGAT
Source organism: Symbiodinium sp. CCMP2592 (assembly GCA_905221615.1). Lineage (NCBI taxonomy): Eukaryota > Dinophyceae > Suessiales > Symbiodiniaceae > Symbiodinium > Symbiodinium sp. CCMP2592. The sequence goes on from CAJNDT010001913.1 coordinate 575,944, forward strand.
TGGATCAACAGACCACCGTCAGGTTCGGGAGCCTACCACGCAAAAACACTCTGCCTCTAAGCCCGGGTTCCTTCCCTTAAGGTGTTCAGGGTACCCGACCCGACCCTAACCGAAGCCGACGCCCTCACTGCCCCGCCCTGCCCCCGACTCTGTTTCCCGGCCCAGGTCCCAGCTCCTTCACGTCGTCGTGCAGTGCCGATCCTCAGAAGGGTTTTGGGCTTTTGGTTTTCGGACTTGGGGTTCGAGGTTGCTTTGCTGTGTGCACGTCCGTGTGAGCGCAGGAGGGCCTTGCACTGCTGCCCCGCCCATGCCCTTCCTCCTGGACTAGTGACTAGTGACTAGAGTGCATTGCGTTCCCACCTCGGCCCACCCCTATCCTGGAACCTCCCCCCGTTGTGCTGTCACGCCCAGGTCCGGACTCCGATGCTTCCTCGATTTCTTTTTGGTGCTGATCCTAGATCAGTTCCTTTTTGTTTGGAGTTTCGGACTTGGGATTTTGGTTTGAACGGTTTGGGGTTGCTTTGCGTGTGTCCGCGTGGCAGTGCATGTGCAGGAGTGCCTTGCGATGTCTGCCCCGTCAGCCCCCCGCCCACACATCCATTCCTCGTAGACTGGCGTTCCCACCCTGCAACCCGCCACCCCTATCCCGGAACCTCCGGGCCCCTGCTGTCCACGCCCAGGTCTGGGCTCTCGATTTCGTCGTTCCGCCGATCCCCAGCAGGGTGAGAGTATTTCTGATAACCGTTCCGGCTTCTATGGACCTTTCTTTTTGTTTCGGACGGAGCGGGGGCACTTTGGTTCAGGGCCTTTTTTATGATCAAGAATGTCAAGAATCTTCGAGGGATCGGGCCCGATGATCCGATGATAGTCCATGATTTCCAATGGCACTGGCCGATGCAGGCATGTTTATATGCAAACGACGATGACTTCTATCCTCTCAAAAGCCCAAACCCCAAGGACCCTAAGCGCAAACACCAAACCTGCCCTGGCCCGGGCCCCAAACGGCTAGGCCTGGCGGCCCAGGCCCAAACACTTCAAATCAACATGAACACTGACACTGATATGCAACCGGCAACCGATCACGTATAGAACAACAACGACAACTGACAACAACAACATTTCACTTGTCGATAAAGAAAGCTTGCTTTGTTGTCAATCCCAGAACGCCGAACAGAGGTTTCGGCTTGGCCTGCATTCATTTGGCTTCCTACTGGCATCGGCTTGTGGAGGCTGGACTGTCGGCGGGCATGACATGTCAATCAACAGAGCACCGGAACCCTTGATTAAACATTTCGTGATTTAATCGTACATCATTAAACCGTTAACATTTTAAACATACAAATCACGGAGATTGTTCGAGTTGTGAGAGTGTTAGCCCTAAGCCCCGGAAACCCTTAAAGCCTTCAAACTTTGATTAGCCCGAACATCCCAACAAACTGCAATGTAGTCTCGTCCTGGCGAGGTGGGATACATAAAGCCCTGAACCTAAAGCCCTAAACCGCTGAACCCTTAAACCTCAAACCCTAACCCCCCTAAGGCCTAAACTTGAAACACTAAACTCCAAAGGCCCAGGCCACTGCACTTAAAAGTTCAAACCCTAAATGACCCTAACAACCCTAAGCCTCAGCCCTAATGCTTCTGCAGTTCGGCGTTTGCGGGACATGAGACTTCTACAGCTGTTGGGGCTGCTTGGGGTACCTAGCTACTCTGATGACTTCCCAAATTCGACTTTGTTTCGTTTGCGGGCTTTGAGACTTCTACAACTGTTGGGGCTGCTTGGGGTACCTAGCTACTCTGATGACTTCCCGGATTCGACTTTGTTTCAGGGAAACATGACATGCCGAGGGAGGAGCCAGGATTCATCATCGCAGAGCAGGGTTGTCGTTTCGGTTTTTGGGGTTTAGGGTGGAGGACCCAAACGTGGAAAAGAAATGATGCCATCGTCAGGCAATGGCAACGGCTTCGGCCGCATAATTAAAACAACGAGCTGGGAAACAGTCGTTGGTTTAGGATCTAAGCCCCGGTTCCTAGGGTAGGTGGTCCTCCATTATTGGGGATGCGGGAGGGTTGTGGGCGACTTCGTTTTGAAATTGAATGGTGGGTGGCTCCTGTTGATGGCTAGATCACGAAACCTGTCGTTAAGCCATTGCCATGGGACCGCATGATTGGGTTATCCCGGGTGGAAGCGCCCCAGCATCTTTACACACGATGCGGCAACTCCTTGGGGTACTGCGAACCCAGGATCTGGACTGGCACGGCGACTTCGTGGAAGTTCGTCACCGGTGCTATGTCGGGAAGTCCTTACACCCTTCAAGGAAGTCCATATTCAGCAGTCTCCGTCGACTCAGTCTTCCAAAATGTTCCATCCTAGTGCAAGGATGTTGTCCATTCGGACTGGCTTGCAGAAGCAGATCTCCCCGACATTCAAGATTCTGCCTGCGACGCCCTTTATATGAACGTGGATGGCACACTCGGTTGCAGGGCACTGCTTTCTGGCAGACGAAGACCCAGAGAGCGCAGAGCGTTCACTGATAGGACTGCTAAGCTCTAGTACTCTAGACTCTAGTGTATTGTTGCAACGGAGACCTATTAGTCTTTAGGCTGGTTTAGGATTTAGGATGTGCTGCATTACTGGTGGCATCCATGTAATATAGAATGACCCGCCCTGGCCCTGGCCCAGTAGAAAACACCTCCTTAACAAAGCGGTTTAGCCCCATCCCTGCCTTCTCCGCTCGCTGGCTGCTGGCGGCTGGCCAATCGCAGGCGCACGGTTCTTAGTGGGATATTCTAGTCCCTGGCCCCCGAATCTTTAAGGAAACATAAACAGAACTACCAAACTGCCAAACGTCTTTTTTTAATATGTAGGCAGTAGGCAGGGGAGGGGATGCCACCTTAGGCAGCACGGTTCGGTTCCTCTGAGTCTGACATCGTATGTAAAGGAGGCCTTTGGGTGCTCGAAGCTGCAGCTTATTAAGCCTCAAGCCACAAGCCCCGGAAACAAACCCTGCACTCTGCACTGACGATTTCTAGAGGCACCGTATGATAAGACCCCCTGCCGACTGATCCAGCGGCCTCTCAGGTTCCGCTCGTTGCCGTGGTGCCTCGGCGTCCTGTGCCGTCTTCGCTTGATTTGGTGTAGAGTGGCTGGCTTCAGTCAGTACTCAGGAGATGCATACTTTTCAATTCCTAAGCTGGCTTGGCATTTCGCCATTTCGGTTTGCGGAAAGCGTCATCGTCATTCTCATTTCTGATTGGCTCATTCCTTCACTCAGTCATTCACCTGCGGTTTGCTCGCTCGATCACTGGCACTCAGTGCACTCAGGCACTCATTCACACATTCACCGAATCACCCCAAGACTCACTCACACGCCTATTCGCTCCCCAAACCTCAACACTCAACACCCGAAGCCATTCCCAAGCAGTTTTAGGCTTGCAATTGCAAGCGTTCAAGCATGAAGGATGTCAGGCACATGCCAATAAGAAGGCATGCCGTCAATGCAATCGATTCCTTGACTCCGTTTTTTTGTAAGGTGGATCGGTGGATGTATGTATTTCGTGTTCGTCCGTCCTCCGGTACATTGTTTACGTTCTTGCATGAGTTCTTTGCATTCTTGAGTGAATACCTAACACCTTAGCCTTAGAGGCCTTAAAACTTCGTAAGTATCCAAACGTCCAGATGACATCCCGGCCTCAGAGGTGGCTGCAAGCTGGGCTCTCCGAAGGACCGCTTGCGCCTCTTGCATGTATTTGGGGGTGTCCAGCAAACTTGGCCCCGGGCCGCCCAGTCGCATGTCGGATTCAGCAGCAGCAGCAGCAGCAGCAGCAGCATGAAATAGGATTCCAGCGTCGGAGTCGCTGGCTTTCTATCCGATAACCCATTCTGTGTTATCAGAAGCACTTATCATGCCAACTTACTAGCAGCTCCTGTCAGAGGCTCGCCACTGAATGGACCCCAGGCCCCAGTCCCATAGCCTTACCTCATGGTCTCAGCCATGGGCGCACCATGCCGAATACGCTTCAAGCGCAGCTTTCAGAAGCATATCGACAGCTTCTGGTGGCGCACGTCTGCATTAAACGGAGTGGTACACCATTAGAAAAAGCAAGTTTCGGGGCAGCGCTGGCCTCTTTGCAGCTTCTCTCGGGTGCCGCTTGGATTGGACTCTTTAAAGAGAAGGGTGAGACAGAGAGGGACCGCGGGCATGAGAGTCTGAGAGTCCATTATTCTGTCTTATGTTTCGAATCACCAAGGACGGTCTATCTAGACAGCTAAAGCCATCCTGTAGAGAGGGCCGTGGCCGTCCGGCATACAGTCTGCTGCAACTCTTCCGATATGCACGAGTGTCGCTCGGCTACATACGGTTACAGTCGTCTCTCGTCTCTCAGTCCAGAATTCATGGTCTTTGCAAAAAACAGCTGAGTTCTATGAACTTGCGGTCCGATGGACACATTGGCTCGACACTGGATGCATCTGTGAAACTCCTTTTTGGGCCGGACGTGGACTTGCCATACGAGGCTCATGCACAGAAACAGGCAGGTGGTTTGAGTGGTTTGACGAACGGAAACTGGTGCGGGGTGCGTTCGTGAAGTTGCATGTGATTCAGCGAACGATAAGTGAAGGAGGGAAGTGCTACCAATGGAATAGGGCATAGGGTCAATGCCAATGCTGTCCATGCTGGAGCATTCGCGACATATTTTCATTACTGTGCGTGACTGTGTCACTGTGTGTGTGTCTGTGGGAATCTGTGTGTCTTGAAAATTGAAACATTTGAGCTCCACACGCCCAGAAGTCAATCACATTCCGTGTCAGGCCATAATGAGTCGGAGCAGGCCCAAGATGGATCTCGCTCTGATGTTATTGCGAAGAGAATTCTGGAAATAACATGGCCCGCAGAGATTCAGCATCCAGCTGAGTTTCGACAGTTCTCCTGTGAAAAAGGACATATTCTTGATACAAGAGACTGCGATACCGAACCTCGACTTGATATAGCTCCTGCCCCCCCTTCCTAATATAAAAACAGAATTTCAGAGGTTTAGTTTTAATATATTAGCACCGTCGAGAGCTCAGCTTGTGCGAGGCTGGAGAAGTTGGTGTCCTGGCACAGCCTGAGATTGAAACAGGCTGACCCGCTGGAGATACTTGCCGAAGAATCCAACTTTGCCGATCAGGACATGGCATCCGCATGCGAAGAGCATCTGCGGACGAGGCTGCTGCCAGTGACAACCCTCGGTCGGGCGCACACGTCTCTGCCAGACAAGCTGAGTGCACTTTTGCATGCCATAAAGCTGGAAAGCGGCGGAGAGTTATTGGCGTACATGCAGTCCATTGTGGGCGTCACGACAGATCAAGGTCGGCAGTTAGGGATTTCAATTCTGCCATTCCGGTTCATTCTGAACAGAGCACTGCTGTGTTAGACTTCGGACGGAGGCACCGAGCTCGGCATCGCGGATTCGCCCATGATCTCCCTGGACAGATGGCTGGAAGACGAGGCTTTTACTATGAAAGCTTCTCCTTCAACCACATTGGGGCAGCCTGAGACCACCGTGCTGACACTTTGGCCATGTAAGCACTTGTGTTTCATGTCATCGCCCTTCGGGGGTGAACTTTGGAAAGATTAATACGAGTTTCTGTAAATCTTACCAAGGATGCCGAACGCGCTCAAGTTGAGCGGTGTCAAACACATCTCAGACAATCTTCTTGCCAGCGTGATGGGTGCGACATCTTAGCGCCTCAGGATGCACTCACGGGTAGTCAGAGTGTCGGAGAGCCCGGAGAGTCCGCCGGAGAGCATACCAAAATCGCAGGGTTGCACTCCACCGTGCAGTGCAGCTGAGTTACACAGACCACATCACGGAACTACGCGAGCTGGAGCGATTGCTGCTTTCAGTCACTGCACGCGAGGCGTTCAGAGCGCATTGTATCCCTGTGGAGAATCAGGTGCTGGAGAGAGAGAGATAGAGAGAGAGATAATAGAGAGATCGAGATGAGATGAGGGAGAGAATCAATCTTACTCCTGTCACTGTCACAGGAACATTGTCGCCGATTCAAATCCTGGTGCATATCCCTGAAGTCGTTGCGTTGGGAGCAGCTCGTGGACTTCTGCGACGCAGCACCATGCCTGTAATGCTTGCGTAAGTTGCTTCGATTGGATATGTGTGACATGTCGGGGATTCTACGTGCAATAGGCAACAGGGGTAACATGGGACACCTCCCACTAGTGGTGGTTGGGGAATTAGGGGCGGGCCGGGTCATTGTTTCAAGGCCTTGGAAGTCGAGGAGCTGCTCCGCCACTATTGGAACAAGGGGAAATTCGTGGCGGGTAGTCGGGCACAGGCAGGATCCGAGGAAGTGCCAGGACCACGTGTCGATCGATTGGACAAGGTGCTTTGGATGCAGTCGTTCAGGGGCGCAAGTCAAGCAAGGCAGCAAGGCTCTTCCTTGAGTGACCAATAAGTTATCTCATATCTCTGATTGTTTGAGTGAGAGACACTGTGATTGCTACGTCAGAGCATCAAGGCAAGATGTCGGAGTGATACTTTGGGTCCCGGAATCCCAGGTGTTGACTATAACATTGTGGCATCTCGTGTCCTGAGTCGTCAGGTCATCCAAAGCACGGATTTTTGGTTGAAGACCAGAATCACGGCTGATCTTGGCCGCCTGGCCGAACACGTCGGGCGGTGGGCAGACGGCTGCCCGTGCCCACACCATCAACTGCACTCGCGCATCTGGTACGAGTCCTCCCGCGAAGAACGTCGACGAATTCCTTATCCGAGCTGCCGACTGAAAGGTTGCAGAGCTCCAGAGCTAGCTGCAGGAGACGGGCTGAAGAGTTTGGAAGCTGCTGCTGCAGCAACATTGCCAAAGTTGCATACTTATATCCACATGGCGTCCAGCCCCTCTGTGGCGGCAAGGTTGACAGACGACTGGCATAAATCGATCGCCACCATCCGGACGGTGATGACCTCAAAGTTGTACCATTGGTCGGAGCTACCCTACACTTTGTGTGCCTTGGGACACATGGATGCTGCGGTTGTTACTCGGACGCCGCTCTGACTTGTGTGCTGGGTGTTGAACTCCAAACCCTAAACATGCAAAGTGAGGAGCTTTGCCTGCTGTGTGCAAGAGTGAGAGACGAAACATGCACAGTTCAAGCCCGAAACTCCGAAACCTTTAAACATCCAAACCCAAACCCCCGAACAGCAACCCCGCAACCTACCGAGCCCAAACACCATAATCCCAACTCGCAGGCTCTGAGGCTCTGATCCCACAATACCCACAGCCCCAAACCAAAACGCAGCCCTAACCCCCAAAGCACAAAGCCCGAAGCCCAAACCGCAAGCCCGAAACTGCTCGTAAGACTCGTAAGTGTGTGTTATGTCTCATGTCGAAGATGGAACAGAGGCTAGAGCGGCAGCTCGAAGGGCAATCTCGCTCTTCGACAACGACAGGAACCGCACGAGACCGGGTCTGCGACATGCGCAGACTCAACGTTTTCTGTCACACGAATGGAAGGGGCTCTTTCCTGAGCGCGAGACAGAGCAGGAAGAGCCGTTGAGACCAATTGTGTCCTGGTCGCCACTGGCACGGTCTGTAAGCTCCACTCCCTTGGTTTATGATTCATATGTAGCTATGCATTCAGCACTCGTTGTCTGGTGACTCAGGTGACGACTCATAACTCAGGTGAATGTCAGTGTCAGGCTGTGTCAGGTGACTCTCTCTTAAGATGAGTGAGACTCTCTTATCTGATTTTTTTTGATGTGTGAAAATCTGAGATGGAGTCGCTGGCCAGTGGCAGTGTCAATATTGACCAGATAGTCTCGCCAAACTTCTGGCGGTGGGTGAGCAGCTTTGCCTTGCTCCGCATCGAAGAGCGCCCCATCGAGGGAAGCCATGCGCGAGTGAGTGGTTTGATTCGGGCCGCGCCAAACTGTGGCATCCCTTTCATATCGTTTGGACTTCGGTTCCCACTACTTGTGGATGAAGTCCGTCGGAATCCGGAGGCACATGCACATGTCCCACATCGTCCAGTGTTCCAGTGTTCTGTCGTCTGCACATTAGTCACACGACACAGTCTGTATATCCATACAATTCGGTCAAACGTCATCAGTCTGTCAACCAGTGTCTTGCGATGGAGAGACTAGATTCTAGTATTTCTTTCTTCTGCACATCATCCGCTTCGCTGCACTTCCCGTCCCCTGACTCCCAGTGCCTGACGACTTTGGGCGAGTTCGTTGAGCCGCTGGAGAGGGAAGCTGGCTTCAGGAATGCCATCATGCACGGTCCTCAGGGTCCAGACCGGTTCGGTATATGCGCAAGATTTCGTTGCATGTGGTCATGTGGGTAGGTAGTTTGATCATGAACTGGGATCTGAGCGTAAGAGGGTGCACTCAAAACTCTTCTGTAAAACCATGGACCATATCTGGAGTCTGTAGTTGCATTGATCAAGTGATTCGTTTGAGTCATTTAAAGACCGAAGCTCTTGCGGCAGGCGACAGGTTTTGCTGCACGTCTTCTTTGTAGTCAAACTAGTGCAACAATGGATGTGGTTCGAGCAAGGCATGTGCTGGATATGGAGGAGCGAGATGGCAGCAATGAGGTCAAGAGCCGTGCGATAGAGGATGCTGTCAAATTGCTTTATCGAGACGACATTCGATTGAAACACAGCAACAAGGGACGGCTGCGCGAAGAGATGGCCACATCGCAGGCTGCTCAGGCTCAGGCGCACGTGCAAGAACCAGTGGACGAGGTGCAAGACTACCTTTGCAAGATGATGGTGAAGCACCTCATGCAGGACCGCTGACAAAACATGTTTTTTGCCTGTTGCTTATTGCTTATGTAGTGATCAACATCAGCGAATCCCCAATCAGGAATCAACTACTCATCAGTCTCATCAGTCAGTCATCAGTCAGACTCAGCAGACTCAGCAATGCAATCAGCAACCAGTTGCAGGTGTCCCTCCGTGGGGATCCGATTACACTGGCGATGCCAGCAGCTTCGTTGCAACGGTTGTCGCGGCCATTCAAGAACCTTGTGGATGCAACCCCTGCCACCGGAGCCTTGGCACCTATGACTGTGACGTTGCTGCCGGCCCGGCGTGGAGGTGTTCTGTGAATCTAACAATCCGGCCATGAGGCCAATCAATACGCGAGACACATGATTACATGATACAGCGATGCAGTACTCACAGGGTGTGGTCGTGTAGCAGTGCAGCAAGGCCGCCGCGTGCATGTGTGTCATTGTATCAATTGTGCCCCAAGCAGTCAACCAAGACAAGGACCTGTGTCCGCGGCCGCGGTCTCGACCTCCTCAAGCTCACACATCCATGCGGCTGATGACGACCTGTCATTCAACATCACTGGCCCTGCAGAAAGCGGCGACGTGCAAAGCGACGCCATGAAGATTGCCGGCGAATTTGCATGGTTCAAGGTCTTGTCCAACAACATGGTACACCACACTGTGATGGGAGATTCCTTTTCTGCTGCTTTGGGAACCATCGACTGCGTTGTGCAGCAACATCATGTGCACGACGCAAGAGGCGACAACACTGGTACCTTCCCCTGCAGACTTTAGTCCATGTGTCTGTGTCTGTGTGTGTATATATATCTATGGCCATGCTAGTGAGGCTGACGGGCTCATGAGCTGCGAAATTTCTGGATCAACAGTGTTCGTTGTTTGTATCAGTCTGTTTTCATTTTATAGAACTGACTGGACCTGCTGACACCCCTAATGCAATCACCCCGGATGTCACCCAACGCCTGCTGCCAGGCCGAAGCTTGTGCGAGGTGACGCTCAGCAAAACTGGCCCTGCTACGGCATCCGGGCGTGACATTTTGGGGGTGTCCTGGCGCCTTCTCCGCAATAGAAACAACACAGCCTATAGTCGTGTGTTTGTCGTGAGAACACCACACGAGTCACATGACACAATATTTGTAAACAAGCGCTCGGTGTTGTCAGTCTGCGGCTCTCCGCAGTCAGCGAGTCGTCCTCTGGCGTCTGAGGCATGAGTCATGATGCTGTGATTTATTCAGTGTATTTAGTATTCAGTATTCAGGGTTCACTGACTGGATCGCCCAGGTTGAAAAGGTCCGGGTCCAATGCGAGCAACGTATTACAGGACAAGGACGTGCTTGACATGATCATGAGCATTCAAGTCTGGTCTGCGAGCGAGAACATCCATCACACTCTGTTGGACGCTGGCATGCAGCTACTTCGGCGGGATTGTGACCTCGCAATACAAGCGTGCCTGGAATGATTGATCTGAATATACAAACAAACAAGTCAAACAAGTTCAAACACGGTTTCGGGTTTCGCTTCAGGTTTGGGCCGAGCCAGGCCAGGTCAGCGAGGTTGATTGTTCCCTTGAAGAACTCACGTCAGCAATCTATCACGGCGGAGGAGTGAGATTCAGTGAGATCATGGGTTAGTTGGCATTAGTTGGTTGAGAAGAACAGAATTCAGAATCAAAGGCTTTAGTAGGATCACTAAAGGCCAACCGGCTTACGACTCAATGCGATCAAGCAAGGCTGCACAGCGATGCGCCTACTTTGATGCTCGATGCAGGAAACTTGGCAGACACACTCTCGAATCTTGCAGCCGCGGGCTGCTTTGATAAACGTCGTGCGATGTTTTTACTATCTTGCCATGAGACCGACGTTTTGCAAGCGTCGGGGTGGATTGTTTCCCATGAAAATGACTTTTTCACGCTCTCCGAAAAAGCGCTGTCACACATGTCCTTCGCGTCAGCACTGACATCCCATGTGCCATTGGCCAAGTACTCTGGAACTTCAGATCCAAGCAAGATGAGCTTGGTGGAGCTGATCCGATGCCTTGCTAGCAACTGTTGGGGAGACGAGGAGTGTTCTATAGAGAAAGCCAAGCAGAAGAGCCCTGTCATCGTCGCCGGAAACATCGGCCCGCGTATTTGGTACCATGCCAAGAACAAGCCCCCCAGCCGGCACTATCTGCATGTGCTCACCCTGGTTACATCTGGATCCATGACGACTCCTGTGACGTCCATCTACCATGGGCAGCTGGACGGGCGACCCGGTGGCATCGATGGGATATTGTCATTGGTGTTGTTCTTGTTGTTGTTGTTGTTGTTGTTGTTGTTGTTGTTGTTGTTGTCGTTGTTGCTGCTGCTCATTGCTCGCTTGAAATGACAGGTACTACCGTGCACTTTTGCAAGGACGGCCAGTCCCTCCGAACCTCAGCAAGAAGCAGTATGGTCGTGTTCGCACACAGCAGCCAGCAGAAGCAGACGCTTCCGTCGGTAGCGCAAGTCGATTTCAATCTGAGCCGAGTGCCTGGTCTGCATGTTTGGTCGTTCTAAGTTCAGTTCTACATCCAGTTTGCTTCACAGACACTTGGGGCACCAAGCCAGCATCGTGTTGACATAGAGTTGACAAGGCATGTGGCAACCCTCGCAGCCTGGGCCTATCCGCAGGCACGAGGAACCTCGCAGAGCCGTCACGACACGCGCTCGCGAGGATGCCAACATAGATAGTGACAGCAGCGAAGACGTGGATGCATCAGATCTTTCAAGTGCAGGGTCAGAGGGGCATTCCGAGCAAGTGACTGCCGCTGCTGCTCTGCCTGAGATGAATCAAGCGACTTGCTTTGTGTTTGGCGTGTGATACTGATCTAACCTTGTTTTGACAGGCGGCCCAGCACGGCACAGATAGGAGTCAGAGGAACTTCTTGTATTTCAAAAATTCTAAGTGCGCTGTGCAGTGTGAAGTGTGAAATGCAAAGTTTCTATTGTGCTGATTCGTCTGACAAAGGCAGACGCGGCAGAGTATGTTCCAGTGCCGGGGTCAGACCATATCGCAGGGCCAGGGCCAGAGCCTACGCCCAAGCGATCCAGAAGAGATGAGCCTCGTGGGGCGCCCACGTCCGCGCCGAATGCTCCAGCTCTGGCCGCCAGAGGGGCATCCGCTTCTATTTTCGCAGAGTGGCTTGATGTCACAAGCAATATGTATACACTGTACATTGTAACCTGTTGTCAGCTTCTCTGGTCGAAGTCGAAGTCGTAGTCGTCTAACATATATGTATGTATGTATGTCTGTATGCTAGTATGTTGAGCCATGGTCCAGGGTCCGGTCCAGAGTCCAGAGCTTTCTTTTTTGAGCACCCGTAGCAACAGGAGCACTGTTTTCCTCGGCGGAGATCGCTGCACTTTTGCAATTATCCATCGGAAGGATCTGAAGCAGTGGTTCGTACAATGCCCTCTTCATAGCTACAAGGAGGGCGGGCGTTTGCGCAAGTGTGCACGAGCTTTGGCAGCCAATGACATGGATGACGCTGTTCTCCTGCGGCTTCGTTTTTGGTGTCTGTCAGGCCAGGGCCAACACAACAGTGCATGTTTGCACATGAAGGGCTTGTGCATGCGATTTCGGTTGGCCGATGTACGGATAATGCTTGTTATGTGATGTTGGAAAGCAGCGACAGCAATGACAGCAGTATGTCTTTATGGTGGCGCTTCTGGATCACGCGGACACCCACCCTCACCCGACTTTGTTAACTGGCATGTCCTGAGTCCTGTGACGAGCACTGACATCATCATCATGTACTGTGGTCAGGTTTCGACATCCCTACGCCTACATCATCCTCATCGTCCCAGACTGCATGCGAAGATGCTCGCAGAAGACATGTGTTCATGGAGTCTTAGCATGCAGTGAGCAAGCCATGTTGAGAGTTGAGGACTTGAGGGCCGGGGGCTGCTATTATCCACCCTGCACTGAGCTGCCGGGTGTACAGGCTCCAGGTTGTAATCCCCAAACCTCAACATCCGGCCGGGTGTCAGGATTGTCGCCATCTACCAAGATCATCTGCCCCATTACATCACTTATCCCAAGTAACAGTAACAGTCACAGTGCAGTGTAGAGTTTAGAGTCTAGTATGAATTCATCCTCCGTCGTGACCAATGCTGTACTATAACTGCCCAAACCAAGTCTTAGTAAAGACCAAAACCCAAGTCCCTGACCCTGCCTCCCGAAACGACCCAGGAACTCCCAGCGGCTTCTGAAATCACTAGCACTGCAGAAGAGTTGGACGAAGCCATTGCAAATGCAGCAGCCAACATGTGTGCACCGAGTCCCGGTGTGCCGGTGTGAGTAGATTATCCGAAAAGACAGAGAGCAAAGCATGTGCGTCGACATCATGTCCTCGTTTCGCATTGCACTAAAGTTTTGTGAGAGTTGTTTCAGAGCCAGTCGTGCCAGTGCATCCACATAGATCTGGGGAAGGCTCGAGTCGGCCCGAGTCAGAAGTCAGAAGAACTATTTTTATCCCATGGCTGCCCCGGGTGTCACGTGGGAGTACACTGCGGTGCAGGATCCAGACGAGATAGATGCTACTATGTGGCCTAATCTTTGCTGGCACCGCTGCACGCAAAACCAGTGCCATCTGTTTACGCTCGTGCTTCGGCGGTATCAGGAAGAAGAGGGACCGTATGCCACATGCTGGCGAGGCCGTGGCTACTCAACGTCCAAGTATCGCATGGTGGGCCTGGAACTGTTCCTCGACTATACCTGAAGCTAAGGGTGGCATCGTGGCCAATGGCCCTAGTGGCTTCTCAAGTATCCTCATCACAAAAAAAACTCGAGCCATGTGAAACTGAAGCGATGAGCTTAGAATACAGTAGGAGAGCATCCCCAGGCCTATGCCCCAGGGTCCACGGTTTGTATTTTTTCAAGTGTGGTTGGCAGTGGCAGTGGTTGGGGTCAATGTGCAGGCCGCATGAGCAGAATAGAGTCGGGTAGGAGAGGAGGCCCGAGGATGGAGGTCTTTCTGTGTGTATGTGTATGCGTGTGCGTGTCGTTTTGAGTGTTTGGCCAGCTGGGGTCGGTGTACATGTCAAGGACCCCGTGGCCCCGGGGTTTGATTCCGGGTTTTCAAATTTTACGGTTTACGTCTAGGTCGGGTTTAGGAAACAGGGGGAGGGTGAGAGGGATTGAGGATAAAGTTTTCGTGTTGGTGTGGTATTGGGCAGCCAGACCTTGGTGACCTGCTTGCATTGCCTACAACTTAGGCAAGAAGCCGAGCTTCTGGTTTACCGCAACGTACGACTTCCTGAGTATATGCTGGTCAAAGTGCGACGAGACATCGCATTGGACCTAGATTTTGATCCGCGGCCCGGGTGGCCGGACAGATGTATTATCAACGCTAGGTTTTTGGCCAGAAGCCCTGCAGAAACCGGGTGCAGTCAGGTCGTGAACGAAAGCTTCAACATGTTCTTGACAGAAACCACGAGAGATCTCTTGGATACTTTGCTCCTTCTGGCCAGACAACACTTCACACCTTCTGAAGTCATGCATGCATATGATCAATGGGTCTTCGGTCGGCACCGTCTTGCTGCCAAGCCTCATGCAACCATGGAAGCATTGCGTCGAGGCGGATAAGAGATGTTGATACTTGCAAGACTGGCAAATGTGATGAGCGATATTTGTGGCCGTGCATCGTACGATATGATGTTCACGGCATCACATGCAACATGCAACTACACGCGCAGTAGGCTGCGAAGGAAAAATCATCGGGATCATCAGTCTGTCGATGCCCAGCCCAGTAAGCCCCTGAACCCGGATCACCCAAACCCACAGAACCTGCAAGACTCGCAGAAACACCCAACCAGTCAGTCAAGCTCTAAATCACAAAACGACCCAGACCACAGCCACAAACCCCAAACCCCAGGAAGCTTCAATTGTCAGGCCCCTGAAGCTAAGAAACTTGCCCCGGCCCGTGTCACCCCTTGTTGGGATCCAAGTTTAGTTATGTGGCTTCTTTGGGTTTGGGGATTTGGGGTTTATTAATTCAGTGACTCATGGCTCAGTCGGGTTCGGGATATCCTTGGAGCTTTGCAGGTTCTTGTGTTTTGGGTTTAATGGCATCGTGGGCATTTCTTTGGAGTGTCAGTGTTGAGGTTTCTTGTCGCTTGCAGGTTGGAGGGTTTAATGACATAACTAGTTTCGGTGATTTCGGTGTTATTTTTTTAAAGTTTTGCGTTTCGTTGGGATGGGGAGGGGGGTTCCTGGCTTATGGTGTCGCTTGTGAGCTTTGTGGTTTGTTGGGGTTTAGGGGTTGAGGGGTGTAGGGGTCTGGGCACTTAAGGTGGAATGACTACTTTTTTGGCGTTGGGCAACATATGTCATGTACATATATCATAGAAATGTCGATAAGTCAGAAATCTAACATTGTATTCTGTGAGCAGCAGGGTTTATTGGTGGTGAGACGCCAGTCACGCCAGTGGCAACAACCCTGAGCCTGAGACCGCCAGACCATTAACTCCCCGAAACCTGGTATATAATTGCATTTCCCCGATTTGCGCAACGGCCGGACTTTGTGAGGGAAAGATTGAAACAGGCCTACACCCTCCATATGCTGATGGCTGATGCTCTAGTTTGTGGTTTATGATGTTAGGCTTCGGCTTCGGGATCTCAGCGCTTGCATCTAAAAACTGTGAGCCTTAATCGCCTTAATCAGTGCTTTAACATAGGATAAACCTCAGGGCCTTGACGTTGGGGTTCCATTTTGACAAAACTGTGCCAGGAGACAGGCTATGTGGACTCCTTGGTCGTTGCCGTTGCACAAGGCTTTGCACAAATGCTTGCTGGGCTGGTGTTGTAAGTTGTAGTTTCGAAGACCGCAATACTGCGAGGGGTTCGATTCTCGCAGCTTCGTGTGGTTGGGACAACAACAGTGACAGTGATCTGGCCATTAGCTAACGGGGCTGTGTTTGGCAAAAATACTGTATCTGATTCCAGTTGTAGAATCGAAGGAGTCCAAGGCAATGCTCTGAATTGTCGGATCTAAACGTGCCAGTTCTTTGTTCTCAATCAGCGTATGTCTTGCCGGCGCTTCATGTTTTTACATACTTGCAGATGTACAGACATGTCTATGTTATCGAATGGTCCGGAAATTTCCCCAACACGGAAAACAGTTGCTCAGGAAACCACTTTCCTGAACACACATACTTTTTTTGATGAAATCTTCATCTCAACATGACTCAACAAGCTTTATTACTGACCGACCTCAATAATTAAGCTCGGTTCAATTGGGGATGGCAGCTGGGTCTATTCCCGAGGCCCGGGGCTTAATTACCGAACCCCCTCGGTAATTAAGCTTTTTGCAGTGAAAGTTTTGGGAAAAAGTCTTCCTGAGCAGCTCGTTTTGGTCTGCTCAGGAAGACTTTTTCCCAAAACTTTCACTGCAAAAAGCTTAATTACCGAGGGGGTTCGGTAATTAAGCCCCGGGCCTCGGGAATAGACCCGGTCTCAACCCAATCCCAAACCGACCGAACAAAAGCTTAACTACCGAGGGGGTTCGGTAATTAAGCCCGGCGCTGCCGACACCCCGACAATCAAATGCCAAACAAACCAACCAAAAGCTTAATTACCGAGGGGGTTCGGTAATTAAGCCCGGCGCTGCCGACACCCCGACAATCAAATCCCAAACAAGCCAACCAAAAGCTTAATTACCGAGGGGGTTCGGTAATTAAGCACCGGGCTGCCGCCACCCCGACAATCGAATCCCAAACAAACCAACCAACAGCTTAATTACCGAGGGGGTTCGGTAATTAAGCCCGGCGCTGCCGACACACCGACAATCAAATCCCACACAAACCAACCAAAAGCTTAATTACCGAGGGGGTTCGGTAATTAAGCCCGGCGCTGCCGACACACCGACAATCAAATCCCACACAAACCAACCAAAAGCTTAATTACCGAGGGGGTTCGGTAATTAAGCCCGGCGCTGCCGACACACCGACAATCAAATCCCACACAAACCAACCAACAGCTTAATTACCGAGGGGGTTCGGTAATTAAGCCCGGCGCTGCCGACACACCGACAATCAAATCCCACACAAACCAACCAAAAGCTTAATTACCGAGGGGGTTCGGTAATTAAGCCCGGCGCTGCCGACACCCCGACAATCAAATCCCACACAAACCAACCAACAGCTTAATTACCGAGGGGGTTCGGTAATTAAGCCCGGCGCTGCCGCCACCCCGACAATCGAATCCCAAACAAACCAACCAAAAGCTTAATTACCGAGGGGGTTCGGTAATTAAGCCCGGCGCTGCCGACACCCCGACAATCAAATCCCACACAAACCAACCACAAGCTTAATTACCGAGGGGGTTCGGTAATTAAGCCCGGCGCTGCCGACACCCCAACAATCAAATCCCACACAAACCAACCAAAAGCTTAATTACCGAGGGGGTTCGGTAATTAAGCACCGGGCTGCCGACACCCCAACAATCAAATCCCACACAAACCAACCAAAAGCTTAATTACCGAGGGGGTTCGGTAATTAAGCACCGGGCTGCCGATCCTTAGGCAACCTGAAAACGACTTGCACAAATACACCGCATTTTGTCAGCGGGCATTTCCTTCCCGACACAACGTCTTAAATCGAGTTCATGGATCGAACACACACATGACATTTTGTCGGCGGGCATTTCCTTCCCGACACAATGTCTTAAATCGAGTTCATGGATCGAACACACACATGACATTTTGTCGGCGGCGTTTCCTTCCCGACACAACGTCTTAAATCGCGTTCATGGATCGAACACACATATGACATTTTGTCGGCGGGCATTTCCTTCCCGACACAAGGTCTTAAATCGAGTTCATGGATCGAGCATACACATGACATTTTGTCGGTGGGCATTTCCTTCCCGACACAACGTCTTAAATCGCGTTCATGGATCGAACACACACATGACATTTTGTCGGCGGGCATTTCCTTCCCGACACAACGTCTTAAATCGAGTTCATGGATCGAGCATACACATGACATTTTGTCGGTGGGCATTTCCTTCCCGACACAACGTCTTAAATCGCGTTCATGGATCGAACACGCACATGACATTTTGTCGGCGGGCATTCCCTTCCCGACACAACGTCTTAAATCGAGTTCATGGATCGAGCATACACATGACATTTTGTCGGCGGGCATTTCCTTCCCGACACAACGTCTTAAATCGAGTTCATGGATCGAGCATACACATGACATTTTGTCGGCGGGCATTTCCTTCCCGACACAACGTCTTAAATCGCGTTCATGGATCGAACACACACATGACATTTTGTCGGCGGGCATTTCCTTCCCGACACAAGGTCTTATATCGAGTTCATGGATCGAGCATACACATGACATTTTGTCGGCGGGCATTTCCTTCCCGACACAACGTCTTAATTCGAGTTCATGGATCGAGCATACACATGACATTTTGTCGGCGGGCATTTCCTTCCCGACACAACGTCTTAAATCGCGTTCATGGATCGAACACACACATGACATTTTGTGGGCGGGCATTTCCTTCCCGACACAAGGTCTTAAATCGAGTTCATGGATCGAACACACACATGACATTTTGCCGGCGGGCATTTCCTTCCCGACACAACGTCTTATATCGAGTTCATGGATCGAGCATACACATGACATTTTGTCGGCGGGCATTTCCTTCCCGACACAACGTCTTAAATCGAGTTCATGGATCGAGCATACACATGACATTTTGTCGGCGGGCATTTCCTTCCCGACACAACGTCTTAAATCGAGTTCATGGATCGATCACACACACACATGACATTTTGTCGGCGGGCGTTTCCTTCCCGACACAATGTCGTAAATCGAGTTATGTATCGAGCATACACACACATGACATTTTGTCGGTGGGCATTTCCTTCCCGACACAAGGTCTTAAATCGCGTTCATGGATCGAACACATGACATTTTGTCGGCGGGCGTTCCCTTCCCGACACAATGTGGTAAATCGAGTATATTGTATATGGATCGAAGTTATCGAACACACGACATTTAGTTGGCATTAGCGTCGGTAAGTGTATGCTGCTGTGTGGAAAGAATTTGCACTAAAACCGTGTTTGGTTCGTGTCGATCTTTGCTATCCATCAATGCGACAAGAGATGAGTGCCTGGTCGGTGGTTCAAGCCGCTGCCGATACCAGCATTCAGTTGAACGGCCAATGTGAGTTTGCTGATTTTTGTTTCAGGACAGTGAGTGGCAAGAGTCATGCGTCCATGACTTTCTAGATACCACAGCTCAAGGGGGTTCACATGATCTCATGAAAGCGGACACAAGTGTCACACGGGACATATTTATCTCCTTAATTGGAGTATCGCTGAACATGACCTCTGCTTCGGGATCCGACTCATCAGACTCATCCGACTCTACATCTTCTTCGTCGAGCTCAACCTCCTCCCTTAGTGGTTGCGAGTCTGTGCATGATTCCTGCGATGAATCCATCGCCTCAGGGAAACCATCTCCAGAAGACAGCAAACACACAGGAGCTGAAGATGATGCTGTGAGCGACTTGTCTTTTGGAACAGATGTGGGCTCCGATGCAGACTCGGCCTTGGCCGAAGGGGATGACGGGCAGCCGCCCTCCGAGTCGACTGCTGCGAAGGATAGATTTGGGGAATGGGGTGAGCGTGAGAGAGAGAGAGAGAGAGAGAGAGAGATAGTCATCAATAGTTTGTCCCTATTTTGTCTTAGTTTGCTTCATTTTGTCTGATTTGTTTTTTTGTCTTATTTTGTTTAATTCTGTCTTATTTTGTTTTATTTTGTCTTACTTTGTCTTATTTTGTTTTACCGGATTGCTTATTTTGTCTTTGATATTGGGCATTGCACAGCCAAGTACCGCCCTTTATGCAGGAGTGCTTACGTGGCAGCATCAACGGTGCTGCAGATCTGGAGGAGCTCTGCAAGTGGCCTGAAAATAACGTTACCTGTTTGTGGAATGACGAAAAGCACGGCCAAGGGTATCGAGCCAACTTTGTGGACTTGTATACGAATTATAATATTCGCATCACTGATTTGTTTGCCGGAACCTGTGCCGCCTCTACAACACTCAAGAAGCAACTATTGGCATGCGTCCACCACGCCGGTGTCTTGCTGCTACTGTTGGTGTATAGATTTGGCGTTTGCATGTGGAATTAATATGCGACTCCATGTATGAATTGCTGCCAATGATTACATGTCGCTTCAGGCTTGTCGTGGCGGGACGATGCTATGACAACAACATGTGCAGTGGAGAGTGATACCGTAGCGCAAGACTTCATCAAACACTTGAACGAGGCTTCGGCTCCGGCTGGGGGTTTGTGAATGTTGTACCAGGGTCGGCGGAATCGCATGACACATGACATGGAGGCGGAGTTCTCATGGTCTGGTCTCGGTTTGATTTTGGATTTCGGTCTTAGCTGTTAGGCTGTTAGCTGTGCCAATGCAGGTATCGTGTTGTTGTGCGAAGTACAAAATATGAAACCGGTCCGTGCCACTGCCACATGTCTGCTTGATGTAATGCAGCTGACTCTTGCAGGCATACCGGCCTCAACATCTTCTGCCGGACATGAGCAAGCTCATTACAGAGGAAGCGGATGCGGAGATGAATGCAATTTGGGCCAATGTACGATCATCTCTCGATGTGGAGCTTGTTGTGTCGGACGAGAACCCGAAAGAGCTATGTCGCATTGCAGGTGATCGCCTGTTGCATAATTACATGCAGGCCTGACGGGTTTGTGAGTCGCGACTGAGGACTCCTTACATGGGGTACCACAATACTCACAGTACGCTCCATTTGCTTTGAATAAGTTTGGCAGGCACTTGGTGGCATAAATGCCATGACGTGGAGTTCGCCATGTCTGTTATGTCAGCAGCCGGCGCCTTCACGTGCCTCCAAGCGAGCTCGAGGATCTGCAGCAGTGTTTGATGCATTGATGGAGCAGCCAGAATCTTCTTCTGCATGTACTGCCCGTCTCTTTGTCGGTGGACTCGAAGCTATCACGACATTTAATTCATTGTCACTGCCACTGCACACTGCACTCCCATTGTACCACTGCTGTTGTATCATGTGATCTCGTCGTAATTAACCCTCCATGTTGAGCACACAGTCGGCCTCTAGGAATGCCCAACGCCACTGGGAGATCTTCATGCACGACTGAGTCGACGACAAAGCGGTCCTCTCCCTCGATATGTTCTCAGTGTCTTCGCAGGGGGCACGCCTTGCGTAGATTTTTCCAGCATGGGCGCCTCGGTTTGATATGGTTGATGCAGTGTCTGACAATATGACTGGCCGTATGAGTAAGTTATGAGTTCTGAGTTATGAATATTTATGAGTCATGAGTCATGAGTCATGAATATGAATCTCTGACATGCACTGGCGGCACAGGGCGGACACCATCTTTCTGATTTTGACTTCAGATATTTGAGGTTCGCATCAGCATCTGCTCGGCGCAACGTGCCGCTCGACGGCCATGTTTCTGGCGTGCATTCGGCATTCCTGTCCGGATTCTTGGCAAACAAAACCAGTGTGGTACGGAGACGGATGACAGATATGGTTTACTTCTGATTTCCGACGTCAATCATTGATTTATATCTGTGCCATCCGATGCCCAGGACGTGGTCCTGCACGAGTGCGTTGTCGGCTTCGACAGAAAAATTCTGTCGAAGTATCTGGGAGATCTGTACGAAGTGCATGCTTGCCCCCACAACATCGGGCCCAACTTCTTCGGTTGGCCATCAACGAGGCGGAGGCAAGGTCCGCTCCGGTGCCACCACTGCCACTCTGTAGCATGCTAGTAACATGTAACGTAATCGTTGTCACCGTTACAGATGGCGTCTTCTGCTTGGGGGATCGTTACTGGTCGCGAGTCGCAAGTCTCCCCGGCCAAACCCTGCAGGAAGTTTACTATACTCACGAGGAAGTCCCGTTGCTTCCTGGCTTTGGACAAGCTGAAGGCCATTGTAAAGCTTTATCGACGACCCACTGCTTCGAGCCGATGTTTTCTTTGTGCGCCGAAGGCCGGCGCAGGGACTGTCATTCATTTGCAGTTCATGAACCTTGGTGCCTTGGTGCCAGTGCCTTTGAGCCTTTGAGCCTTTCACTCGCATCTCAAACGCAACGATGCAGCGGCAATCCCTCTTGCCCCTGGCAGTCTCTCTCGTGTTTATTTCTCCTGTCCACTGTCTCCCGATCTCCCGGTCTGGTTTTGACTCTCCCTTCTTCAATGGCCTTCAATACTCTTCAGTTCTCCTTCCCTCTCTCTCACTCTGCCTCTGCCTGTCTCCTGCTTGTTGTATGGCAAATCATCAAATCTGATAATATTTGTGTCGTGTGTGAGGTGATTGCATTTACTAAGCTACAGATATTACTATTACTCAGTGGACTCATTAGTTAATGGTCAAGTCATGAGTCATGAGTCTCATTAGTCATTGGTGAAATTACGGACAGGAAGAGCTCGCTGCAGTGCAATCGGCCATGGCGAAGCGGGCCAAGAAATCTATCGAGACAGGTTTCGAGCATTTGTTACCAGGCCAGCCGGGGTCCTGATCGGGTTTGCTTTATGCATGATGTCTTTTAATCTGTATTCCGTCAGCTGGCAGGCGGGCGACGGGTGGTAGGCTTTTTCCATATGTTCCTTATGTTCAGTGTGAACTAGCGAGAAGTGATAAGGTGCGAAGCAGCTGTGGCTCCAGAGCTACAAGGACCTTGCTGAGCCATATCTGTCTGCCGGGCAGAGCGTGTTCTGCAACCTCGGGCAAAATCCGCATTTCCGACCAATATGCTCTCGATTGCTGCCCTGCTTGACAAAGGGCAGTTCTCAGCACATGTACTGTATTCTTCCAGATGCTTCCGGACGGATGATGATCGGCAAGGCCGGGACAGCCGTGATGTGTTTGGGGAGTGCTGCATGTTGACTGTTGATGCTAGCATTCAGCTTATGGCCTTCAACACTGGAATCAGGAATACCTCCAATCGATGGGTATGCATGTCTACCCGAAGTTCGCCTGCAAGCACAGCGCACTGCCCCTGTGCAACAAAACGCTGACCGACCCGCAGATGAAGAAGCTTGCTGGTAATGTATCTTGTCAATTGTCAGGGCAGTGACTGCAGTCATGACGGGAGTCACTGGAAGGTTCGAAAACAGGGGCTTGTGGCAACTTGTAGGTCAGCAGGCTGAGTCGGGTGCTGGGTTTCTTTTAGCAGATGCTGCGGTGCATGCATGCACGGATATATGCATGCGTCTTTGTCTACCGTCTGTATCTGTATTATGTATCTTATGATGCAGTTGACTTGCGCCATTGGGCAATTGTTGGATGAGTTCAATGAGTTTGCGTGTGTTTGCCTGCGCGGCATGAATGCACAAACCACCCCAGGCGTGGCATGGAGCGCCGGCTGGAGCAATGTGGTGCATTCTTCTATCTTGCCTGAGGATGCATGAGTTCACAGAAGGCGATGTTTGAGCCGTGCGGCTGCGAGGGTCGCGCCTGCAATCGGGGATGCATTTAGCACTAGGCCATGAGGCCACCAGTGGCCATCAGGCCATCAGCTGTGGGCCGTGGATTTTTTTTATGGCCGCCGGCCGCCCTGGCAACATCTCTGCAGTCACACTCGACTGTATGACAGACAAGTCAGTCTAACAGGGAAACCAAGCTTGCATTGGCTCTTTGTGATGATGCGAGCTGGAGCGCAGTTGTTGCTTCCAACATATATCGTCAGAGCATTTGTTTGTCTCGTGCCTCCTGTCATTCATGGGTCATGAATCATGGATCAAGGATGTGAGTGCACAGAGGACTGTGTTGCAGTGCTGTGTTCGAGTCCGTGAGGGACTGGCTAGTGGCGCTGTGTGATGTCGGAGCCGTCGACTCCGGGGTGCAGTTGTGCTGTATGTGATACGAAGTTGGTGACGAAGAAAGGTCCGACTGGCAGCAGTGTGCTCATGCTATGCAGCAAGCATACTGCAGCGAGAAGGAGGTGGCATGAACAAGCGAACCTAGGCGGCGTGCTCATGAGTCTGCTCGACACAGAAAGATGCAACCTCGCAAAGTATTACCAGGGCTTGCTTACGTTCTGCGACTCCGAGGTTTGTAAGCCAGGTAAAAAAAAACAAAGTGACGTTGTTGCCGCCGTGAAGGGTTTCGACTTCAGCACCGTCATCCAAGCTCGCACTGCAGGCCGGGCCCTTGTAAGAGTCGTAACTCGTAACATTTCGCAGTGTAGTTGCTGAGACGAGTTCCTTGCCAAAGTACCTTTTTCTACTACTGCAGATGCGTTTAGGATCATTGCTGGATTGTGCTTGGTTGCAATACAACTTTAGTGCCGGAAAACGCTTCGTTTCGGGTCCTGGCTGGATTGTGCTTGGTTGTAGTACTTAAGTATCGGAAGTGCCTCCTGGCTGGATTGTGTTTGGTGGTACTGGAAATGCCTTGTTCAGATTTGTGCTTGGTTGTAGTACAACATTAGTACTGGAAATGTCTCGTTTGGGGTCCGGGCTGGATTGTGCCTGGTTGTAGTACAGCTTTAGTACTGGAAATACTTCGTTTGGGAAGCTGGCTGGATTGCGCGTGGTTTTAGTTTAGCATTGGAAATGCATCGTTTGGGGTCCTGGCTGGATTGTGCGTGGTTGTAGAAGAACTTTAGTACTGGAAATTTCTCGTTCGGGATCCTGGCTGTATTGTGTTGGGTTGCAATCGGTTGTAGTGCATCTTTACCATTGGAAATGCTTTTGGTCGCTTCCAAGCCCGCTGTGCCACTGTGCGGCAGAAAGATTCAGACACGGTGCGTAAACCATGTTGTGTTTTTGTTATGACTTCGGTGACCTTCGGTGTTTACCTGTAGCCGGTACGAAGAATGTTGTTGTTCAATATCGCCTTTCGCCAGAGTCACCAGGGCTGCCGTTTCAAACATAGACTATTAGACTAGATTCAGATTCGCGATCCAACTTGATGCGCAGGGAACCGGACGAGCAACGACGTGAAGTACAAGCAGATGGCATATGTCGACTACATTGCCTACTACATGAGACAAGCTCCATCATGGGAAAGATGCTCGCCTTATAATGAGTCGAATTCTAGTTTATGCAGAAGGGCTCTCTCGTTCTGCCATGCAAATTCGGTCTTGAGCTTTTGCCTGCCTTAGCCTAGGACTTGATGAGGCAGGCGCCGACTCCAAGTGGCATAATGACCTACGAGATGAAACAGTGAAGAAAATCAAGGTCAAGAAGCTTGGGAAAAATGGAATGTGGAGCGGGGAGTATGCCCTTTAGATCGCATTACTTGTGTTGTGCTTAGTAGTAGTAGTACTAGTACTACTACTATTACTACTACTACTACTACTACTACAACTACTACTACTACTACTACTACTACTACTACTACTACTACTACTACTACTACTGCTACTGCTACTGCTACTGCTACTGCAACTGCTACTGCTACTGCTACTGCTACTGCTACTGCTACTGCTACTGCTACTGCTGCTGCTGCTGCTAGTGCTAGTGCTAGTGCTACTGCTACTGCTACTGCTATTGCTACTGCTATTGCTACTGCTATTGCTGCTACCACTACTACTAATAATAACAATAATGAAAATACTAACAATAACAATATTATTGATAATAATAACAATAGTAATAATACAAATAATAATAGTAACAATAGTCAACAGCAATAATAATGGTACTTTGACTACTGCCATTGCTGCTTTGCTTCTACTGTTGTTGAGGATGATGCTTGTGTACTGACACGGCAAACAAGGTAACTGCTGTGTACGTGCCGATGCCCTCGGAGATGACCGAGTCCGATTTCCGAGAGGACACGGGGACCTTGCAGAAGTCCGCCACCTCGAAGAGCATGGATAGCGCCAGAATGCAGCAGACAGCGGAAGAGATGGCGAAGAATGTGTGGGGCAACAACGATGGTGGCGTGCCTGTGATTCTAGGCTTGCGGGTGGGCGGAAGCACTGAAACCATATCTCAGATAGCTCATAGCTCATCTCTTTGTCCATCATGCCAATCACAAAGCCAACGGCCCAGGGGACAAAGCGGCAACGTGGCAGTAGGTTGCTGGTGCTTCGGTACCCTCGAGTGTCGTGCACACCCCAAAACCTTAAAGCATTCTAAGAATATATATATATATATGTATGTATGTATCTACATATATGTATCTACATATATGTATCTACATATATACAAATATCGGAGTATATCATACACTCTATAGCTGAGGGCTGTTGTAAGTTGGATCCTGGGCCGAGCGGGCCGGAGCACGTCGCATTTTGAGACAGCCCTCATCTCCCTTCAATTTCCATCATTCCAGCCATTCAGGCTGTGTTTTGCACAAGAACTTCCGTTCCAACATAGAAAACTGCATCGACCCTAAACTCCAACCCCTAAGTGGCTCAAACGGCTCAAGCGGGCTCGATCTTCTCGAGAAGGCGGGCTTTGCGATACAAAAATGTGTGTGACATCGCATAGCACACCCGGGTGCGACTTGCACCTGTCGTTGATCTAGGGTCTTTGGAAAGCATGGCAAGCTGACTCGAGAACCGAGGTGGGTTGACGTTTGATGCGAACTTTGACCTGGCAGAGCGTCCGTCCAAAAGGACAAGCCTCGGCAGCCAATCTTCTGCTGGCAGCGAAAGCGCGGCTACTCTTGCATCCGCAGCCGCAGCGGCCAAGAGGAAAGCAAGGAAGGGCAGCAAGAAGTACACATGTGGCTTGACACCTCACCTCGTGCGACCAAACTTGCCATAGCGGGATTTTTGCTTATCGGCAAATGTAGTTAAGTTTAGTCCCAAGTCCAAGGTGTCATCTCTGCATCATCCGGGTTTCGTGCCTCCACCCTCAAGAACTTCAACAACACGCAATGTGCCATCAACAAGGCCATGGAGGATGCGGCTCAGGCCATCGCCACCGTTCAGGCCGTTTGTTCAGTGATGACGTCGCTTCAAGTTCAAGTTTCCTTTGGTGGCTAATGGTTACTCTGTTGCTTGTTGCTAAGTCGGATCGAGTAGAGAAGGTACAGTCAGGAAGATTATACATTGTGCATTGTCCATGAGACTGGATGTTGCATGATCCAAGGTGACAGGGTCTCATCCCGATCACAGCCTTGCCGCGTCGCGTAGCGAATTGACACATCAATACTTCGCGAACTACAGTAAACCGTACGTCCCGTCTGGTTCATGCATACTTGTATGATGCTTAGTTAACACTTACCAGACTAAGCAGTTTGGCAGCCGGACATCGACGGCACCGTGGCGGCCGTTGCGAAGGGACGAGCTCCCGATGCATCGGGTGAATCGGGTGCAGGGGATGAAGATGCTGCTATTGACGAGACCACCGACAAGCGCCTCATGGATCCAATGTTCAAGATAGTTTGCTTGCGTATGCAAATTGCAACTTGGACGACTTGGATGATCCGACTTGGGTGTGGATGTTTGTCCGTGACTGCTTGGGACGTGGAACTAGACCAAAGAAAACCCTGGTTCGGTTGGGGCGGTTGGGGTTGGGAGTTTGTGTGTCATAGATCCAGGTCCTGGTCCCCTGGCCCCTGGTGTACCTATTTTAGCTACAAGCCTCACATTCAAGTCAAGCGTCACTCCCACTGTCCAAGGCAGAGAAGATCATGCAGCCGGCTTCCGAGGATGATGATATGACGAAGCTTGAGAGTGACATTGCCAAGCTCTTGCAACAGGATCAGTATCTTCTCGAAAGGAGTCGTGAATGGATCTTTGGCCCCCCGTTGTGCTGGTCACGCATCAAGGCTTTGCGCAAGAACACCGAACTGCTCGGCACGGTCGAGCAGGTGGAGGACTCATTCTCCAGGGCCACGGATGGACTTTCCATTCTGGGCCAGGTGGCTTCATCTTTGTCTGTCGCAGTCCGGGATTGGAGTCAAGCGAGTGCGGCTTTGGAGAAGTTGAGAAAGGCGGAGCTGGAGCTTGAGATCAAAGAGCAAGAGCGGCTCCAAAAGGAGAAGGATAAGGATGATAAAAAAAAAGAGGCTCGAAGAATTGAAGTTGGCTCGCCAAAACAAGGGCACTGCCGAGGCGCCGGGTGCCAAGGCCAAACAGCGTCGCCAGGCGTCTGGGTACACACCAGAGGATACGGACCCGGAGGTGATCAAATCAGCGAGTTGGGAAGCAGTGGTTGTGGTGGATACGATGGTATCTTGACTTAATTTGACCGGACTGTTCAACGTTCGTGAGTCGTTTCCGATTAGACTCTCAGGACGAAGCATTCAAGGAGATCCTGCAAGGAAACAATGCCATCGTTAGATATCGGCGCGCATGTATGAAGAAAGCGATGGAGATTGGTGCTGCCGACGACACTGGTGGTATTGAGAGAAAGAACATTGTTGCAGTGAACAACTGGCTTTTGACGGAAATCAAGCGATTCGTCGGCGAGTTGTGCCAACGATTTGAGGCCACATCATGTAATGCAGGGTTTCGGTCCGGTGTCCAGTGTCGGCCAGTGTCTGCACATTGCACATGGTCATCGTCGTATCCTTGGTCACTCGATCTTGTCCTCAGGGCCTCAGACTCAGTGTTCTCATGTCTTGAACTTTCAAGTTGTGCTGATCTGTGTGTCGAGCTCACGCAGGACCAGCCCCGAGCCGCCAGGCAGACACAGAGTCTCAACTTTGAGGATGATGAATCCGGGAAGATGGCATCGAGACTCTCATTGTGGCAGCCGCTTGCAGCCGTCGTGGAAGAGTGGATCCGGGATGGACAGGTTCCAGGAGCCCTTAGTCCTTAGTACTTGGTTTGTAAAACTTGCCAGGTGCCAGGCCAGGTCCAAGCGAAAGTGATTGGGGCCGTGGGACCTAGACCCCAATTCTGCATTTCCGTTGTCTAGTTTCGGCAGTCGGGGGTCGGGACTTCCAGAGCTTTCTAAACCTTGAAACGTGAACGTTGTTGCCAAAGGAGTTACGATCGACTTCGAAGATATGCTGGAGAACGCCGAGCATGACATCATCAAGGATAAGTGTCTTCTCCATGTTTTGTTTTAGTGGGGTTTCGGCTTCGGTATCGAGTCTTCGTTTGTTGTTGTACGATAATATGGTTGAAGACGGCTGATGACCCCTAGGCTCCTAGGCCCTGAACGACCTGGAAGTTGAGTCTTTGCGTGGCTTTAAGTCTATTCGAAGCAGGACATCATCAAAAGCAAGTTGCAAGATATTTCGCTCCTGGGCGAGAAAGACGCGAACATTCATGCCGGCCTACCTCCCGGAGGGTTGGGTGCTTTGTTCTATCAGGCTCGGGTCTGACTTGATGTGATGTGACACACTGTAACACTGTGGAACGCACAACAGTAGAGTATGATTGTGTGTGCGCACATTGCACCGCAGAGGGGCCAATGGTTTTAGGGTTGGGTTGGGATTGGGCTGGGACTAGAGTTTAGGCTAGAGCGTAGAGCTAGTGCATGTGTCAAACATCAAAAGTTTAAGTTGAACAAGGTTTAGTATTTGTGGATTGAGTTGAGACTCAAGTTGAGACTCGATGCGCAGCTGGTCAGGTGTCCGGATCGCGGCGCTTTGTCGTGAGTGATGTGCGTGAGATCATGAAGCACACCAATGGTGAAGATGCAACGTTCGAGGTTGGGCCGCACGCTAGTAGGTCCACGTGAATTAATGTCGGTACACCCTAGCATTCATTAGATTCCGGTGGCAGTTGCTCATTGAGGCCTTCGTACCTACGTACATGGGGATGACAAAGGAACAAGCCGCCGAAAAGAAGATTTGCGTTTTCATGGGATCCCTGATGCCAGGACATTGTTATATCATGCACATGCATTTGATTGTGCAATGGCTGTGATTGTATGGTTTCCACCCTGCGCCCTGGTGTATTCGCTGTTCGCGCAGGAGACATTCTGCTCCTGCAGCCGGGTAGTTTCATGGTCTCCAAGACCTTGGGGCAGAATGTCGCGGTACGCGCTGTGCTTCCATATGTTCATGAGATGTCCCAGCTGCTCTCTGTGAAAGAACTTGTGGAGTAACTTGGACATGATGCTCCAAACATTGTATTCTCTTCGCCGCATGTTGCTTGTGTATTGGCATTTGTGCCAGTGCTCCAGTGCTCCATTCGATAAAGCAATGTTGTTTCGCCATGAGGCAGAAGGAAGGTGGTGATACTTCAGTCACCGATACCATGATCGGCTTTGCGCGGGAGGAGTTCAAAACCCGGGATGAATTGATCGAGGAACTTAAAAAGCAGGCCGCCGCCGATGACGACGACGAGGACGATGACGATGACGACGATGACGACAACGAGGCCGGGACAACAAAGCTGGGGAGTCTGGTTCCAAAGTAAAGAAAGGCGACAGGCGACGGGCGACAAGCTTGCAATATTCGCAGCACTGCGGGAGCCTGCTCAGGCCCCGGACGACAGCAGAGACACCAAGGACAAGGCCAGGACTACCGAGACCGGATCTGTGCAGCAGGAGCGGATTTCTAGATGTTGCTGATGGCTGTTGGCTGACCATGAGTCATAGTCCTTTCGGTGTGACAAGTCTGCTGCGCAACATCTCGCAGGACTCTGAACATGCATCCTGCCCAGTGGATGTGGCAGAGCTTCTGAAGCTGACAGAGGAGAAGCTTCGCGACCATTTGAGTGAACTCTCGGGTGCTCAGATCGAATCGTTCGTGTCTTGGTGCAAGTCACATGCCACGTGGGACGACTATTATAAAGTTCTAGTCGAGAAGCTCGGAGACAATGACGGGAACGTGCCCGACGACTACAAGTTCGGGGATCCCGACGGCGACCAATTGGAGGCCCGAAACCCCAAGCCTGGGTGATAAGAGTAGTTCGCCATGTATGTCGAGGCTCGGACTCAGGAGTCCCCTGAGTGAGCAGTCGTATTGAGTACGGAGTACTGAGTAAGCTTTCGGCATTGCGGCATTGCACATGTTTCCATTCGCGTACATGCTGCCATATGTCTCGTTCGCGGCAAGCCATAGGACATCCTCGATTTCCTGGGCGTCTTGAAAGAGAAAGCTCTTCCGGCCGCCAGTGTGCCGAGTCTGCTTTAGGGAGTTGAGACTTGAGACTGCTTTGTTCTTGCTCGCCATACACGGCCTGCATGTTGCTTGCAATATTGGCAGCACTGCGGGAGCCTGCCCAGGCCCCGGACGACAGCAGAGACACCAAGGACAAGGCCAAGCTTACCGAGACCGGATCTGTGCAGCAGGAGCGGATTTCTAGATGTTGCTGATGGCTGTTGGCTGACCATGAGTCATGATCCTTTCGGTGTGAAGTCAGTGTGAAGTGTTGTCAGTGTCGCATTGGCAAGTCTGCTGCGCAACATCTCGCAGGACTCTGAACGTGTATACTGCCCAGTGGATGTGGCAGAGCTTCTGAAGCTGACGGAGGAGAAGCTTCGCGACCATTTGAGTGATCTCTCGGGCGCTCAGATCGAATCGTTCGTGTCTTGGTGCAAGTCACATGCCATGTGGGACGACTATTATAAAGTTCTAGTCGAGAAACTCGGAGACAATGACGGGAACGTGCCCGACGACTACAAGTTCGGGGATCCCGACGGCGACCAATTGGAGGCCCGAAACCCCAAGCCTGGGTGATAAGAGTAGTTCGCCATGTATGTCGAGGCTCGGACTCAGGAGTCCCCTGAGTGAGCAGTCGTATTGAGTACGGAGTACTGAGTAAGCTTTCGGCATTGCGGCATTGCACATGTTTCCATTCGCGTACATGCTGCCATATGTCTCGTTCGCGGCAAGCCATAGGACATCCTCGATTTCCTGGGCGTCTTGAAAGAGAAAAAAACTCTTCCGGCCGCCAGTGTGCCGAGTCTGCTTTAGGGAGTTGAGACTTGAGACTGCTTTGTTCTTGCTCGCCATACACGGCCTGCATGTTGCTTGCAATATTGGCAGCACTGCGGGAGCCTGCCCAGGCCCCGGACGACAGCAGAGACACGAAGGACAACACCAAGATTACCGAGACCGGATCTGTGCAGCAGGAGCGGATTTCTAGATGTTGCTACTGACTGATGGCCTATCATGAATCATGACCCTTTTAGTGTGCACCATTGTCATTGTCTCAGTCAGAAAGATTTTGTTTGTCAAGTTTGCTGCACAACATCTCCCAGGAATCTGTGCGTGCATCCTGCCCGGTGGATGCGGCAGAGCTTCTGAAGCTGACAAAGGAGAAGCTTCGCGACCATTTGAGTGCACTCTCGGATGCTCAGATGGAATCCTTGGTGTCTTGGTGCAAATCACATGGCAAGTGGGATGACTACTATGCGGCTCTAGTGGAAGAGCTACGTGACGAACAAGGGAACATGCCCGACGACTACACGTTCGGGGACCCGGACGGCGAACGTTTGGAGGCCGGAAGCATGTATGCTAGGAGCGGATTAGCAGGCTTTGGAGAATCAGCACTGAGTCCGTGCTGGGCGTCCACGTCCGCATTGCAATGTTTCAAATCGGCAATCGAACTGGTGCCACTAGGTAGTGGTTGCTACTTGACTTGCTAGCATTCTTAGTCTTGTCAGTATCGTTAGCTACTAGTCTACTCGTTTATGTTTCCCGCGCTGCAAGACGGCAAGCCACAGGACATCCTGCATTTCCTTGGCTTCTTGAACATGAAAGCTGATTCGGCCACAAGCGTGCAACCCCCGCCAGCCCCTGGGCCACGTAATGCAAAATGCTGATGTTGTGAGCGATGTTGCAAATATTGTCTGCAGAGTGAGTACTCAGAGTACCGAGGACGATTTGGAACAGGACTTGGAAAAGCTCATGTTGGAAGAGGATGACAAGGAGAACAACCATCCGGTTGTATCAGAGGCCTGGCTTGAGTTTCGGCTTGAGTCTAAGCCTTCGTCGCCTTGCGTAAGCAGATGACGGTATGTGTAGCTGTGACTTTGCCTTCGCCAGGCGAGCACCGCCCTCGTCGTTGCCACGGCTGACAAGGTGATTGTGGGACCCAAGGCCCGAGGTCATTCCGCAAATCTGTTGATTTTGCAGACTTTGCCATAACGACGGCAACGACGAGCACTGAATCGTAAACCAACCTATCCATCTGCAGCATCCCTTCATAGAGAACTCAATGTCAATATGTCAATTAAGCATGTAGAGAAACACAGCAATAAAGAGATACATTGATTTCGTCAGGTGTCGCCATCGGACCCTGATGTCGTGGATCCCGAACCGGCTGACAAGCGCAGCTCAGAGAGTCGCAAGGCCGGGTCCGATGGCACTGTACATGTCAACATGGCCCGTGCAAACGTCGCTAGACCCTTAGCCAGAGACCCTAAACCCCTTCACAACGCCTTCACCCCTAAAACCCCAGGTGTCGCCGTCGGACCCTGATGTCCCGGAAGCTGAGCCCGCTGACAAGTGCAGCTCAGAGAGTCCCCAGGCCGGGTCCGATGGCACTGTACATGTCAACAACGCCCGCACAGATGTTATCAGATACTTAGACTTAGCCTAGACCCTGAAACCATTCACCTGGCACTGGCAACATCTTTGTGACAGACATTTTTCAGAATGGGCTTCGAACAGTTTCGCAATGAGACGGCTTTAGACTTGAGGCTCGAGGGAACGTATTTTAGGGTTTCACGGCTTCGAGTTCCGATTTTAGGGGACTTCGAACTTATGGGTTACTTAGGAAGGAGTTGATTTAAGTTAGGAGTTATAATTACGACTAGGATGACTAGGATTTGCAGAAGCTCTGAAGGAGGGATGCAAAGGGTTGTGCGGTTGACAGTGGTTGAGTACTTAAGTGCGAGATTGTCTCACGTTTGACTCCGTGTGACACGGACAGATTAGAATGCGGAATTTGCAGGCCTCGCACGACAACGTTGGATCCAAGCGGAAGGCAACCAATGCATGGGTTCGCACTCATAGCGATCGCACAGTGTGACACTGTCAATGACACGGTTCATCATTCTTCGTTACGATGTGTGCTCTTCGCTGTCCGCAGGAGCCGGACCATCCGAATGCGAATCCGGATGATGCCGGTGCCGGTGAGCCGAAAAAAAACAAAGCTGCAGCAGCTGGGTGTCGCCCGAAGGCGAAAGCAAAGCCCAAAGCCAAAGCCCAGGCGCATAACAATCGGTGACAGCACAGGTGATGAGAAGGGTAGCCTCCTTAGTGAGTTCAGGCTGCGGCTGCAGCTTGCGAGACTAAAGCCAGCACGAAGCGGAAGGACCCGGGGGGCCAGTCTGGGGCGTTTGACAGGCCGTGTTGCTGGTCAATCGTTAGGATTCCTCTGAAGCCATAGAGCTTTACACGACAGATCAGATGAGTCAGATGAGAGGAGCAAGGATCAGAGAAGAGCGAAGCTGATCCCAAGTCCAAGGCCTTGTGTTGTTGTCATGTCATGCTTCAGTATTAGTGATTCAGAGATTCATGGCACCTACAGCACAACCGTACGTTTCGTGGTGGAATATTGTTTGTTGAATTGTAATCTTGGGCCGTCAGCCTCCACCTTTCGTGCAGGCCAGAAAGAAAAAGGATGAAGACTTTAAGCCTATCCCGTTGACGCCTGCACACAAAGCCAAGTACCAGCAATACTGGGGCGGCACTCCCTGGAAAGGTGCGATGCCCGAGGCCGCGCAAGCAAGTGCAATGTCAGTCCAATGTGTGAAGTCAATCGTCAGTCGTCATCGCTGCAGTCAGCCTTTCATATTTTGATTCCTAAAAGTCTCAAGCCGGGCCTTCTCTGGTCACAACCTGAAATCCCAATAAGTAGTCTTAAGCCTCGTAAAGTCGTAAACCATATTTTATGTTATGGTGATATAAACCTTGTTTGTTTGCGTCCGCCATGCATTCGAATTTCATTCGAATCTCATTGGCGAAACAATAAACTCTTACACCATGTGGGCTCGTGGACCATGACATTTGTTCCAACCTGTACGGCTTCGAACAGTCCGGGCAGCTTTCGGAAGACCCCTGAACCGTGTGTGTGTGTAATCTGTAAAACTTCAGGAGTCGACGCCGACACCGGCACCGGTGCCAGGCGAGGATGCAGAGGAATCCGAGGAGGTCGAGGATGTCGCCGAGGCCGAGGTTAGGAGACCAAATAAAATAACATCGGCCTCAGTGTTGAGTCTGGAGTCATCCCAAACACCCAAATTACAAGCTCCATAACACCCAATCCGAATCCCTAAACAAGAGTAAGCCGTGAGCCACGAACGGAAACACTAGGCCTTAGGACAGTGAGCATGCCAGGATCCTTCGTCGGCAAAGGATAAAAAGGCCAAGAAAGACAAGAAGGACAAGACAGGCAAAAAAGACAAAAAGGACACAAAGGACAAAAAGGACAAAAAGGACAAAAAGGACAAGAAAGAAAAGGGTGCAAAAGACCAGGACGACGAGGTTCAGGAGTTCTGGGCTTTGGGTATTTGGTTTATGCGGTTTTGCGGCACTCGCTGCTTTGCTTGGTTGTGCTTGTGACCGTACCAGCGCTAGGCTGGAAAAGCAAAGAAAGGAAAGAAGCACAAGGCCGCCAAAGACACGGGTGCTGAGGATGCGAAGGTCAGCGAGACCGCACAGAAATCCTTGAGCAAGGTTTTTTCCGACTGAGAGTCACAGAATAGTTTGGCACTCGCAGCTGACCGATCTTTCAGCATCTGAACCAAACACATCCCCTGACACCCTGACAGTTCGGGCCTAGAAGCTGCACTTGGCCGTCAAATTCTGTCAGCTGCCAACTCTTGGGGTTCCTGTTCTGATTCCGAGCTGGGCAGTTGAGATGTAGCTACCAAACACTATGTTGACACAATGGCATTGGTGCGATGGCTTGGGTTCATGAGCGGGATGACGAAGATCCGAGACGGGTCGTTCGAGTCGCTGGCCCACCGGGCCTCCGCGGCATTGTCATGACTGTTTTGGCAACTGCTTCGAGCTGGACGAGAAAACATGTGCGACACTTTTCAGGTGTTGTGTGTAGGCGTTGCGTGACTGCTGTGTAAGACTACATGTGGAGCACTTGAGCATTGGAAGGGTTTGTACTTTGAGAAGTGGACCCATACGCCATTTTGAAAGGTGGACTCTCATCACCCAGCTTAATTAACTTGGTCGCATGTCTCCCAACTGTGCCTTCATTGCCAAAGCAACAAGATTGAACTTGGTGGCATAATCAGCAGCCCAGAACGAACTTTCCACTAAACCCGACAGTCCGACCATGGCCGGGGAAATCCAATTCCGCAAACCCACAATCACGATCCACAGTACAAGCCTCTAGGCAAGAGGTGGACTTCTGAGATCTGATCAGGTGGAGAGCGCCAATGTCGAGGTCTACGACGATGGCGATGATGATGAATGTGACGATGATGTCGGTGTTGTTACTCCTGTCGCCACCGCTGTTGTTGTGGCGGCTAGGTTCGTAGGTTGTAAGCGTAGGTTGTGGTTGTACCTTTTGTGTTGTTGCTGTTGCTGTGTTTCTACCGTTTTCGTGGTTGGTAGTGCAGTAGCATGAACCAATTGCAATGGGGCAACGTGTGAGCATCCGCGGGGTACAGTCGAAATTTCAGTGTTTGGATCAGATTTTTGCCTCCTCATGTGCTCAATGGACGCTTTAGGTTTTGGATCGAATTTGTGTTTTTTCATATGCTCATAATGACGGGACTTAGAAGACACATCGATGTCACATCGACTCAATAAACTGCATGCATTTTTCTGGTTATGGTGTGCTTTGCCCCTGATCGGGCCGATGTCTATCTGTTCTCATTTTTACTCTGCTCGGAAACGATTTGGGCTTATTCCCGAAGCTCACGGCTTAATTACTGCAGGCACCCCTTGTTTAAGGAATTTGCCACCCAGTATAGTATAATATATCCCGAAACCTGTTCTAGTGATGCATGCCCGTAGATTTGAGCCTTATGGTGGTGCTTGGTGCGATGAAGATGGGTGGTGGATCGTAGGGTTGGCCTGCGGCATGACCATTTTCAGACTCATGACTAAGCATGACCAAAAAGAAGCCTGAACAAGTAGTAGAAGTAATTCTGACGATTCTGCATTGCACATATAGGAAAATCCAATCCGAACCCTGTTCTAATTATTCCGCACCCCCCCATGTTGGAGTATCACAGTTGAACATCGTCGTCGTCGTTGTGCATCTTAATGTTTGCAACCCCCAAGTGGGTAGTTGTTAAAATTATGGTCCCGTTTTGGGTACCTTAAAATTAGGTGCCGTATTAAAGCAGGGACCCAGAAAGGGACCCTGATATTGACAACCACCCAAGTCATTCAGGAGTCTCGATCCTCACAAGGAGCTGCAGCTCTGAACCTGAAACCCCCCCGGAACACCAAACCCTTAACCCTGAACCCGAAGCACCAAATCTTAAGCCCTTAACCCAAAAGCCTGCACCCTGAAGTATAAAACCCCTGCAGCCAAGGCCTTGATCCCGAAATCTTAAACCCTGAGCCCTAGATCCTAAACCCTAAACCCTACCCGAAATCCAAGACTCCGAAGCCCTTAACTCTGAGCCCGAAATGGGAGTTTCTGAAAATAGGGCACCCCAATATAGTACCCTAAGTAGTAGGATCCCTATAATAGGGACCCCCAAATAAGGTACCCCCTATTTTCGGAACTTCCCAAATCCTAAGCGCTGAGCCCTGAGCCCTAGACCTGCGGAGGCGACCTGCCCTCTGGTAGCGAAAGCCAAGTGCACCAACTGCGGCTTGGATGGTTTGTGGTTTAGGGTTTAGGGGTTCGGTGTTTAGGGGTGTTTAGGGCTTAGGGGTTTAGGGTTCGAGTGTTTAGCGGTTTAGGGTTTAGGGGTTGGGGTTTTGAGGTTTAGGGTTTAGGGGTTTAGGGTTTACCAGGATCCCCAAGTACCCTTTAAACTGCTCTGATCTTTGTGACGAAGAGGAAATCAGGGCTATACAAGAAAGGGGAGTTTTAGGGTTTAGGGTTTCTGATATTGGCTGAAAAACGGTTAGCGGATCTTAAGAGGGTTCCAGGGGGTTAGAAGGCTCGAACATGGCCTTGGAGGGTTTGATAGGCGGCTGGGGTATCATTGTGTTCACATGTTTGGGGTGTAGGATAGGGCGTAGGGATCTAGGGCTAAGCACTGAGGGCTTGATTTGCGTGTATAGTGTTGAGGGTCACAGTTGTAGTCAGTTTGGTCATCTGAATTTTAATGCCAGGGCTAAGATTTTTCCGGTAGCTTTACGTGAAAGAGCAATCAACTCGAGTGCTTCCTTGATATTTTTGGGATATCCTTCTGAGTCTTCGATTTCCGCTCTCAAACTAGCAAGCCCAATCCCCCTTAATTGAGCCGTCAACCGTGTAGGGGCTAGTTTACGACTTAAAGCTATCTGTTGTAATTAATGGGTATGGCGCTCTCTGGATAGTATAAATGCCTTAATAATTACCAATGCTGTTTGGGGGGCTCCTTATTATTTATAGTAGAATTGGTTCCAACACCCTATTCTCATTAGGAAGGGCCCTATATTGCCTGTTTCTGGTGCCGAAGTGTGGCGAGGTAGCAGCGCCACCACCTGCACCATGCTCTCCGCATGTGAGGACCGGCTTAGGGGTTCGGGGTTCAGGAGCTCTGGCAAACTTTAAGGTCTTGATTTGAAGGGCTATCGCAGGCAGAAACGTCGATCATGGGGCTTGCATTGAGTAAATGGTTATCGTAGCATGAAACGTTTGCATTTCGCTGCCGCTGCAAATTCACTCTCTCTTTGTCCGCTCGTCTTCCTGTTTTCTTCGTCCGTGGTGACGGGTCCTATTCCGGATGTCACACATCTCTGGAGGACAACTTCTTCAACGACGACGGAGATGCACGGAATGGCTGTGCCCTGGAGAGAGATTTCCAATCAAGTCGCGGGCCTGAAGCCTCAAACTGCACTCTAAAACTGTGGGGCTGGGCAGGTCACCCTAGAACGCCCCAGATGGGATGGGGGGGCGCAGGCACCCCACGTCGCAAGCAAGAGGCAACCTGCCAGAACAAATTCGCGGCATGCGGACCCCTTTGCGGCCTTGCGCGACCGCCACGAGTCGTCGCAAGCCACAGGACGGGGTGTGCCTGGGTGCTTTCAGCACCCGCCCGCCCCCTCGTTGGCACACCTCAGAGCCTTGACCGTGTTAGATGCAATCTCAGATGGCTGAAGGTGAAGCGACCTGCCCCTCAGTCGCCGATGCCACCTGTGATGTGGCTGGGCCATGTTTTGTGTTTTAGGATGCCATTACTTGTTGAGGCTTTGGGGGTTTAGGGAGGTTTAGGGCTTCGGGAGGATCGGAACAGGTGAAAGTTTCCATCCTTGCCGCAGTGCCTCGGGGTGTATGATGCTCACTGTACCACGCGGCACTGTTGTATGCCGTACATACTGCCTGATAGCGACTAATTACAAGTGTTCTAAGTTCTAGTAATCACGGTAAACTTCGAGTGTCACGTCTGTCAGATCATCGGCGGCAGTGTCTCCACGGAGAGCTATCGCAAAGACGGTGTAGTTTGCTTTCACTGCCGTCAGGATGAGTGTCCTAAAACTGCATGAAGCACCAAGTGAAAAGACGAATCACCCTCTTGCCGTGGAGGTGCACAGGCACTTGAGGACCTGAAACCCTAAACCCTGAGCCCTAAACTCCCCTAAACCCTGAACCCTAAACCTAAACCCCACTCCTCAGCAGCGGGAAGACGTTTCCCTTCCGAGGCCTGTGCCACATCGTCACAGCCACTTGGCTTGTTCAAGCAGGTTGAGGATCCGGTGTCGATACCGTTCATAATATTGCCTTAGGGGTACTTTGAAATAGTTGTTATTTTTTGGATTTTTGGTTATTATAATCCCTAAGAAACAGCCAAAATTGTAATTTTTGCGAGGGTTCTAAGTTCAGTATAGTTGCAGCCTATATGAATTCCCACAGTTCGTATTCAGAGTTCCACGTTCTACTTACGTAGTAGTATAGTATACCTTTTGGGGTTTCATATGGGTTCCACATGGGTGTAAAGGCTTCTGTGTATGATGATTCTAGACGGGTTCTACAGGGTGTTAAAGATTTACTGTCTGGTTCGTTGGGAATGGGTTATGGGGACTAATGTTTGGGGAGTTTATATGGACTACTAGAGGGACCCATTCCCCCATTCCCTACTAAGAACCAGACAGTTTAGGTGTGGCCTTCGGGACGAGAAGGTCGTTTGAGGTTTATGGTTTAGCATGGTTTGGGGTGTAGGAGTTGTGAGATTTTTGGAATGCTTCCCTGTAGGCAAGCAGGATGTGAAGCGCACTCGCTGCGAACCCTGAAAACCGTGGCCTGTGCCAGGTGCACGGCACTGACCTGCAATGCAAACTTCTTCGATGTGGATGGTGGCCCCCTCAGATTTCCGCACCCTAAACCCTAAACCTTAAACCCAAAACAGGAACAAGACACACGCCAGTCGGCCTTGTACTCGTTCTTAGTAGTAATGATCGCAGCAGCGAGAGAAGCTGGTCGTGAGACGATTACTGCTGTCGATCCTAGGGCGGTGACTGCGAGCACTGAAACAACAAGTGTATTCGTAGCGGCCGATCGCAGCAGCAACACCGGCACTCTTGGGAGGATGGCCAGTACAATTTAGCTTTAAGAACGCAACACCAGCAGGAACAGCAAGAGCAACACTGTCTAAAGTAGGCAGTAGACTGGCAGCAATATGATGCAGCTAGTAAGGGTGATTGCAGTGGTATGAGTCACGACCAGAACAGCGACAACTGAGGCGTGTCTGTCAGAACCAGACAAGAACTGCACAACAACCGCCATCACTGTCACCATCACTGCTGCCACCACGACCACCGCTAACACAACAAAGACCAAGATGATGACATTTGGCGACGACATGAAAGACCAGATAGGGTAGCGGTGACGACGACCACTACTGCTGCTGCTGTTTAAGCTGTTGGACAGTTGCCACCTTTAATGCCGCTTCTGCTAGCACAGCTGCCTATCACATCATCGAGACAGCTTTTTACAGCACTGGACTGGAAGTACAATCGTAGAGATGCAGGTGGCATATTTACGAGAGAGAATTGACATACTGACATAACATGTACTCTCACCACCATGATCATCATCATCTTCTTCATCTTCGTCACCAGCATCAACATCAGCGTCAGCGCCAGCGTCAGCACCGGCACCAGCATCAGCATCAGCATCATCATCATCATCATCATCATCATCATCATCATCTTCATCTTCATCTTCATCTTCATCTTCATCTCCATCTCCATCTTCATCTTCATCTTCATCTTCATCATTATCGCCGTTTTACCGAAGCATCTTCACGATCATCACGGCGATCATCATCGCTAACGTACCGCCACGTAGCCCGGATGCCTGCGAACGCTTGTAACCTGTTTTCTCGGGGTCCTTGGCCCAGGCGATGCAATGAATGGATGTGAAGTGGGATGTCCGCAGCTGGCACAGGCAATTGCTACTCTCGGGTTCAGCGATAGGCTGCAGAGTCAGTTACGGTAGAGTTCGAGCTTTAGGTTCTACCGAGATGATCCCCCATGGCATTTGCCCCTAAACCCTGAACCATGCCAAGGAAGCCGAAGAGCATGTAACGCGGAAAATAGAAGCCTCAATAGTTGCCCCATACGCTTCCTTACGGCCTTATATTGGGGTTCAGGGTCTAGAGTTCCTGAGTATGATACTACGAAAATACAGCTCAAGACCCTATTCGAATTATCAAGGCGCCTATACATCAGGGGCTTTGCTTCCCCTGCCTTGGAATCCTCGGCTTCCTAGTGATAAAGCTTCGCACGTAAATCCTAAGCTAGGCGGACGGAAACGTGCCCTCAACAAAAAGCCTTCAACCCCCCCCCGCTCCCTCCCTATTCCCTTTAATCCTGGTGCTTGGAGCACGCAGACGGAAAAAGAGTTAAACAGACACAAACTAAACCTCAAAGCCCCTAAGCCCCCGAATCCCACATGAACCCGAGAAGCATAGAGCCCTAAACCTTTAGCTCTAAGCTCATAGCTCTCTTCCTGCCCAGGCCGACTGTGTGAGCTGTGACAGCCCGTCGCACTGCCAAGCCTTGCGCTGCCACCGGGACTGGGCCAGCCGAGATGGCGACGCCACTGGGCCTCATGTTTTATCTCTTTGCTTTTTGTTTTTTTTCTCTCTCTCACTCTCTCTCTCTCTCTCTCTCGCGCTCTGTCTCTGTCTCGCTGTGTCACTTTCTCCAAATTTCTCTCTCTCACCTATTCATCTGCCTACCTACCTATCTATCTACCTGCCTAGCTACGTAACCAGCCAGCAATCTAGCATGTAGCTATCTGTTTAGCTAGTCACTATCGATCCCTTTATCAATCTATCCATCTATCTATACCTAGCTACTTATTTATCTATTTATCTATTGTTGTCTATCTATCCATCTTTGTTTCTTGGGAACAG
Organism: Symbiodinium sp. CCMP2592; assembly: GCA_905221615.1. Classification (NCBI taxonomy): domain Eukaryota; class Dinophyceae; order Suessiales; family Symbiodiniaceae; genus Symbiodinium; species Symbiodinium sp. CCMP2592. Next base: position 618,080 of record CAJNDT010001913.1, read on the forward strand.
GATGATTCGGGGCGTAGTGGCCGCATGCGTACAACAACGACTGCAGTGCGAGTTTAGGGTTTAGGGTTTGGGTGTGAAATGCTGATCGGAAAGGCACTGCCAAGACTCTTTCAGGTCATGAACGGCTGCGAGATGCAGTGTGGTCAGGCCATACTTGCCGAGCTTGACTTGTAAAGCGAAGCATAGGTAGGTCGTGCTGGTTGGTTAGTGCTGGCCAAGCGACTACAAGACTATCCCGAAAATGAGCGGGCAATCGCAGCATGGCAGCTGTCAGCGGTCTTAGAGAAAGAAGGCTGGGTTTGAAGGTTCAGGGTTCGATGCGCTGTGTAACTGGCACTTCCTGTTCACAGGTTCCGCATGCCAGCTGTGTCGACTGCCAGACGGTGGGAACATGCTCACAGGCAGGAGACTTTCCGTTCATTCGACGAACTTGCAGAAGCTGGTACAGTTCGTCGCACTAAAGCCCTGATGTCGGCTACAAGCCAGTGCTTTGTCGGGCTCCGTCGTAGCTCTATCTGAGCCCATAGCACACTGTTTAAGGGCTTGGGCCCAAGAATTAGAAGAGCTTCATGCAAGGTCGAGTGCGATGCCAACTACTATGACGACGATGGGGATCCAGAGAATGGCTCCTTATCCATGGTTGAGGGGGCCGCAAACCCTTAAACCCCAAACCCAAACCCTGAACCCCTTTCCCTAAACCCCAACCCTCAACGCCCAAACCCTGAGCCCCACACACGCCTGCGCCAAATGGGTTCTAAGTCGTCCCTATGCGGGGTTGTACCAGGGTATCAGCGTGCTATACGGGTTCTCCCTTCAGGGTTTCGGGCTCAGAGTTCAAGGGTTCAGGGTTTGGGGGTTTAGGATTACGTGACTTTGCCAACGGCGATCCGATTTCAGGTTGTGAGGTGAGCTGCCCCAATGTCACGAATGGTATCTGCTTGAGCTGCAGCAGCTCAAGCCAATGCCGCCTGGCTCGTCCAAGGGTTTCAAGCCCTAAACCCTAAACCAGAAACCCAAAACAAAACCCGATGGTGGATTTAGGATATTATGAGGGCTTCAAGGTGTAAGACCATTAGACTCTACTAGTAAGGCTTTCGCATGTAGGGCTTCAGGGCTTCGGCGGCTTCAGGGCTTTGGGCTCCAGGACTTTGGGCTTTAGGGTGTAGGGTTTGGGGCTTAGGGCTTGGGGTTTGGGGTTTACGGTTTCGGGCTTAGGGTTTAGGACTTTGGGGTTTGGGTGTTTGGGAGCCTAGGGCTCTCAGGGTTTCGGCTAGCATTCCGACTGCTTGTTGTGTTCTGAGGCACAAACATCACCTGTCTTCCGAACTGGTTTGACGCAGATGGCCGCTTTGCTGCAGAATTTGCTGGAGATGTTATCGTAAACCCGAAAACCTTCAACTTTGCGTCAATAAGCCCTAAACCCTAGGCCCTAAACCCCAACCCTTAAACTCTAAACCCTAAACCCTGAACGAGGAGATCTCCAAAGCTGCGAAGCACCATGCGGTGCTGTGGCCGGGGGAGACTGCCTGACCTGCTGCCTGACGAATTTTGGGGTTTAGGGGTTTGGCTTTAGGGTATTGGGGTTTTGGCTTTAGGGTTTAAGATCTAGGGTTTTGGCTTGAGGCGAGGGCCGTTCACTTCAGCGTGCTTGACCTTGGGGTTCAGGCTTCGGCTATGTGGCACGGAGGTTGTAGGGATACACTAAACCCTAAACCCTAAACCGACAAGCCACCTGAAGCTTCACTGCTTTACAGCATGGCGATGGCGGGCTTGCAGGCTTTATTGCTGGAGCTGCTTCGGTGTTCACGATTTATGAGGTGTGCCGGTGCATCTTCCCTAGGCGCCTAGAGGCCTGCACTCGTAGGTTTCATCTCCGAGCCGTTATCTCCCCAAGCCCAAACCCTCAATCCTGAGCGCTTTTAGCTTCGCAGGTATAAGGACACAGGCCAGCGCAGGGTTTATGTGCCTTGGATGTAGTTCCGGTCTACGTGTTCCATGCCTTCTATCTAGAAGCCTAGACCCAAAGCCCGAAACGCTAAAGCCCTGAAGTCTTGCAGCCCTAAAACCCGAAAGAGTCCTGACAGCTTCAGAAACTCTCCCCCACCCACCCGAACCCTTCCGTGACTTGCTTCGTCTGAAGGCAGCAGCCCCACTGACTGCACCTCTGTCAAGTGCCTCCCGGCAGAGATGTTGGGCTAAATTTTTGGGGTTTGAGGTTCAGTTTTTAGGGTTTCGGGTTTAGGGCTTAGGAACCTTAAACCCTAAACCTTAGAAGCTGCCCCCACTCTGTAATAGTGACTATAAGGAGTATACTTATATTCCTATTATACCACTATTACAGGGTGGGGGCCCCTTCTAACCTAAACCCTAGACCGTGGTGTTTGGGGTTTACGCTTTAAGACCGACTTTCGGCATCCTGATCTTCTTCTTCAGTGCCCCGACTGGCTGTCTTTGCTGATCAACATATTTTCCCAGAGAGCCTGATACCGTACCGACCAAATTAAATAACTAGGAATATGTGTGTGTGTAAGTATATATATATGTAATTTAGTATATATCAGTATGGAGCCTCTGTAAGTTGTAAGACCATTCTTCAGAGGTATAGGGCCCTCTGAACCCCAGGCCTTCAACCCTGAGCCCGCCCTAGACCCTAAACCTGAACCCTAAACCCTGAACCCTGAGCCCTCAACCCTATGCCCCAAACCCTAAACCTGAACCCTGAGCCCTAAACCCTAAGCCCTGAACCTTTCAAAGGCCCCAACAACCTGGCTCATCCTGGTAAGGAATTCTAGCTGTTCGGCAGTCGGAAAAGAGCCCTCAAAAAAAACAAACCTAAAGCCTCATAGAATCCTGGCTCAGGCCACGACAATTTCTACGACCAGGATGGTGCAGCCTCGAATGGCCTCAGCCCTGGTCCGGCTTGAGTTCGTGAGCAACCATGGTACTCTCTCTCTCTCTCTCTCTCTCTCTCTCTCTCTCTCTCTCAATATATATGTACACATATGTATATATATATATATATACATATATATATCATATATATATATATATATATATACATATATATCAATGTATACTAATGTCTATCTATCTATCTATCTATATATATATATATATATATACCGGGACTGTAGCTATAACATAACCAGAAAATAATTCACGAAGTGTACGATAATTATGTAGGAACTAGATCAGAACGTCAAGAGAGTTCTGTTCTATTAAGCCATGTTCGAATCATAAATACGGGGCCTAAGTAAGAGTATGAAATATTTATTCAGGCTGAGCTCGCTTTCATTCCAAGCTTTAGCGACCCTAAACCCTAAAAACCCTAAACCCTAAAAACCCTAAACCCTAAACCCTAAACCCTAAACCCTAAACCCTAAACCCTAAACCCTAAACCCTAAACCCTAAACCTTAAACCCTAAACCCTAAACCCTAAACCCTAAACCCTAAACTCAAAAGCTTAAGCCTGAATGCTCAGCTTAAGCCTTATTACGTACAGGAGCGTACTACACCTTGTTCGGGAAGGAAACGAAAGACTTTCTAGTCTTTACGAGGTAAATGGCAATTATAGACATAATTACTTCCATTTACTAGTAAGCTCATAACTGATTGCAAGTCTTCCGTGATATATAGAGTTATCTATATCCCTAAACCGGTGTTTCTAACCATCGGATCCCTCGAGTGCTCGTGTGTGCCCAAGCTGGTCGGGGCCACATTCTGCAGCAAAACAGGGCCGTTCTTTTCGTGTGCCTGCTCTAAACCATCCGGTGTCCAGGTGTGCCCAAGGCAGTCAAGCCCACATTCTGCAGCAAAACAGGGCCGTTCTTTTCATGTGGCTGCTCTTAGCCACCTACCTCATCCCTAAACCGGTTTTCTAAATTTAAGTCGCGCTTGTCCTTTTCGGTAAAGGACAACCAGCTCTAAAATCAAGATTTTCTTCATTTAGTCGCGCTTGTCCTCTTCGGAAAAGGACAACCAGCTCTAAATTTTAGATTTTCCACATTCTGCCTCCAGAATTCTGGAAAATTGCTGGTGATTTTCAAGTGACAAATTCTGTTCATAAAATGTGCCTTTTAGACTACGCCGGCTGCGAATCTCGAGGTGCCCCCCTTTCTTTTCGTGTGGCTGCTCTTAGCCGCCTTCCCCATCCCTAAACTCCGTCCCTCGGAGCTCGGATCAAAAAATGGACCCTCGAGTGCTCGTGTGTGCCCAAGCAGGTCGGGGCCACATTCTGCAGCAAAACAGGGCCGTTCTTTTCGTGTGGCTGCTCTTAGCCGCCTTCCCAATCCCTAAACTCCGTCCCTCGGAGCTCGGATCAAAAAATGGACCCTCGAGTGCTCGTGTGTGCCCAAGCAGGTCGGGGCCACATTCTGCAGCAAAACAGGGCCGTTCTTTTCGTGTGGCTGCTCTAAACCATCCAGTGCCTATGGGTGCCCAAAGCGGCCAAAGCCACATTCTGCAGCAAAACAGGGCCGTTCCTTTCGTGTGCCAGCTCTAAAATCGAGAATTTCTACATTTAGTCGCCCTTGTCCTTTTCGGAAAAGGACAATTAGCTCTTAAATCCTAGATTTTCCACATTCCTGCTTCCGGAAATTTGGAAAATTGCTGGTGATTTTCAAGTGACAAATTCTGTTCATAAAATGTGCTTTTTAGACTACGCCGGCTGCGAATCTCGAGGTGCCCCCCTTTCTTTTCGTGTGGCTGCTCTTAGCCGCCTTCCCCATCCCTAAACTCCGTCCCTCGGAGCTCGGATCAAAAAATGGACCCTCGAGTGCTCGTGTGTGCCCAAGCAGGTCGGGGCCACATTCTGCCGCAAAACAGGGCCGTTCTTTTCGTGTGGCTGCTCTTAGCCGCGTTCCCAATCCCTAAACTCCGTCCCTCGGAGCTCGGATCAAAAAATGGACCCTGAGGGTATGGCAGGTACGGGGGCGGTACCCCGCAACGTTGGCATAGCAGTGGAAGAGGTAGCCTGGTTGTGGCTGAGGAATGGCGCCTGTGCCTGATCACCTGAAGGATGCATATGCACGGACACACCTCCATACACCACAGTAGGGGTTTGCGCCTCTGCAGGTTCATGCGATACTGGATGTTTCGTGGGGCACTTGTTCCGCCCCCTGACCGGCGCTCTAGACTCCTCCTCACTCGTAGGACTCTCGCTCAGGACAGCCCCGATTGCGGCTGCAACTCTTCCCTCTAGTCCTCGTGCTCTCCTTTCCGCCTCTGCGGTTGTCACAGACCGCACCCTTGGCGCCTCGGACTCCTGACGCCTTCGACAGGGGGCGCCTGAAGCTTCCCATAGAAAGAGAGTGGAAAGCACGATTAGCAGCGTGAGCACTGCTAACTCCCAGGGCCATTCAATGGCTACTGGTTCGCCATGATCCTCAGTTTGGCCCCCGGCGCACACGCAAGCCTGTAGCAGCAACAACAACCTTGTCAAGTGGTGGTTCGGGATGGCTGTAACTTGCCGCACTGCTGGAGCTTCACTTGCGTTCGCTCCTCCGGGTCCGTCCCCGAGGCTCAAAAGTCCACACAAGAACCTGGTCCGAGGTGAAGGCAACGGCTTAGTCAACAAATCGGCTTTCTGGTACTCACCCTTGCAGTGGCGTACACTCCATCCTGATTGGACAAGTTGCCTCACCTTGTTACCTCTGACCTTCAGATGCCTTGTGCGCTGACTTCCTGCACCTCCAATAAAGGAAATTGAAGCAGTGTTGTCCAGGTGCAACTCTGCCGCACTACATGGTACCCCTAGGTCCTTTAGCACCGTCATCAGCGACTCACCGTACATGCACCCCTCTACTGCCTGAATCAGTTCCGCCTCGGAGGAGCTTAGAGCAATTAATGCCTGCCTCGATGCACGCCATAGGGTGGGAACTCCTCGGAATTCCACGATGTGTCCTCCATAGGAGTGTTCCCCTTGCGGAGCGAAGGAGGCATCTGTGAATATCCTGAGAGGAGGAATGCTCTGGTCGGGCTGTAGGTGCAAACGGTAATCTTTGGTGTTGTGAAGGTAGGCGAGGACTCTTCGGCCGATGGCCAGTGCAGCATGAGGGTCCTTTGAAACTCTGGCACACAGCAACGATGTTGTGTATGCAATGTCGATCCTCGTACGCTGGGCTAACCAAAGACATTCTCCGGCAACCTTTTGTGCAGCCTTCACCGTCCCTTCATCAAACACCCTTGGCTCCTGGTGTTCTGATGCGAGTAGCTCTTTCGGGCATACAACCTTAGACTTATCTCCCTCTGCTAAACCGTAGGCACGCACTAACTCGTCAATGTACGCCTCTTGGTCCAAGCTGAAGTGTCCGTCGTCATAGCTACAAAGCTGCATTCCCAGGAAACGGACGGGATTGTTGGGCGTGGCCTCACTTAGACCATCTGTCTCCCAACCAGCTTCCGTTGTCAACCATTTGTGGAGTCCTTGGGCCACAGACCGGCTACTCAGGATCAAGAAGTCATCAACATAAGTGATCAGGTAACCCTTCAAGACGCTTCCTTCCATGATCCTCCATATTGAAGGGTCTGATTCACCCTGCTCCAAGTGACACCCCAGAAACTTAGCCGTCAGCAACTTGGAGTCCCGGTGGTCGCACCACCATGCAGGAGCCTCCTTGAACCCGTAGAGAACCTTTCCTAACGAGTAGTACTCGCCAACCTCTGCTAGACCCAAGTCTATCAGCCATCGTGGCGGCCGGAGAAGATACCTCTGGGCTGCATAGGACGGAATCGGCGTTTGGGTGAACGCCGACTTTATGTCACAAGTGAACGCTGACCACTTGCGACAGCAGGACTCACCTAGGGCCGCCCGTACAACCTCTGCTGGAGCCCCTGCCGCGTACAAGGAATCTGCGTCCACATGTGACGCCTGGTTTCCGCATCCCACCAAACGACATTTCCTTTTGAAGAAACCTTCTGCTGCTGAGCCTGGAGCCTTTGCCGTAAAGACACCCTTGATCGGTATCACCGTGGTATCTGCATTGGCCAACAAGGCCCGTGCTTCTTGTCCTTTGTGACTGATAAGGACACCAGGTTCCAACAGATTGCGAAGTTCCTTTTCAATCGCTGGTTTCCACTTTGCCAGATTGGCACGGACTTCCTCCTGGGAAGCGGTGTGAGTCACACACAGCGGCTCCTGCAAGCTACTCAACAAGACTTCCAAATCCTTTGTGGTTGCGGCTTCCGCTTTCTTGGCCCATGCTTCTGGAACCTCAACGGTCAACTCCTTCACTCCAGACCTCTCTCGCCTGATGAACGTAGGATTTGGCAGGGGTATTGGTAACCGATTCTCAGAGAAAGCGTGGCTGGACTGCGGTCCTCGCACCGCACGGATCTCAGGAGGAGGAGGCCCTGGTGGCAGAAGCGGTTCCACTTCATGAACCTCTGCTTGAGGTGGGACTGCATCTTCCGGTACCTCAATCAGTTCCACTCGCAACACCACTATCTCAAACACATCTCTGGCCATATCATGGATTGAGAACAGTAACATGCGATCTGGAAAGGGTGCATCATCAATGTAGCCATCATCTGAAAAGTCAAACACCCGAGCTATTGGCATAGCTACTCCATCATCGCGTACAACCGTGAGGACCGGGTCATCCGTCCAGTTCCTGCGCTCGAACACTGTGCCCATCAGCAGATACTGTGGTATCCGGGCAGAGAAAGGATTCATGCCTGGCTCCTCATCCGCGCCGCTAAGAACACGCTGCCACCTACTGAACCGTTCTTCAAACTGCACTTCATCTAACTGGCACAGCTCCTCCCATTCTCTTGGCGACATACGAGCAAACCTCACATTCATTCCAGCACGACCGGGTCTTGGAGCGGGAGGAGAAGCGCGTCTGGGCGGTCGCATCATCTGTGGGGATGGCCCAACCAACTTTCTCACCTTGGGTGACTCTTCTGCGACAGGCAGTCTAAACCCTAAGGTGCGCAGAGCAGCCTTCTCTGCAGAGGGCAGGTTGTAGGACCCCAGGGGACTATATCCCACAACAACCCAATTACGAGCTGGGTAGAGGGCATGGTGACACTTAGGGTTGAAGTTGACAACCTTCTGACCCACCGGCACCACGCAACCTTGCAGCTCCTTACCCTGTGGACCTTCCTTCGTGCACCATTCGCCTTCAGGGCCAACCGTCCTTGCAGTGCTCTCCACCCACAAGTTCCTCGAGGTCACATGCGACACCACGTTGAAGGAACCGGGCTCATTGCGCCCGTCCCGGTGCAAGGTTACCGAATCAGCCGCCATCACCATTACTGCCGACCACGGGTGTTGATTGTCGTCGGAGCTGTTCTCACACAGGTAGCGGTTGAGATATCGGCACACCTCCGGGTGAACTTGACTAGCCTTTGTGACGCCCTTCAAACCACCATGACAGTAGGCCCCTAGGATCGTTGAGAACCCTATCGGCCCCCTATGCTCCCTCCTAGTACCTCCAGAGGCTTGGCCGAAGGCTTCATTCAGCAGTCTTCCACACGCATCGGACGTGAAATCTCCCGCCTTCATCAGAGTCACTGCCAATTTTTCGGAGCCGAGCTGAACTGTTCTCACAGCCCTTTTTCCGGTAACTCTTCTTGAAGGGACCTTAAATGCACTTCCAGCGACTGCTGGTTCAGGCACGTCAGCTTCCAGGCACTCGTCCCTAAACTCTGCTTCTGGATCGACCAAATCCTCCAACCGTCTCACATTCTTTGCAACCAGGAACGCATTGGAGGCTGCTCTCAAGAGGACATGTCCTCCTTCCGTCCGCGGGGACGGGTGCAAGTACACCGCATGCTCCCATCGCACAAAGGGCCGCTTGGACCTCCCTGTTGGGTGCTTACTCTTGAAGATGACTTTTTGGCCGAACCTCGGCAACACTTGCGTAGGATTCAAGAGACGGTTCCTGTTCTCAGCACAGGCAAACTCCATAGCTGAGGGCCACCTTTCCACTCCTAGTCCAGACGACGACAAGTGAAGCCTAGCCCGAGCCTTTACCCAACCTACAAGCCGCTCGGCCAAACCGTTTGCTTGGGGATCATCTCCCTGCGTGAAGGAGGGTTGAATGAGCTTATCTTGAAGCCACTCCATCACACTCTTCGACATCAACTCTTTGGCACGATCCGTGTGTGCCACCTTCACAGGATACCCTAGTCGGTTGCACTCGGTGACGATTTCTTGAAGGCCTGCAAGTATCTGCGGACCCTTCCTTGACTTGATGGGAATGACGAACCTCAACACCTTGTTTGCACCATCGAACAGCAGCGGGGCTAAGGCTTCATCAAACTTCTCATCAGACATTTGAGCTATCCCATCGGGGTCTGCCCACGGATCAGCATCTTCGTCACCCTGGCCAGCATCTTCAACATCAGGCTCGTCTACTGGCTCGGCTTCTGATCTTGCGCCATCTGCTTCATCACCGGCACCACCTAGCGCTTGCGAAAATACTTCTGCATCACTCCATTCATCCTCAAGCGCATTATCATCGGTAGCCCTCTCGACTGGTGCGGTGCTGGGCCTCGGTTCCAGCTCGGCCTTTAACCAACTGGTTTCTGATCCTGACCACTCAATGTCCTCGAGGTCCTGCTCCTCCTGACCTAGCACAGGAGGCGGCGATGCATCAGCCTTTTCTTTCGTGCTCTTGGGGTCCTTAGGGTCCTTACTAGCGTCGTGAGGAGGCAATGCAATTTCTGGAACCCTCAAACCGGCAACTAGAGCATACTTGTATCCACCACCACGATCATCAAGCCCCTTTTCCTTGAAAGGACCAGTTAGGTCGAAGCTCAGCGCATACATGTTTGGGCACCTGCTGCGGCGGTGCTGGAGACCCAGCGCTCCGCTCATGACACATTGCAAACAATCCTTTCTGAAAGGAATGTGATGCGCTTGGATATGCCGTCTCCACTTTTCTCGTTCCTTGGGACTGAACTTGGCGAAGTCCCCCTTGGCTGGAGGTTCACATGGGCCAATACCTCCAGCCTCCGGCTCCTCCTCAGCCTGTGCCTCTAAACCTTCGGGAAGAATTGCTGACGCTTCTGCTGGCGACACCACGTGCGAACCTTCTGGCAAACCTTCTGGCACACCTTCTGGCAAACCTTCTGGCAAACCTTCTGGCACACCTTCTGGCACACCTTCTGGCAAACCTTCCGGCCTGACTGCCTTTGCACGGCGCTCACCCTCATCGGCAGCACTCCACTCACGACCAAACAACGCCAATGTCACCTCTCTGCAGAACGTAGACGGCCAAGCAACATTTGAAGGGCCTTCTGTGGTTCCCTCAGAAATCGAAGACCGCGTTGCCCCATGACCTGAGAAACCCAAATTACTACAGACCCGTAGTGGCTTAGTGGACTCCGCACCATTCGTTCCACTCGGCACAAAGTAACGGCTGCAGTTGCTCCACCTTGCAAAGGGTTCTCCTACCTTCTGCAGCCACACATGATCCTCACCTTCTTGAAACACATGCTGGCATTGGCAAAGCGGGATACCTTCACCCCTGGCAACGGAAGACAAGGTCCAAAGCCAGTAAGGCTGCAACGCCAAGAGGGAGTCGGAATTGACTCGCTCCTGCGCCTTCTCAGTGTTAGACGGCAATCCCCACGGGAACTCAGGCGTGCGAAACCTCACCTCCTTTCCTTCACCAACCTGGATATTCCTCCAGGTCCGCGTTGTGGCCTGACTGAGGATCCCGGCAACTCGTCCGGTATAGGCTGCCCAAGAGATAGCCCTCCAGACCTCTGGCTTCAACGTCTGGGGCTCCTCACAGTTGATTTCTACCAACTCTACATTACGCTGCAAACACTCCTGCTTCAACAGCGGATCTGCTGGCACGGGACCGAACTTGAGCAACCAAGCATTGGATCGGTGAAGGCGCTTCCTGATGCGCCGGTTGAACGGCAAACCCTTCATCAACTCCCATCCACAGGCTCCTTGCAGTTCAACCACCAACCTATCCACTATGACCCTTGGAGCGTCTTGCAGGAACGGGATCATCTGTGACAGGGTAAGGGCCGCAGCTAGACTACCTGTGTTGACAAAGGCATCAAGGGCCTTGCTGAAGGGAACGCCGCTGGCAACCTGCAGTTGGGCCTTCACCTTCTTTAGTCGGTGGTCGAGCTCACTTAGCTTGGCACTTTCGAGCTCCTGTATCAGCTTCACGGCCTGGTCCTTGCTCAGCTGCGGACAGCCACCCTTCAAACTGGTCTTGAGTCTCCCCAACTTAGGGTGGAAAAGCTGGAGCCCGGCCTTAGGGGACCACTTCATTGAGCACCCTAACTGAGTAACCAAAGACCCTAGAGGCAGGATGGTCTGGGGCGATGTGCCCTCTTCCGTCAGAGGAGCAACTAAGGATCCTCCCGGAGTCTGACTCCAGACCTGGCGTTGGTCGCCTGCTAGCGACACCGTGCAAGGGATCAGATGTTGATCCTCGGTGGAACCCGGGTCCAACACAGCATGCGTAGCGCCGGAATCAAGGAGAGCCGTCTCCTCCTCGCCTTGACCTTCCATGCAACAAACTGCTCTGACCCTGGGCCTACCATCTAGAACCCTAGCTTCCAGGTCCTCCAGGTCTGCCTGTATCTTTGCTGCTGAAGCCATCACTGGCGCACTAGGTGGAGAGGCCTGGTCTCCATTCGCATTGGCACCTGACGCCTGAACATTGGGACCTGTGGTGGCTGCCTCGTTGCCTGCGCCTGCAAGGGCATCCCTCAAGACACCTGCTGCTTCATTGAGGACCTTTCTTAACCCTGGTTCACTGCTTTTAGCCTTTGGGCTAGGATCCCCACCACGGGTGGCCTTCGCTGAACTCGCCCCATCATCCCGCTTCGCCTGTCCAGGGGCATTCGGGCAACTGTCCTTGCGGTGACCCTGCCCGCCGCAAGCAATGCAGCGGTCGGACTTTTCCCCTTTTGGGATCTGGGTCCAATCGTGAAGAAACTTACAGTCCTTCCCACGCCTACACCCTTTTCCTTCGTGGAACCACTTGCACAGCCTTTTGGGTGAGTCTCCTCCTGCGCCGGCTGGCGCTCCCTTCGGACCACGACCCTCCTTTGTCGAGGTTGCAGCACCTTCACTGGGAACCTGTTGCCTCGTGTCCACCTGTCGCACCTTGCTTGCTTCGCCCTTCGTAGAGGCAGAGGCCGAGTTGGTTGCTTCTGAGACTCTGGACACTCCCTCAAGCTCTGCCAGCACATGTTCAAAGAACTCCGACACCTTGGTTGTAGAGGGCTGAGTGTCCAGGTGAAGTGAAGCACGCACAAGGTTCACCCTGAACGCCAAATTGGGCAGGCTTTTCAACACATTCCCTGTGATGGTCTCCAACGCCACGATGCACACCGCCGGGTCTGGCGATGACCCTCCCAGGTCGGTGAGCCTCACCAGCCACCTGCGCCACGTGCGCAGCTTCAAGACAGCATCGATCGGCGAGTCCGCCGCCCGCGGATGCTGAACCTGCTTTAAAGCCTCCGACCTTTCTGCAGCTCCTCCTGGCTTGTAAACCACGTGAAGCTTGCATAGCAAACTCATCACCCCGCTCACCCTTGCCGCGGAAAGTTCCGACTTCACTGAGTCGGGACACGCCTGGATGATGAGATGCTCCATGCGATGTCTCACTCGGGTCCACCGTACATCTCGCTCTGCAGACGAGGAAGCACACTTCATGCGGACCCTGTTCAGCGGCGCTGCCGGAACATACTGGTTATGATACCAGTCCTGGGCATCCGTGAGGAGCTGTTGCCAACACTCTCCAGAGCTGTCTGAAAGGTCAGACATTGCCGGTCGAATGGCGTGCAACCAATCTGCGAACCCCAACGCTCCTTCCAAAGTGGGCGGGGGAAGCTTGGTGAGTTCGCTGATTCCAGGGCGAACGACTTCAGCGTTCGTTGCGTGGCTGCTTGTTGACGCGCCCTTGTTAGCGGCTAAATCGGCCACCACCCCTTGCAACTGGACAATACCTGACATCATAGCCTCCAGGGGGCTTCGAGCAGCTGCAGGTCCATCAACTATCATGGGACCCGAGCTCTTAGGAAGGTGCTCATGCGGAGTCGGCGGGAGACCTGGAGCACCTCCTTGCGACACCTGTGGCTGACCTAAACCCGATACCGGTTGCATCGACACTGGGACGGCACCTTCACTCGGCGCGGCCATCGTTGCCTGTGCTGGCGGCACAGCTGCAGACGAAGCTATGGGTTGGGGGCCTAAACCATACTCTATGGGTTGAGGAACCAAGGCTGGCGGAGATTGGGCGGGAGTCGGAATCCCGAGGGGGACGGTTGGCAGAGGCCCCGGTGGACCTCCTGCCCCAGGTGACACAGGGCCTTGCATTGGATAGCCTGCATGCTGCACAGCTTGCCACCCTCCAACAGCTGACACGGTGGTGGCAACGGCCTTCCCTTGCCCCTGCTGAACCAACCCCATTATGTTCCTTCTCAGACCACTAAACCATCCGCCTTTTCCACCTTGGGAACCCATGCCTTCAAAGCCTACGTCTGAACCCACAGCTACCTGCCTCAACATCTGATTCTCTTCAGTCAAGGCAACCACTCTACGCTGCAAATCCGCCTGGACCTCCATGAAAGACTTCATCTGCCTACGGACTTCCGCTTGGATAGCCTCCGCTTGCCCAGACTCCGAGCTCGCCGAGTGAGGCAGCGGCGGGGCACTCTTGGGTGCACCTCCCGCTGCCTCCGGGCCAGGAAACAAAAGAGGGGCTTCTGCTGCCATCTCCTGCAGACGACGCGCCTGTTGAGGCGAGAACAGACCACTCCTTCCAGCTTCCCTTGTTCCTTCCGAAAGTACATCACCCGAAGTCCTGGATGCAGCTGTAACAAACCCAGAATCCATCGTCCCGGCAGTACCTGCTGACCCTGCCTCCTCTTGCGACAGAAAGGTCGCGGCCGAACTCTCCTTTGCCATGGGAAGAGCACCCTGTACCTTCGCAGCTACGCTCGTCAAGACGCGTCCCGCTGCTGCCCTCAAGGTCTCCACTCCAGCACTTCCTGGAGCTCCCATCACACTATCAGTTCCAGCCGCCCCCTCTCTCACATCAGAAGCACTGGGAGCTCTGGTCTCGCCGTCCATACTCATTGGACCAACAGACCCATACGTCCCATTCATAAGCACTGACGGTCTTGCGCTAGCGGATTGGGCGCCCATAACCTGTTGAACTTCATCACGTTCCCTGCTGGTAGGTGCTCTACTGCCAGGCTCACCAGGAGGTTGGTCTTCTAGGTTAGGGTTCTGATCACCTTGCATGACCCGTTCTCGCCCACCAAACCCAATCCTCACTCTGTATCTTCGCAATGCAAACTCCGTGATCACGACAAAGCGAGGACCATGGGGTGTCGGCTCACACTACTTTTGCTCAACGCACACAGGACGTATGACTAGGCTCAGTTCGCCTATGACTTGTCACTGCTGCTACTTTAAAGTCGTGAGGTCCTCCGTTGCTTAAGCCAACGCACCTCATCAGTTCAAGGAGTGCGCTCTCCAGCTGTACAAGGATTGTCTGGAATTTTTCACAATTACCATAGGGTTCCCTTAAAGGGCTCTTTTAAAGGATCCGATATGGGTACCATAAGGGTTTAGTATAGGGGCCTTAATAATTATTTATACTGTGTTGGGGGGTTCCTTTTTATAATTATAGTATCATGGGCCCCAACACCATAGTCTAATCCTTATAAAAGGTCCCTATGGTGGGGGTTCAAGGTTTAGAGTTTAAGGTTTAGGGTTTCTTGGATTGCTTTTGATGGGAGTAGAGCTCTTGTGACTGCTGTTCCGGGTATGGCAGCAGCAAAGTTGGAAAGGTTCAAAGACCCCACTGCCCAGACACAGAACGGTAGGGCCGAGCAGTCCGTGCCATGCCCCGGTAGGTCGTTCCATGCATGTTGGTAATGATCCCTTGCAGGAGTCTGGCAGTACAGCTCAAGCAAAAGTGAACATCAAGTCTCGCGCACATTGCGAGTTTCTAGGCAGTCAATGATTGAAATACGCCTAAGCCCTAAACTCTTGAACTAACAACATCACAAGTAATTACCCGCCAGTCCGCCCCCCGAGATGCCCAACTCGTCTTGGCAGTCAGCGACACGCGCGGTTTCGGCTGCCTCAAAAAGGGTACCACCGAAGTAAGAACAAACTGACACGTGGGACGCATCTTCGAAATACGCCAGTAATATAAGGGGCCTGAATAAGAAGAAATGTAGGGGCCTGAATAAGTAAATTCTATATTGAGGCCCCTATGTTAGGCAATCTTCAGCAGATGTTTTACAGGCCCTGAGGTTGCTCAATCCACGCACGAAGAACTTGTGTGTTTGGGGTTCAGGGCTGTGACCCATGAACCCCACGCCCCTGAACCCTAAACCCTAAATCCTAAACCCTAAACCCTAAATCCTAAACGCCATGAGGCTGCGAAGTGCTTTGCCCAAAGATCGGCCACGCAGTTTGCAACAGCTGTGGGCTGATGGAAGGCCGTTTCAGCTCAAATATTGACCCGTCCTAAACAGGTAAGCAGTAGTCGGGCGCTCGACAGGGGGAACTAGGAGCATGGGAGTTTCCGCTGATCTTCCAGGGGTGCCGTGTTGCAGAAAACTCGGGCACCTTATCTAGGGGGGAATGATCCGATACTATGTTGCGCCATTGAGAGTTGTATAGTAGGGACCCCCTATTCTGTGAAACTCCTTCCTGTGACACAACGGGTCTTGGGCATGACAGGCAACACGCGCGTCTGCACCGCTTTATCTTGCGAGAAGAATTGGTTCGACGTCGACATGGATGCAAGGATTGCTGAGCGTCTTCGTGATATTTAAAGCTAAACCTAACCCCTAGTCACCCTAAACCTTAAACCTTAAACCGCGGGGATCACTCATGCTGGCTTGTGGGCTAGGCTGTATCAATACCTCTGGGAATTCACCCCCTTTTTCAACTTGATGTTGTTACTCCATTCTCAACCCTTCAATCTATCTAGCTTCAGACTTTCAAAGCAGGCTCCAATCATCATCCTAGTGTTTTCGGTGAGGGATACTGATTGAATTGGTCTCGGGTGCCTCATCATTGGATTGTGCAGCGATGGAGACTTTTTTTGTCAAGGTGACAGCTTCCTGGAACGAGCCCAGAAACTACCGCTAGAGTTGGGTGGGGCTTTGAATTGCCTTAGTAGCTGAGTGGATACACTTTACACTTTTGGGACAATACTACCCACTATAAAACCAAAACTGTACACTTTTGGGGCCTATGAACTCAGCAACTAAGTTGCGGAGGGTCAGCAGAGTTGAGGTTGGAGGGCTGAGGTTTTGGTGGAAATTTAATGAATTTAGAGTAATTTAAAGGCACCCCAATGGCTGCCCCACCCCTTCCCGGCACTACCCGGCACCACCCGCCCCACTTCGGAAGCTTTGCAGTCTTCTTGACCGACAGCTCGACGGCTAAGACCTTTTGAATAACCGAATAACCCGTCCCTAAACCCTAAACCGAACCCTGTAAACCCTACACCCGAAACTCTAAACCTTGAACCCTGGCCCTAGTCAAGCCGAGCATCAGACCTTAAAGGGAACTCCAGAAAGTTGGAATATGGATTAATGGTAGGATCCCCTCTAATTTACCTTAAAGGGGTTACGATAATGATATTCCATCTTTCTGGCTTCTACTGTAACCCCAAGAAGGTTTGAGGCCCAAGGCCCCCGGAAGGCCCCCCGAACCCTAAAGTAAAAGCCAGAAAGTTGGAATATGATTATCCTAAACCCTTTATGGTAAATTATAAGGTCTCCTGCCCTGAAACCATATTCCAACTTTCTGGAGTTCCCTTTAAGCCGCCAGATACCCCAAGCCTTCGAAATCCTTAAATCCCGAACCCGGAACCCTAAGCATTCCAAAACTGTCCCTTCCCAGACCCCCAGGAGGATCCAAAAAATAGATCCCTTAATGGCGGTTCCGATAAAGTACCCTTAGTAGCATAGGGCCCCAAATTTGGGGATCTACTTTCTAGATCCTCTCGGGGAGCTGGGTAAACCCTAAACCCTAAACGTTGAGTCCTAAGCCATCGCAGGAATGGCTGTGAAGTTACGTGCCCGGTGCTGAGCCACGGCCGCTGTACCACGTGTGCAAGGCCACACCTGCGAGTGGGAATCTGTTGCAAGTGACAAGGGGGGGCCCCTGGTGCTTTATGGGTTTAGGGTCAAGGGTTTGTGGCATTGGTTTACGGTTTAGGGTTTTGGGCTTATGGGGTGTATTCGGAGTTTTCGGGTACTTCTTTGTGTTGTGGGCGTTTAAGGCTGCCAGGACCCTAAGCTGCCTTAAATCCTAGACCTTGAACCTTGAACCATGTGGTGTAGGAGGTGGTCATCCCCCTAATCCCGGCCCCTGCTCCACAGCCTCAAGCATAGTGGCGTTCCGACCCCTTAACTCAGGCGGAAGGAAAAGAGGCGACAAAAAACGAACCACCGCTAACAAGGGGTTAAACAAGAACTCTCCAAAATCGAATCAGCCACCACAGCTACAAGCCGGAAAACGCACAGCAAGTTTCGCGAAAGGTTGTTAGCCTCCAGCATTCTTTCTGGGGCGGGTTTAGGGGCTTGAAGGGTACAGGGCTTTCGTCGTGCTTTACATGGAGTCACAAGGTTTGTGCAGAGTTTCACAGGCTGTGTGGTCTTGTGTTTCAGGGCTTTTCGGCTCCATTGGTTGCTACGCAAACTGGTGGTTTCTGGGGAACCTAAAGTTTAGGGGCCCTAAACCCTAAACCCTAAAACCGCAAATCCCTCAACCCCAAATGCACCAAACCCTAAATTGCGCTGTGCAGGCCTTTTGTCTGCGACAGCGTCGAATGACCTTTGGGCGGCATGCAGGGGCGGACTGAGGGTTCAGGGGTTTAGGGTCGGTTTAGGGTTTAGGGTGCAGTTGCTGCCAGCGGAACAAAAGGCTTGCATTGAACATGGGCCTCAGCTTTACAGCAATCTCGGTCTTCGGCAGTGAACTAGTTGGAAATGCTCCGTAAACTTTACCTGTATGTGACGGGGGATTGTAGCCCTCGCCAGGCAACAGCCACGGTACCTGCCCCAAGGCGACGACAACTGGTTCAACGATGACTGGAACATCAGCAACGGCTGCGAGGAGCTGCTTCTGAACAAGCTTCAGGGCATGTCTTACACAGCGAACGGGGGAACTGTAAACTGCTTTTTGGCTTCATGTATAAGCTCAATCTTTCAAAGTTTGAACTTTTTGGGGCCCGGTTGCTGAAGAAGAAAGGTGTTGTGTACGAGCTGACATGACCAGCCGCTTTATTTGCCAGGAGACGTGCCCACCTGTTCTCAAAGGCCGAGATGTGGGCGTAACAGAACCAGTAGCCGTAGCCGTCGCCTTAGCCGTAGCCGTAGCGGTCGTTGTGGTGGTAGTGGTAGCAGCAGTAGCAGTAGTAGTACAAGCAGCAGCAGGAGAAGTAGTAGTAGTAGTAGTAGTAGTAGTAGTAGTAGTAGTAGTAGTAGTAGTAGTAGTAGTAGTAGTAGTAGTAGTAGTAGTAGTGGTAGTGGTAGTGGTAGTGGTAGTGGTAGTGGTAGTGGTAGTGGTAGTGGTAGTGGTAGTGGTAGGGGTAGTGGTAGTGGTAGTGGTAGTGGTAGTGGTAGTAGTAGTAGTAGTAGTAGTAGTAGTAGTAGTAGTAGTAGTAGTAGTAGTAGTAGTAGTAGTGGTGGTGGTAGTAGTAGTAGTAGTAGTAGTGGTAGTAGTGGTAGTAGTGGTAGTAGTAGTAGTAGTAGTAGCAGAGGAAGAGAAGTACCTGTAGTTGGAGTTTTGCTTGTAGCTAGTTGCATTTGTTACCAGTAGCAGCGGTAGCAGCAGCAGTAGTAGGAGGAGGAGGAGGAGCAGTGGAGGTGTAGTGGCATTGGCTTGGTAGGTGGAGGGCATGGCAGTAGGAGTAGTCGTCATAGTCGAGACAAGGATGCGCAGGTAGCCTTTACAGTCGTGGTACGACGAGGACTGCAATGCAAAGCCCGTTTGATCACACATTGTGCCGGCGACTCTGGTGTTCCTGAAGACTCTTGCAGAGAAAGGGCCGATCAGCACCTGCAACAAGCCAAACCCGCAAAGAATCCGACATCCAACAACCTGACACCGAAGTTAAGGAAGCCTTGTCAAAACAATGCCACCGGTGCCAGGGAAATGTGTGTCTTGCACCAGCTCGCAGCAATGCACAAAGCTGGAATGCGATCGAGCCTTGTTCTGACGGGGCTTAGATGCCGGATGATTGACCGTTTGTACTTGTGTTAGGGTCTTGTGCCTGGTTGGACTTGAGGGCATGAACTGGTGTTGGGAAATACTCATGCAACATGAACCTCTTCTCCCTCCTACTTCCGCCCCTACTCCTACTCCTTCTGCTCCTCCTGCTCCTGTTCCTTCTCCTGCTCCTGCTCCTACTCCTCCTCCTCCTGCCCCAGCTCCTCCTACTCCAGCTGCTGCTTCTACTACTGCCACTACGACGACGGACCACTACCAGTATAAGGATTACTACTACAGCAACTCCTACTGCCTGCTACGGCCGCTGCACCGCGACTGCGACTGCAACCGCTGCCGCTGCCGCTACCGCTGCCGCTGCTGCTACTGCTACTGCTACTGCTGCGCTAGCAGTGGCTGCTGTTCTTACTGCTCCGGGTGCTGCTGCTGGCGCTGCTCCTCTACTCCCACGACGGCGAGTGCTACAACAGCAGGCGCTAGTCCGCTAGTGCTAGTTCATGAGCTAGGGTCCCTATGTTCGTATTCCACGCTTAGATGCTGGGAATTTTCGAGTGTGCGGAGGGCCATTTTAGATATCAAGAGCCAAGAGACACAACATGAGGAAACTACTTCGATGTGGATGGTCTCGCTGACACTGGATGTGAGGTGACATGTCCGATGCTGGGCTGCAATCCGCGTGACACTGTCCCTGAATATTGCCCTAGATGGAAGGCATGACCTCGTGAGAGGCTCGGATGTACGGTTTAGGATAGGGGCGAGAATGGGTCCATCTCAAACGCAGTAGTGGGATCTCAGGCGGGTGATATGGGGAATGTGCTTGAGTTGCACCAGCCCAAGTGCGACGCGGCTGCATTATTGGCCTTTTGTGAGGAACTTGTTCAACCTTCGGGGTAGCT
Organism: Symbiodinium sp. CCMP2592; assembly: GCA_905221615.1. Classification (NCBI taxonomy): domain Eukaryota; class Dinophyceae; order Suessiales; family Symbiodiniaceae; genus Symbiodinium; species Symbiodinium sp. CCMP2592. Next base: position 638,165 of record CAJNDT010001913.1, read on the forward strand.
CAAAACTGTGGAGTGTGCTTTGGTGCTGGCGGCCTTCCCCATGCCGTGACTGAAAGCATCTTCAACCGAGGCCTGCGATGAGCTCACCTCTTGCCCACCAAACACCTTCAACTTCGACGGGAACAACTCCAACGGTTGCGAAGGTGTTTGCAAGCCGCTTCTTCGCAAGGCTAAGGGAAGAGGCCTTGACTGTTGCCAGGAGCCATTCCGACCGTTGCAGAGCATGCAAGTTAGTCGTGAAGAAGAGGCAGAAGGGTGCAAGCATGGTAGCATTGGACCCTGCGGCAACTTCTCTGCCTGCCTCAAAGGAATGTCACTGGCGGAGTCTGCACATCCTGCACCACCACTGATAACTGCAAAGTGGTGGAGTGCTTCAACAACAGCTGCTTGCTTGCAACTTTGAAGTCTGTCAGGCTCAGTGAGGCTACCTGCAGTCACAGTTTATGTGTACTTGAATGCCATCTTTAGAGAAACGCACCCCTTGCTGACTTGTCGTTCACATCTGCCACACACTCCCACCTCGTGTCTCCGCGCAGCCTTCGATGTCGACCATGATGCCGAGACCGGTTGCGAGGTGGGTAATTTGATCTGGGTTCTGACTGTTCAGCCCTGGGCTGCTAGAAGCTGTAATTCGCGATGTGCACTGCAAGGTGACAAGCTTACACTATATGCACATGATACGATATTGTGCCATATTTTTATACTATACTATGCTATATTATAGTATATCATACTATACTATATGATAGAATTTTGCATATGCAGGGTTGACCTGTAGCCACGACTGTAGCCTGACAGGGCACCTGCTCCTCGCCTGCCAACGCCGAGTGCATCTCTTGCCAGAAGGCTCGGTCCGCCAAACTTCTCCCAAAGTTGCTGCGTGCATAATGTACTATATTATAGTAACATATACTATAGTGTGATATTTTGCATTGTGCTTTAATATAAGAGTTGGGCCTCTCGGCGTGTAGGACAAGACTCGAGAGTCAAAGAGATCAGCACTCGATTTCCCTACAGCGGCTGGGTAGCTAAACTTTGGGCTAGGGTTTAGGGTTTTAAGCCTAATCCCCAAACCCTAAACCAGTTAGCTGCGTAGGTGGCCATTCAAACATCCCGTCAGGCAGACACCTGCGATCGGCTGCAATGTCACAGCTGCTGGGAATGAACAAGCCAATCTACCCTATGGGCACCAAGCCCCGCAGCCAAGTGCTTTACATATTTCTTTTTAACAATATATTATACAAAAATAATGTTTTCTATGTAGATCTATCATGTATAAGTTCGCAGTCATGCATGAAATATAGTTGTGAAATATAGTTGTATGCGATGTACATATACTGCAGGATTCGGTTTTTCAGCATGAAAGGGCCCTATCAGTCCGATGTCCCGATGAAAGAGCCTTAGTGTAGAAGCCTCAATGAGAACTAGTACTAGTCCTTAGGGTTTAGGGTTTCCATGGTTCCTTCATGTAAGTTTAGCAGAATGCACATCCCCAAACTTTAGTCCATATATTCAGGCCCCTGTAGTGCATTCAAGGACCTGAGCAGTTCTTCACACAAGTTCCACCGCTCCAGGCGGCTATTACGATGCGGATGGCGACACGTCGAACGGCTGTGAGGCCGGCACTGCGGAAGTCTAAGCACATGTATTATCAAGGCTCCCAGTTGTCCCCATAGATGTAATGTACAGTATTGTATACTATATTGAGCCTCCTTCTAGTCCCTATACTATAATGTACATTATCGTATATTATGTGCTCGCAACCCTCTTGTTGTTCAGCCCCCCCCCCCCCCCCAAAAAAAAAAAAAAAGGAAGCTGTGATCCACCTTTGAGTCCGGCTCCTAAGCTTTGAACCCACATTCAGGAATAATTAATTGCTTTAACTAAGGAGTATCCCTTAAGTTCTCAAATTAGAGAGGTCGTAACCTTATACGTTAAGGGATACATAAGTTAGAACTATGCTTGCCTAGTTTAGGCTATGGGCACCACTAGCCCCACCCCGCGTAACATCCACCACCCCGAAGTTAGAAGGTAATCCTAGGAATACTCCCAACACCCTACCTAGATGCCGTAGCCTAAACTAGGCAAGGGGTTCCTTGTAGGATTTGGGTCAGGGTTTGGGGGTAAGTGTTAAATATTCGCTTAATCTTCTCGGATTCTCCGATCATGTTCTAACTACAATGGGTTTATAACATAGAACTGCTCATCTATTATATTTTCATCATAACTATGCAGTCTCTGGCGTCAAATGTGGCGGTTTGTTAAAATGTCTTGACCACATCTGAGGCGAGCAGCCAGAACGGCAAGTATTGCAACAATGATGGCATTTGCTCTGATCTTGTCTAGTTTGGGAACACCCTTCTCAAAACCTGAATCTGTTAGCTTCTGCATAAAATACTGATGAGTTTGCGCTTTTCGTGTTGGGCTTGTTGGTATTTCTTTATTTCGCAATTACCTACAGAACATGTAACAACCTCACCCTTGATTCTATTGAAGCGGTTCTGTCTCCAGTCCTCAACTTTTTCGGGGTGGCTGGACTTGTATTCTCTATTCTGTTGATTGAGTCGTTCTCTTTCGTTGTGTCTTTGCTGTCGTCTTTGTGGTTTTGCTGTACATACATTGCATGTCTTATCGTTGTCTTCGAATTTCTCTATCTTCTGCATTCATTGGCAACCTCTGCCGTCCATTACTCAATATATACAGGTGTCATTGCTTTAAGTGTATACTCTGACCATTATCTAAACATTCTGAACAAGTCAACATATATAAAGATCAGAATACTTACTACCAGTGCAATAGCAGCGCTTACAACAATCAATGTCTTTGACTTGCTTACGGTGACAACAGCTCCTAGTAATAACATTAACTGCTTCAGTGTTTGGTTCTAAATCAACTGATATCTTGTTTTCTTTTATTGGCATTACGGCACTATATTATTACTGTAGATTATACGAGAATCCTTGTATAAATATAGTAAATTATCTTTTCATAGCGAGAGATTATGAACAGATTTTGCAATTAAGATTTAGCGAAACTAAATACTAATCAATATCATTACCACACTCCCATGGCGTGCTTATGAATTTGTTCAGCACACACGGGAGCGATGGGACCTGATTTTCTTCTACAAGTCGTGAAGCATGAACTATACACTGTCAAGTTACAGGGGGTTTCTGTATGCGCCAATCCACCATATGTAAATCACTCGTCAAAATAGTTACATCTTTTTCTATCCTCTTCCACTTGTCTAGCCTCTCTTCTGGAGTAGGCTTCCTTGCTCCCTACCCAGTGGTCACCGTTTCAGCACCTTCATTATCTTGTTAGTTCGTTTTACATATGTCGGTTTGATCGGGGGTGATTTCTCTACCCATCTTCCAACTGCTTCTATCTTCAGCTATTGGTTTTACCTTCGTCGTTTATCTTAGTTTCTTTGTGAATAGTAGTTTGTTGCTCTTTTTTCTGTGTTTAAGTGGAAACCACCTTCGTTTGATTCTTTCTGACGGTCAACCACTAAACTTTTTTAGATTCTGTATACACTCAAGAACTGCCTTAGCCAATTTTAGTGAAGCCGTGCAACACCTTTTGAGCTTGGTATCTTGTATGACAATCTCCTCTACTCTACTTCTTCAATCTCCTCTATCATTTCTAAATACTTGCCCATTATATCGACAGGTATTTTTCTCCTATTCAGTAGTGAGTGAAGAAATACCTAAGGTACAACCAATAGACATGCCCGAGTTTAAATACAAAAAACAGCAAGTTTGACATGATGCCAAAGCTACCCGTGCGGATGTTATGCGTGGCTTCTTCAACAGGTGGTAAAACAGTAATGATTCAGAACCTGACATCAAAAATCTACACAGGATCCTTTGAGAGAATATACATCTTTTCACCCAGGGACCGCAGTAAAGAAATACGTAAGCTATGTAATGAAGATAGACGCAGAAAAAGACAGCTCTATTATCAGGAATACGATCCGGTGGCGTTACAGAAGATCATAGATACTCAGCAGAAAGTGATAGATTTTCAGAAGAAGAATACACAAAAAGATCTGTTTAGCATTCTGTTAGTGGTAGACGATCTCACCGACGATCCCAAGTGTGTAAGATACTCAAGTTTGTTACACGGATTGTTCACGAGAGGTCGTCATAATGCCATCTCGTGCATTTTACCCACGCAGAAGTATTATGTGTTGGCCCCGTCATTCGGTTACATGCCAGTGCTGTATTCATCTTCAGACTCAATATGAACGAAGTCAACGCATTTTTAGAAGAGAGTCCCGCATTGGTGAATAAAAACACGTTGATTATACGAAATGTATCAGAGAGCCGTGCGTTGGTGCTCCTTGTTCTATACGAACGCCAAGGATGTAAATACAATGTTCTATATTCGGTTCGAGCAAGTTTTTAACATATCAGACGATTAACGTATAAAGACACGCTAATGTAAAACAATACAACACGTTAATGCGACTTAAACCACTAGATTATTCAGCAACTCATGTTCACAAAGTCGTCAGCAAAGACACAACTATTAAGGACTGTTATATAGGTCATGCTCTACTGGCTTTAAAACTAGAATAGGATGTCATAAGCGTCTCTGTAGTATTCCCAAACTAGTGGTGCCCATAGTCTAAAAGAGGCAAGCAAAATTCTAACTATATGTATATTTATATGTATATTTACATATATATATATACACATCTATCTATAGATATTTCCTCAAAACATGACAGAACACACCCTGGAATTGTACGGGCTTTGGCGTGATTGTCCTGTCCTAGCCCCAGAGCAGCGACAAACCCCGAACTCAGCCTGCTAAACCACTGAAACCCCTAAACCCTGAACCCTCAACTTAAAAAACAAAAAGAACCCTAAACCCTAAACGTTAACCCTAGGGGCTAGTGCACTTTAAACAAAAAGCGTTAAACCCTGACACTACACTGGAAGCCGCTCCAACCCTACCACGGGAAGGTCAACGTGGGACCTGGGGGACCGAAGCCACCTTGGCTGTCGCCTCTTTCCTCCAAACGCCGTTGAAAGTTGATTCGGTTGATGCTTCAGGGTTGAAGGTTCAGAGTTGAGGGTTTCGGGAGTATGTCTGATTAGCACTATTTCCCATGTCTTACGGTACTCATTGTTTGTCATTGTGCGTTTGCACCAGGCTGGTGTCTGACACATGTTGGAATGTCGCCGCTCATTCAGGTCAACATGATGATTCCCCACATCGATAGCTTCCACGCCCGATGAGCTGAGTGAACAGCGATGACGGAATAAGTACAGGCCTCGCTGTGCCGTGATTTCGAGGTCTGTGCAAGTGGTAGTTAGGGGTGGCTCCGGCAGTCCACCTTCAATCTGTTCATCTGTACTCATCTCTAAACGTGTTTGTTTACTGTATACTTTATGTATGTAAGTATCTCTGTTCTCTCTCTCTCTCTATATATATATATGATTAATTACATATTTATATATGTATATATACATGTATACACATACGGACACACATATATATATATATATATATATATACATATGTTCGTCTCATCATAATATTCATACATAAGCATACATGTATATATATATACACACATACACACACACACATGTGTACACAGAAACATGCTTGAGGCGGGAAATGTCTTTGCATTTTCATCCACAGAAGCATATGGTAGCAGATAAACCGGAAGCAACTACGTACGGGTATGTACATGCCACATTGCACATATGTCTTTCCAAAGCCGGGCTACTCTGTGCATCCACCGCAGAAGTCTGGGAGAGTCTTCACCGAAGTGGAGAAGATGTGCTACGAGTTACTGCAAGTCATTTAGATCACGGACGGTCGGCCAACAAAATGCAGCGGCTGAGCGAGGTCATAGGATGACCTGGAGAGACGAAGCGGGGTTTAGGGTTGAAGGTTGTGGCTCCGGGTGACCGGGTGTCTGTCATACTCATTGAACTCAGGCTGGTATGACGTACATACCTACATGCCTGTCTGCTTACTTGCCTACCGACCCACCAACCTACCTACCTACATACCTGCACAGGAACTTTGGGCGACTCGACTCAGTGGTATGGGTAGGCTATCCTCTCAATTCAGATACGCAATGTTTGGCTTTCGGATTGTTCTATGCCGCCGCCTGGATTGTGCACTTACGTTCTTGGAAATTTATTTGCGAGTACCGGGTGCTTTCTGAGCATGATGTGTTCTCATGATGTGTTTCTGCATATATGTGTATGTGTATCTATTTTGTAGTACAAGATCAGAAAGGAAAGTTCGTTCTGGAAAATTGGGGGGGCTGCCCCGCCCCGTCAGACCCCCCGCGCTTTCAATTTGTGTACATATCCGTCTATATGTGTATCTATTGTGTAGTAGAAGATCAGAAAGCAAAGTTCGTTCTGGAAAATTGGGGGGGCTGCCCCGCCCCGTCAGACCCCCCACGCTTTCAATTTGTGTACATATCCGTCTTTTTGTCTGTCTGTCTGTCTGTCTGTCTGTCCGCAGGCATGCGTGCATACAAAACGGCAAGCGCTAGGAGTGCACTTTTTCCATCACAAAAGCCCGTGAACAGTGCATTCGACATTTGTCAATCTACTCCAGCGCAGTCACTGCTTACTGGTTTCCCTCAGCGCGTCGAGTAGCCAACACTAGGCAGAGGCAAAATGTCAAGACGAATGGTCTTGTCCAGCAGAAACAGTTGTGTTGCAGTGTTGCGGCGCAGCCTTTTGCATCTCGATCTTGGGCACGATAAAAACATTTGCATCTCAACCGCCTGCCGTACTCCCGCCGCATCTCAGTTACAGGGTTACTAGCCGGAAGCCTAGTATACTACAGAATATTATGGGTATATCATGGTATATTATTAGTATACCGTAGTATATGTATAGAAGCCTAGTGGGCCCAGTATACTCTGGAATATTAGGGATATATTATGGCATAGTATTATATAATTAGTATACCGTAGTATATTTATGCTACATCACGGACCGGGTTGATGGATCTTCACTCTTCTTGCGCCGATTCCGCCAGGTTTCTCAAGCCACATCAAGCAAGGGGAAGTGCCGCATGGGCTTCATGACACATGTGCGGCATGTTCGAAGCAGATTCTCTGATGGAGTTAGCCCCTCAACCCTAGACCCTCACTTATGTACATCTGAGATCCGACAGAGGCAGAGCAAAATCCAGCAAGTTGAGCAGCTGACTGCGTGCGGCTGTTGCCCCGGATTCGGCGAAAGGCATTCTACTGTTGGCGATTGAAGTGCCCTACATCTTAATTCCCAAGCCTCAAACCCTGGACCTTCACCCTAAATTTAGAAGGCGGACGGATCCTGCCACCCGAAATTGGTGATCGTGCTTTTTGTTGCGTCCAGCGGTAAGGCTTTATCAGCGATGGAGGGTTGGGGTTTCCATATTGCCGTGTCTTGTGAGCGCAAGGGTGCTCCAAGAGCAAACCCTGAACCCAAAGTCATTGAAAGCTTGAAAAACTTGGTCGCAAAGCTCGAGCTAGACCATCCCAAGCCCCCTTGGAGCCCGCTTCGGGACCCCTTGTCCATCCAGGGCCATTTGGGAGTTTCCGAAAATAGGGGACCCTAATATAGTACCCTAAATAGTAAGATCCTCATTATAAGGATCCCCAAATAATATACCCCTAATTTTCGGAAACTCCCATTTAGGCACGCCGACCAGTTCGGAGGTTTTGCGTGGTGGCTGACCTGAACTCACCCGGGGAGCTCGGAGGTGCAAGGCCTGTAAGGCTCCATGAATTTTAAGTGTAATGGTAATAGTAGCAACAATAGAAGTATTCGTCGCAGTAGTAGTGGTAGTAGTAGTAGTAGTAGTAGTAGTAGTAGTAGTAGTGGTGGTAGTAGTAGTAGTAGTAGTAGTAGTCGCAGGAGTAGTAGTAGTAGTAGTAGTAGTAGTAGTAGTAGTAGTAGTAGTCGCAGGAGTAGTAGTAGTAGTAGTAGTAGTAGTAGTAGTAGTAGTAGTAGTAGTAGTGGTGGTCGTGAAAATAATAGTAGTAATGTTCATGTCAGCAATAGTAAAGCTTGGGGGTTTAGGAATCTCTTACTAAACGGTGTAAAGCTTAGGCTTCAGACTTGAGGGAAGAATCATCCGCAATCCTGGACACCAGAGCAGAAGCGGTTTGGGGAACGGAAGCCAAACGTCGTTGCTCAAAGCAGCTGGTGAAGAAAAGCTCGAGACATGCAATGATCCAACCGATGCCGATGCGGTACTATCACAGTGCTAAGTGTACTTACATGGGAACACAGGAAAAGCAACAAGGTCGGACATGCAACATCACAAGAGACTCCAAAGATGGATCATGTGAGTTCGACAAACCGGCCTAGCAAGGATACAGAAACCAAAACCTAAACCCTAAACCCTAAACCCTGAACCTTGTCTGTGAGACCAAGCCCGGGACGAACGACCGAGGACAACGACGACACCACGTCTTGGATGGACAAAGGGAGCTCATCGGTCCCAGCAAGCCGGAAAAGTCCTACGAGACTTTGGAAGGAACTACCACCAGACCGAAAGAGCTCAGAAGTACGGAAGCTCACCCCACCGTGGAAGAAGCATAACAACCCGCCGTTGAAGCCGAAGCCGCGCGAACCAAGCAGATCGCCGCCGAAAGCCCCACCCAGAGCAAAGCCAAGGCCAAGGCCCAAGTGCGATGACATTGCAGAACCGACTACTCCACCCCGGGAAAGTATGCCCAGTGCAGCGACTACAAATACAAGCTTGGGGCCATATAACGAGGCGATCTCAACGTGGCAAGCCTTGTTTGAGATGAACCCTAATGAAGGGATCGTCGAGGAAGACACACCAGTCTTGCCACAACATGTGGCAGACAACATTGTCGACAAGCCCATCGCCGATCACCACATGATGACCGAGACGTTCCCGGCATTTATGGGAAGGCTCCAGCAGGACCTGGCGAGGACGCTGGAGAGAGCACGAATTCTTCGCCAACAGCTAAGTGGAGCGGCCGGCTCCCACCAACACAACGGAGAGGACGAGGACAAGCAAGCCGAAAAGGAAGCCGTGGAAAGCGTCTACATGCAAACCGTCCTCGACTTTGCCAAACTGCGCGACCCACCGGTGATGACGATGTTGAGCAAGCTCCAGGCATCATTCAACCAAATGGACAGCCGTACCGCATCGAGCAGAGCCATACAACTGGCATCAAGGCTGCAAGATCATGATGGAGAACTAGCTGTGGAAAGGAAGGAGCTCGAGGCTCTTTGGATCGGCTTTTCAACGGACACCCCACCGGCACCCACAGACGAGGAGGCTATCATCGAAAGCTACTGGGTGGAGACATGGTGGCGCCGACTCACTTGGGAGCCTCCGAAAAAACGGTTGTGTTTGGGCATATGCGTGACGGATGGCAGAACCACCAAAGCCTGGGATTGGGAACTAGACCGAGGAGCAGAAGTGCAGGTCCACATCAAGGCCACGAAGACCGAGGACCCTGGCATATGGAGGCGACATGGACGAATCATCCCGAACTCCGACCTCCCAGACTGCCTCCGAAGCATGCCGCCAAGAAGTACAGCTACTCCAGTGGACCCAAAAGGCTACGATGTGAAGAAACCAGCGACGGCGGCACTATACAGGCGATGGTGCAATAGAGAAGTTTCGGATCAAACGGTAGTGTCAATCGCCGACACCGGGATGCTCGCATACTTCATGGCCCTGAAGGACATACCAGCAGAAGTGTGGAAAGCCCTGGAAGAGCAGGACACGATGACGATGGGGAACGAGGACAATCATGGCCATGAGCCCGGGGGTCCATCCGAACCTGGACACCACGACCAAGGCTCTTCTTTGGCAACGAACAGGCCGATTCCGAACGAAAATCCACCTCCCTCCTGCCCGGCAACAGTCATGGAGCACGATGACCACAACCTCCCGGTGACTATATCGAGTGCAGCAGCTACTGAGCAGAGTGAAGTAGCACATGAGGGTGTGGACGACGAGGGATCAAACCCTGATACATATTATAACGGTCGTCGATGGGCGGAGAAACACGGGTACCCAGACCCAGATAACCGAGGCGGTAGTGACAGGTCCTGTGACTCCGATGACTAGGCATGACTCTTGTTTTGCAAACGATAACGATGGTATATGCACTTGTCTCGCTGTGGATCATAGTCACGGAAAGCAGGCAAAGGCTGACCTCGACTGATACAGCTTTGTTCAAAACGATTGTCTCAGCTTTACAAACTTTGTCAGATCCATTGTGTCGAGCCAAAGCCGAAAGCCTTCTGAAATGCAATCGCAGAGTGAGCCGAGAGGGCTTGCCACCGGTTGGGGCCTCAGCTGGGTGTGTTCGGGGTTATTATTCGAGTGTTGTACGAAACTATGAGGCCCCAACCACAGGCTCCTCCTAGCAACTGTATCTGCAGGCGGAAAAGAGCCCATAAAAAATGAAAATAAAAAAAAACCCTGAACCTTAAACCCTAAACCCTAAACCCTGAACTTGAATCCCAAAAGCCCAAGCCCGAAAGGGACTCTAAACCCTAGTCTCATCCCCCAGGTCCCACCCCTGGAGTCGAAAATCTCATGCCGAAGTGGCTTCTACGGTTGATGATGATGATATATATATATATATATATATGTATATATATATATATACATACATCCCTAGCGTACCTTTATAGGGATCTATAGGGGTACCTTTAAGGGCTTCTTTTAAGGGATCTATAGGGGGTTTAGGGTTTAGGGTTGGTGATGTAAATCCTGCATTACCTTAATGACCCTAAACTATGGGAGTTATGGTATATTCCTTAAAAATGGCTATTGCAGGATTGATATCATCAACAGTATGCCCGAAACCCTTAGTTTCTTGGCTCAGCTTGGGGTGAACCGAGGGGAAAGGGTAGAGGGTTCAGGGTAGATGATGCATGTACGCCATACGTCTGTAAGTAGGGTTTAGGGTATGGTATCCTAGGCCGTCCAAGCTCGAAGCATGCTCACCTTCGGGCGGGTGCGGATGGTGGTGACTGGCGTGCTGTTCTTGGTACCTTATCTACTCTATATGTCGGGGCAACCAGATGCTGCGTTACGCCGGCCGGCAGCAACTGACGCAGTTGTTTCCGTGCCACACGTGGAGGATTCAACAGCCCTGAAGACCAGACAACATGCGCAAACAGAGCTGATAAGATACATTTGCCCCGGGATGCAGTTTGGCTGTGAAGGCATCAGAAAGTTTTTGAGACCCGTGCAGAGCTGGAGCAAGAAGAGATGTCAGCATTTTCAGTTTGTCCATGTGGGCAGCACGGGAGGGACGGCCTTCAGCCTTTGGGCAGCACAGAGCAACCTCACCTGTTTGTTCACCAACCCAGAGAATCGACCGCATCCATTCACGCACACGCGCCTGGCACCATACTACTTGGAGCTGCTGCCCGCAGACACCTGCTTCGTCTTATATGTTCGAGATGTCGTAGATCGTTGGAGGAGCGGCTTCTTCATGGCAGCTGGCAAGAGGAAGTTTCCATGGGTTTTTGACACCTTCCCGACAGCGAACGACCTTGCAGAAGCTTTGTCTGCTGAGGATCAGGAACGACGGCGGCTAGCAAAGCAGGCACACGAGACTTTGGAACACCTCCACAAAGGTTTTGCATTTTACCTCCCAGACTTCGAGAAGCTTCTCGATCGAGTACTCTACGTGGGCCTTACCTGCAGCATGAAGCAGGATGTTGCGAAGCTCTTGCGTGCAGTCGGCATCCCTGATGGCATTGCGGCATGCATGCCGGAGTTGAAGGCTGAAGACACTATGTCAGCGTCGAAGACCGCGATGTACATGTCCGAGCTTGCGGTGCAGAATGTGCAGAAACTCATGCAGCCGGACTTCCAAATCATTGTTGCTAGGCCTTTCTTGAGCAACACTGTTGTGCCTTGTTCCCGTAAGGTGACGATGCACTGTGCACAGCTATTCCAAAATCCGAAACCAGTGCAAGCTTGTATCTTGAAGTTTCAGAGCCCCTTCTGGCTTGGGAAGCTCCTTCTCCGATAAAGACCTTAACCCAAACTGCATGTAGACGCCGAAGTTTCAAGCACACCTTTTCTGAGAATCTGCTGGCCGGCGTGGGCGCGCTGACGTCGAGCAATCTCACTCAGCAATGCCATGGCTGAGCTCAAGCAGAAGCCCTGCGAATGCGGAGTAGAGGCCAGCATCGAATCGGAAGTTAAGCTGGCTTCACGGCTGAGGATGCTACTGTTCTTGCTAGTTACCTCTGTTGCTGCTATCGCTGCTGCTACTGCTACTGTTACTACTACTACTACTACTACTACTACTACTACTACTACTACTACTCCTTCTACTACTGCTACTACTACTACTACTACTACTACTGCTACTACGACTACTAAGACTACTACTGCTGGGTGCTAGTGCTCCCTGGTTCTCTTGCTATCCCACTTCCAACTTCTCCGAGTACTCCCTCCTACTCCACAGGGTGGGGGCAGCTTCCAAACTCTACTCCTACTGCATCCTCCGCCCCCAAAGCCAACCCAAGACTCCTCACCCTTTGAACCCTAAACTTGAAACCCTTGGCCTTAAACCCTACCCCCCCAAACTCTCGGTCCTAAACCGTTTCCCCTAAACCTCTAAACCTTAATGCCCTAACTCCTAAACCCTAAACCTGAACCCTAAACCCTTGCCCCTGCTCCCTTAAACCCCAAACCCTAAACCCATGCCCCGGATCCAGGCTCGAAGACGATCCAGCGGTGTCCCTTTGCGTGGAAGGAGCTTCCGAAAGCCGTCGCTGGGTTGATCTTGGCCGATCGGGACTTGACAGAAGCCCCAAACCATAAACCCTAAACCCTAAACCCCCAAACCCCTAAACCCCTAAACCCTAAACCGCGGCTTGGGGTTACTTTTGCTTTGCCCCGTCCTGACGGCTTTCAGTTGGAGAGCAGGAGCGTTCACGCCGAAGGTATTTCTAGCGTTTAGGGTTTAGGGTTTAGTGTATTTCTAGGCTTTCATTATCAAGCTTCTCCGGGACGACGACCAGCTTCATGGGATGGGAATGGTGGGTTTGTATACATAATGTGTATATACATATATACATGTATTATATACTACATATTTATGTAACTGTAGGGGGCCTTAGCAATTGGAATAGGGTAAAAGGTGCTTGATTGAAGTATAGCATCGTTTCATCATAATATGGAGGTTTTTGGAGTGATCTGATAGCCATTCATTCAGACCTCTACGTAGGCGAAGCACTGTTGGCCAGGTCTAGAACAAATCCCAGACGGACGGCATTTGGCCTGGCCTGCATGCTTGCGGATGTGAGGCCTAGGGTTGAGTTCGAAGGTCAGCTGAGCACGGCCGAAGCAACAAATAGACAGGTGGGTGGTTGTCAAAATTAAGGTCCCTTCTTGGTATCCTAAATGATTCAATAGGTGCCGTATTGTAATAAGGACCCAAAGAGGGACCCCAATAATGACAACCACCCAGGTGCATGCTCATGGTTGGGTTCGAAACATCACTCGCTCGCACGAACTACAGCATACAGGATGTAGCCTGGTTGATAGGTTGCACCGTATGAGGCGGAAGTATGGCGTTTTGTCGCGTAACGTAGACCAGTGGCAAAGCGGACTAAATCGGAATTAAGCGAATGCAACGAAATTCGACATGGCACAACGTCTCAAAACATTGCTATATATTCCAGGGCTTCTCCTTGTAACAGCCTCCTTTTGCCCCCTTTAGAACACCCTCTCCTCAGGCTTCACATACTTCCCAGATAGCGGGGCACTAAATTATGTGCTGGGGTAGTCTGCCATGATCGACAAGGGGGTAAGGCAACATCAATGTCTTCTGACATAGCACAGATCAGGCCGTTTCCTCAGAATTCGCAGGCATAGGTCCAAGTTGCAGGCATACAGAGCAGATGAACAACTCATTCAGAAACGCCTGTGCAGGTGGAGATCCGAAATCGCCTGCACCTGAAACCTGAAAGCCGTTGTCTGCGAGATATAGGAGGAAGCAGCGTGGGTGATTTCGTGCTTGCGCGGATGGCATGCTAGGCGGAAAAGGCTACGTTTGGCACTGAGGGCTCATAGCTGCTGCGCTGGTCTGTCCTGCGTCGGAATAAACTTCAGGTTCATAGATGTGTGAGACATCGATGCTGGGATCTGGTGTTTTATTCGTCTCGAATGAGAACTGTCAGTTCGGAGCCCCATCAAGAATCCCAACTATTCGTGTTTCGGATGCCATCCTGGTAGAAAGGATGGGCAGAGGGGCCGTGCGTGTTTTCCAGACATATCAAAGGAACATAGTGTATTTCAGCTGGCAGGTATCAGGCAGAAGCCCATTTGTGACATGCATGGACATCTTTGCAGTCCCGGACACATATTGAACCTTGGTGAACGAATGTGTCCTGAACCCTAAACCCCTAAAACAGCTAAACCCGAACCCTAAACCCTAAACCCCAAAAACAGCTAAACCCGAGCCCTAAACCCTGAGTTCACAGTGGATGGTCGTTCATGGATTTCGAGGCTAGACTTGTGTGGCTCAAGGGGTGCTGCCTGGGATCTTGGGATCAGTGCTCATCATCACAGCATAGCTAACCACTGACATAGGAGGAGCTCATGAGCCAGGTATGATACCGGTGATGATGATGATGATGATGATATATATATATATATATATATCCTGCATTACCTTAAGGACCCTAAACTATGGGAAGTGTGTCATATTCCCTATTATGGGTAATGCAGGATGTATATCATCAACAGTAGTAATCCCTAGTAATTAAGGAGCTAAAGAGCCAAGGAACCGCTGGTTAGATAAGCTCATACCTGTTATCCACTAAATATACCTTAAATCATATTAGGGGTCCTACTATAATTTAGGGTATACTCCTTAATAAAGGGGATGTTGAAGTCTCTGGGTAAGCTCAGGCAAGGACTCATTCAGAAGCCCGAGGCTCGCCAGTCCCAGCCCGAAGAGAAAGTCGCCAAGGAGGATTTCCCGGGGGCCTCTCAACCCCCAACCCAAAACTAAAAACCCCTAGCCATCTATGTAAACCATAAGCCCTAAACCCTATAACTCTATAACCCTATAACCCCTAACCCCCTAAACCCTAAGCCCTGTAACCCTGTAACCCTATAACCCCTAGCCCCCTAAGCCCTAAACCCTAGAACTCTATAACCCCTAAACCCTAAGCCCTAAACCCTGTACCCCTATAACCCCTAACCCCCTAAGCCCTAAACCCTAGAACTCTATAACCCCTAAACCCTAAGCCCTAAACCCTAGAACTCTATATCCTAAACCCTAAGCCCTGAAGCACTAAACCGGCAGGTCGCATGGATTTGCAGAGCCCGACGATCCTTGAGCCGAGGCCTTGAGCTGTACCCATGACGCCGCCAAAGGCCTGTTTCCGTTGTAGATAAAGATAGCTACAGATACATATAGATGTAGAGCATTTATAGAGACAGATACATATATATATATATATACATATAGATATATACATGCATATATAATGATAGATTATGTATATACACACACATACATATGTATGGTGTGTTCGGATCCCCTGTCTTTGTGTCGAAGGCCTAGCCGGTCTCGCACTCGCCTGCTGGAATCCAAAACTGATCTCCGCCTTCCGCGCTCAGGGTTCAGGGTCTAAGGTTTCGGGGTTCCATTATAGCGTTTAGGGTTCAGGGTTTAGGGTCTCAGGTTTCGGGATTCCGGGTTTAGGCTTTGGGATTAGGGTGTATAGGGTTTAGGGTTTGGGATTCATTTATAGAAGGAGTTGAGGGTGCCAGGGTTTAGCGCTCAGGGCTGAAGGCTTGAGAGTCATTTGCAAATAGTTTAGGGTTTAGTGTTTAGGGTTTAGGGTTTAGGGATTAGGGTTTAGGGTTTAGTGTTTAGGGTTTAGGGTTTAGGGTTTAGTGTTTAGGGTTTATGGTTGCTACATTGGGTACATGCAGGAATCACAGCATAGGGCTGTATGAACTCACTCAGCTTTACATGGTGGCTCGGGCGTGGTATATGTGTGGTCTTTCTTGTTCACCAGAGCATGCAGTTTGCTTCGAGCCTTCTCATACTACAGACCCTTCTATTGCAAGGGTTATTATGTGTTTGTGAAACTCCATGCATCATGCGACTGACGAGCGTTATAGCAACGCTGCGCTTGGCCGTCCGTACAGGCGTGACCGAGACTGCTGTGATCAGAGGACGGTCATTTCAGAGTGAATTCGCGTGGAGGCGGTGCACCGATTCGAAACTTTGCGCCCCATGCTGCCATTTGGCTTTTCCGGCCGCGGCCGTGGCACTCAGCTTCACGCTCTTTGGCAGCAGGTTATACCCTAAACCCTAAACCGTGGCGGTCATTTGTACTGTTGTCGACTTCCATCATCTCTTGGCCACAGGGTTCGTTCAGCTTTGTTTTGCAAACTTGCTCTCCCTGGTCACAAGCACTCCAAAGAAACCCGATACAACCAGCAAGTTATATACCAGAGCTTACTGTAACATACTGGAACATTCTGCAACAGTCTTGAATATACTATTACTATAATATACTATTACTAAATTCGACTATTACTATAATGTACTATTACTATAATCTACTACTACTATAATGTACTATTACTATATTATACTTTTACTATAATCTACTATTACTAAAGTCTACTATTACTATCTTATACTTTTACTATAATATACTATTACTATAATATACGATTACTATAATATACTATAGGCCCTAAGCATGTCCCGAGAGCAGCTCGTGAATCCGAGGTTCTAAGAATGTCTGACAAGCGAAAGATTTCGAGACTGGTGCAGGCCTTTTTACCGAGTTTGCCATGCTTGGGTTTAGGGATGGCGGCCTTCATACGGGTGGTTGTCCAAATTAGGGTCCCTTTTTGGGTCCTTGCTATAATACGGCACCTAATATTTAGGGTACCTAAAGAAGGGACCCTAATTTTGACAACCACCCATGCAGTATCGACAACATCGACAAAAAACGCCGCATTCATGCGCTGCGGCATTGGTCGTGTAGCAGAATGTACGTAAGTAGGTAGGTATGTACATATGTATGTGCCTACCTGCCGGCCTACCTGCCTGCCTGCCTACGTCCCTACTTACTTTGTCGTAGCTGGGCAACATTCTACATGTTTATGGGTACTTAAACCTAAACCCAATAGGGAATCAGCATGTACTGTTTTCATTCCTATCCCAACAATGAAATGGATTACCTACATACCTACCTACCCACCTAGCAAGCTCGCTAGGTAGGTGTCTACCGAGCTGCATAGGTTGGACGTGCATGCGTGCACAAGAGCGTCCGGAAGCCGACCACCGTCGTAGCTTCAGCAGATCCAATCTCCCTGAAAGTGGAGTTCCTTGCGACGACGATGTCCGGATCCGAAAGCGATAACTGTCAGAAGATCGCTGTCCCCAACGAGTCCGGTCTTTGTGATGGTTGTGCCGTTTTTGCCTTTGTTTTAACTTGTGATAAGTCTTACAAGCATCGAGGCACCTTTTTCAGGGGGGCCAAACGGCGTGTGGAGAAACTGGTGATCACAGCCGACCCCGAGGAATGCGGGTGGGAGCCTACAAAATCTCAGCAAGATCTCAGAGAAACGAACCACACTGGGTCGGTGGGAAAAGAGACGGTGCAGGCAAGACATGCTCACAAAATCAGCATCTAAGCGACAGAAGCAAGGAAGGAGCCAAGCCATTGGCAAGGACTCGTCGGATGCAGCCTACTGTTATGGAAGCGTGGCTGGAACCACAGGCTCTTCTTCAAACACGTATTTGATCTGCATGCTGTGGCTGACACTACCTTTGCATGTGCCTTGACCGCATGGATTGCGCACACATATGGGATGGTTGTCAAAATTTTGGTCCTTTTCGGGTCTCCATTATAAGACGGCACCTAGTATTTAGGGTACCCAAAAAGGGACCCTAATTGCGACAACCACCCATATAGCCAGTGCATGCGTGTAAAACCATCGGAGAAGCAACTGCCACTGTGGGTTTGATCTCCTTAAAGGGAACTCCAGAAAGTTGGAATATGGATTAATGGTAGGATCCCCTATAATTTACCTTAAAGGGGTTACGATAATGATATTCCAACTTTCTGGCTTCTACTGTACCTTTGGTTAGTAGGGAATGGAAGAACGGTAGTAATCGTGGTTATAATTGTACCCCATTCCTCCAGTCCCTACTAACCAGAGGTAAGTCTCTGCATGGAGGTTGCTCCAGCATATGACCGGGCCCCTGATCCATGTCAAGGTGCGCTTTGGTTTGGGGTGTAGGGTTGAGGGTTTAGGGTTTAGGGTGCAGGGTTGATGGGTTTAGGGAACGGGCAGTCGAAGGTGAGCAGAGTCAAGCAAGCTAAGTGGAAACTCGATGGTTGGCGCGATGTGTCTGCTGTTTTGGCTATGCTGCCGTGAGAGGGCATCGTGGCACAGAACGCTAAACCCCAACGCCCTGCAACCCTAACCCTAAGAGCCGAACTCCCGCAGATCCTCAAGCCCTGAAGCGCTTAAAAGCCTATGAACCCTAAAGCGCAGGTCACGGTGGATGTGAAGAGCAACCCTGATGGTGGATCTTCATTTCAAGTGGCCGCAAGCCCGAGCCTGAGCATCTTTGGGTTGAAGGGGATTTAGGGTGTTAGGGCTTTGGGTTTAGGGTTTAGGGGGTCTTCGGGCATGAAAGGATTTTAGAGTGTAGGGCTTCAAGGTTTTAGGGTGTTGGGTTCAGCATGTAGGTTGGCGGATTTTTGCCATTAGTGTCATGACAAGTTTCCTGAACCCTAAGCCATGAACTGTTTGAGCATTTTGAAGCTGAGGAGCAGCTGAGACGGTTGCGGCGCTGAAGGCACCGACAGCGAGAACTTGTAGAGGGTGGCAGGAGTTTTGACAGAATTGTCGATGGGTCGCATCATTCAGGCAGTGATGATGAAGCATGTAGCGGCGGCAAAAGTAAAAGTGATAGTCAAAGCCATTGTCATCGTGGTCGTGCTTGATACCTTAGAAGGGGCCCCCACCCTGTAATAGTGGTATAATAGGAACATGATAGGGCCCTAATGAAATCTTTATAGTCACTATTACAGGGTGGGGGCCCCTTCTAATTGATACCGTATTCGGCCACGCCGGCTGTGTTTTCCTGACTGCCTGGTATCGGGACAGGCAATGCACAGCCAGTGAAGTCAACGTAGTTGTTGTGGACCTTTTTGGTTCCTACCGGAAGATTCCTCAGCAACCGCAAGAGAAACCCTAAACCCCAAACCGAAAAGTTCAAACCGTAAACCAAAAACTATCCCGAAAGAGGCCCTCAATTTGAAGATCCAGCCGCCCCGGCATCCCTCAAAGTTGGTTTAGGGTTTGCGTTTGGAAGGCCATTGGGCTCTTTCAGGATCACCATACATGTTTGAAATGCCGTCGCAGACCCTAGTGTGTAGGGCATCCTGGGTCCTGAACCCTGAAGACACCAAAGTCCCCATACTCTCCAGCCAGGACCGGATATCATCTGTCTCCCTGGTGCCGTTCCCGGACCAGGCGGCTTCATTCTGAGCTTGCAGTTTAAAGGAGTTTACTTCGGGACAGCATCTTGGTCGGAAGCTGTGCGGAGTTTTGAATAAAGTGGTTCGCTTACGTTTAAGTGAGCGTTGTCGCAACCTGAACACATGCAGAGGTCCTTCTGATGGATACCCAGCCGCTACCCGAAGGCAACTGCGCTGGTGGATCACGAACTGCTGCACCCCAGCAGTACAGCAGTAGGGCATTGGGTTTAGGGTTTACAAAAAGCTAGTTCTCACATGGGTTTTGCAAGTTTACATACTGATGACGGCTTCTGAATTATCCTCGGGGCTGGGACGGTAACAAGAGTACAGCCGGTGATGAGATATGGTTCTTGCCCTTGCTCCTGTTAGTGGTGGCATGCTGGACTCTAAGCCCTATACCGTACCCTAAATCCTAAACCCTGTCCCCCAAACCCCTAAAGCCCTAAACCCTGCCCCAGGACTGGTAGCTTGCTAACCTGGAGTTAATTTGCACCGGTGGGTTTAGGGCTGTTTTTGCTGGAGCCATGTGCGCGAGTCTGCGCGAATTGCCGTCCCATTGGGTTTAGGGGTTAATTAGGTGTAGGGAAAGATCTGTTAGTCTATCGGAACTGAGTCTTATCCAGCTTACTGCTACTCCTAGCTTTTGCTTGCATCTGTGAGAATAGATCCGAGGATAAAAGGAGGCACCCTTAATGAGGACCCTTAGGTCCTACTAGGTATGTAACCTTAATATAGCTATGATGTAACCATTATATATCCCGCCATAGGGTCGGGATCCCCATTAACGGTCCCTTCTTTTGCCCTTAGAATAGTTGGTTTAGGGTTTAGGTTGGGTACGGCCCGCCTCAGTAATAGTCGAATATTATATTCACAATACAGATATAGTAGGACCTTAACAGTAGCCCTATTGTAGACTCTTTGGGGGCCGTACCTAGGGTTTAGGGCATGTGCCTTTGTTCGATTTCTGGGAGTCTCTGAGATGCCAGGGTCGCGGCTGGCAGACTGCGGCATCAAGGCCGCCTTGAGGGGACGTTGCGGTTTAGGGTTTACGGTTTAGGGTTTAGGGTTTATACCTTCAATCCTACCTGGACCCTTAAGAACCTACCTTTTTTGGGGTTCTTTATTATGATTTCTTAATACCCTAAAGAACCTACATTTTTTAGGGTTTCTTATTGCGATTGCTTACATACCCCTTAACCGGAAACTCGAGCCATGAACCTGAAAGGATGAAGATGAAACCCTAAAGCCTAGAGTGTCCCTATTGCACACATGGGTGGTTGTCAAAATTGAGGTCCCTTTTTGGGTACCTTAAATAATAGCTGCCGTATTATATTAGGGACCCAAATTTTGACCATAATTTTGACAACTACCCATATGTATTGCCAGGTTGCCAGCTGAGAGCGGATATTCGCCGTGTTACACTATGCCATGTCATATGATCTTGTAATAACCAGCATTCAGCCGCATGAGGTTTCTGGTTTGGCGGCAACCAGTGTAACAGACGATTTGGTTGCACAACGCCCATACACATAATCATACACATGTACGTATTGCTTCTGTACGTATGTATGCATGTATGCAGGGAATTGAGTAGGATGGGATGGATGGGTGGATGGATAGATGGATGGATGAATGCATAAATATGCAAGTATATACATCCAACACACATACACAGTGCAATGATGTTGTAGGCTCCGCAGCAATCGAAGTCATCCCAGATGCCTCAGCATCCATGAGGGCACCAGTCCTACACAACCTTTGATCTCCCTTAGCTGAGTGGATACACTTTACACTTGTTGGGATAGTATTACCCACTATAAAGCTAAATGTGTACACTGTTTTGGGGCCTATGAGCTCACCAACTAAGTTAACTAAATGCGACAGCTAATGTGGACCGCAAGAACGGGCAGATCTTAGGAGCTTCGCCCGTATGGGCTCTTGAAGTTTGCTTGACCCGCGGAGCCGTGATCTGGGATGTAGACCTTCCTTGCCAGCAGGATACCACCTGTTATATGTGTAGAGTATGTGTATGTATATACCCTAAACCTAAACCCTAAACCCCTAAACCCTAAACCCTATCTGTATGTCTTTATATGCACCTAGGCCTTTTTTAAGGTACAGCTGCCATGAGCCCTCAACCCGAAATCCCGGACCCTACGGAGTCCTAAACCCTTTGTAGCCTGAGCCCGACACAACTCTGAGGCAGTGTCAGAAAGTGGCCAAGTGGAACAGCTTCCCAAAGTTCGAAACCCAAACCCGAAATTCTCTCAAGATCGCCACGTTGAGGAAGTACAAGGGCCTTAAAGAACTGGAATAGGGTTTTGGAGCCCATTATGCCATAATTATGATACAATAATTATGATAAGGAACCTTCAAAATACAATTGGTAATTATTTAGGCCCTAAGGTCGACCGAGCCATGCCGCAAAGCTCAGAGACAGTTCTGGGCAAGCGCCAGGATCTGTTTAATCCCCAGGGTGTTGATCCCGAGGATGTTGACCCCGAGGCTAGTGATTCAGAGGTCTCGTTCGGCACTGACGACCAAGTTCCGCCTGAATTTCCGGTAGCATCAGAGGAAGATGAGGAGTTGAAGCAGCGGGGCGTTACTTTCTTTAAGCAGATGAAGGCGACGCGGCCAGAAATAGTGCGCGGAGTGCGTGTTTGGAAGCTGTTGCATTACTTGCCGTCGGCGTGGCTAGGAGGCAATCTCAAGGATCTGCACGGATTGAGTCAGCAGGCTACGCAGTTCGATCAGTTTTGGTCCCACAGCTGGCGGGGGTCACGATGGACCAAGTATGCCAGCATGCTTTACCTGCATAATTGCATGCCGGCAAGCATCGCAGGAGCATTTAGTGCTAGCGTAGCCTGTGGCCTCGTTACAGGAGGATTTCTGGGTGCACGACAGGGATGGTGCGTGCTCTTCGGGTTTGTGACCTTTTGCATATGCTTGCTACTTTGGCGTCCGCAAAAGCTGGTATTTCTGGACATCGCGTGCATTCACCAAACTGACGAAGGCAGAAAGGGAGAGGCCTCTCCAGCCGCCGTCCAGGCTGCAAAGCAGATCTGCAGATTATTCCTCCCTTGCTGGGGCCAGCGCTTCTGGGTTGTGAGATGCTGTTCTGCGTGCTAGGCGTGCTATACGTCTACGTCGAGTCCTCCCTGGCCTCTTCAGACGAGGCAACAGTCGTGGGAGTTGGTCTGCTTGGCCTGCTTTTCGGCTTCGTGACGCACACGTGGCGAGGTTATGCCCGCAGCATTGAGACGCTGCAGGAGCAACTCCGTGAGTTCAAGGTTGAGCAAGCGAGAAGCACTTGCTGCGACCGCGACCATGAAAACAGGCTTCTATGCGACCGTGAGATCCTTCTTCGGTGCATCGCTGCGTGGTACCACTCGCTGGGCAGCTTTGAATCACAAGTGCAAACTGAAGTTCGGATGGCCGTCATCGATCACCTTGCATACAAAGTCTTCTCTTATCGGCGAGCCATGCTCGTGTTTACTCCGCAGGCGTGGCTTCGTCTTGAGTATGCAGCTAGCCATGCAGGAGATCCCATCCGACAGGTAGTCGACTTGGCCCAGATGTTCACGTATTGGCTGGCAATTTACCCCGTGATGGCCAAACTGTGCGTCCGTCTGTGCTACAGCCTGCGTGCACGATGTCGCAGGCTGTATATGGACTTCTTCCTGTCGATGGCCGCCGCGATCGGGGCCTTCTTGTTCTACATTACTTGCTATGCGATCCAAGTCTATGTCTTCCGTGAAGACGACGGGGAGCTCCTCCTCAGTGTGATCTCAATGATTTTCTGGTGGACGGTTGCGGCCATCATGTGGCGGTTCATTTTAGTGCAAGACCCGAACTTGTTTCAATTGGCAGCCCTGTAAGCCTTAAGGGTTGAACTTGACGTCTGAAATCTGAAACATCAAGTCCTGAGCCCCAAACTGACGTGACAGCCCAAGGCCAACGCTTTTTTATTCGGGCTGACAAAGTTTCAATGACGGCTCAGGTTGCATGTGTTCTGCTAGAGCCATGCTTTTAAAAGTACTGCAGTGTTTTCTGCTCACGCCGGTTGGCAAAAATGGCGAGTGTTTCATTCTCAGCTGTCGGCTTCCTTCCTGCGTAGGCCTTAAACCCTAAAGCCATATCCCTGAGGCCCAAACGGTCAACCCTATGCCCTCAAGTCTACAACCTAAGCCCTACAGCCTAACCCCTAAACCCTAAACCCGAAAGCCTACCTTACTTAACCCTGAAGAACCTACCTTTTTAAGGACTTATAGAAGGAAATCATAGTAGGGAGCCCCAAAAAGGTAGGTTCTTCAGGGTTAAGGTAGTCCCTTAACCGTACCCCCTCAACCCGATTATCAACCCTAAGCGACTTAGGCTCCTAGAGCCGCCCCCAGAAGAGAGTTCATCCAAGAAATCCTGAAGACTCTTATTCCTGAACACTTAGGGTGTGAGGTTTGAAATTTTAGGTTTCGGTGTTAGAGTTTGAGGTTTTGGGGTTTTGGTGTTAGAGTTTAAGGTTTTGGGGTTTTGGTGTTAGAGTTTAGGGTTTTTGGGGTTTGCACTTTAGGGTTTTGTGTTTAGTTTTTTGGTGGGTTTTGGGTTCATAGGGTTTATGTAAACAGATTCTGTGAACTTCGACTCTAAATATGGGACTGAAGGAGTATACATTATATGCGAGTCAGGAATGATAGATCCTAGATCCAAAACCCACGCGACGAAGTCCGATGCTGCAGCCAACGGCAAAACATGCAATCCTTTACCTGCTGATGTCAAACACGCGGCAGAGCAAGTCCGGGGGGGTGCCCTTGTGGTAACAGGGCTTTTGCCTCGTTTTTCTTTGGTTTGCCTTTGCTGGCGATCCTATAAACCCTAAACCCCCAGATCCTGGAATCCGAAGGTTTAGGTTTTCGGGTATCTGAACCCTATTACTAAACCCTATATACCCTCATAGTCCTAAATCCTAAACTCCCCCAACACCCGAAACCCCGAGCCCAAAACCTGTCGAGGAGGGAAGCTCTTTGGTGCTCCGGGCCACTCCATCCGAGAAGGCACTGCGAAAGCAGCTCCAGGACAGGGTTCAGGGTTGGGGGATTCGGGTTTAGGGTTGGCAAGTTGGTTTGCAGATGAAGGGCGAGGGGTTCCGAAAGTTACAGGTTACCAGCGTTGAAGTGCATCTCCCTCTCTGTCTCTCTCTCTCTCTCTCTCTCTCTCTCTCTCTATCTCTCTCTCTATATATATATATATCTACATATATATATATATATGTATGTTCAGGCTTCCGGAAACTGATCTTCTTTCGAGCTTCCTGCAATCGTCTCTCCTGTATTGCATGTGATCATACGTGTCGAACCGTTGTACTGTGATCGCAGTGTTTCACGTGGGTTGAGCTTTTAGCATTTATGGTGTAGGGCCTTTATATTCTCAGAGTTCGTCAGGGTTGGGGGTTGAGGGTGTAGGGCCAGCATCTATTCTCCTGGATGCGATGCAATGCACGCCCAACGCTTGTCAGGCAATTGGTGCAAGCTTTAGGGTTGAGGTTTTCGGAACAATGTCGAAGCCATCAGTCTACCGTTTACCTGACGAGTCATGAACCAAGGAGTCCACACCCCAAGAGAGCACGAAAGCTAGAACCTGCAAGTCCAGATGTTTTCTGTTGCTCGGAAGGCCACTGCAAATTTCACACGTTGCCGGCACAAGGAATTGCTGAAATCGCGGCAAGCCTCGCATGACGAGCCCTTTCCTCGAAGACTTGATTGGCAAAGTTCAGGGGTTGGTGTTTATGGCTTGGGGTTAAGTTCAGACTTGCGACAGTTTAGGGTCGCCTGTGGAGCTGATGGATGAATGATGTTTGTAAAATATGTGGACTGAGCAGAACTGAATGCTGTGCAGCACGACCGAACTGCACAATGCGGGCGTTCGAACTACTCCTAAAGCCACCCGCCTGAAGCCGAAACCTGACATGCTAGATTCTCAACCGAACCCTAAACCCTAAGCCCCATGTGACCTTCGTAGTTGCTGGAGAAAAGGAGCGGCAAAAAGAAAAAAAACTAACCTGGGAACTTCATGCAGCCCCTCGAGCGACTTCACACAGCCCCTATAACCCCGCTAGAACCTCCCCAAGCATTGAACCCCACACGCTACACACCAAACATCACAACGGTTTGGGGTTTAGGGTTTACGGTTTAGGGCTCGCAATCCCAAACTCTGAACCTTAAAACCGAAGTTCCGAAAGCCCAGACCCCTAAACCCTGCATGCAGGCCTGCGGCGGACGCTTCTGCAGAAGTCAAGTCTCGATGCACTTTCACGTCTCAATGCACTTTAACCAAAAGCCTTCAGCGGACTCAACACTCTGAGCCAACTAGGTTCTTGGGTTTAGGGTTTAGGGTTTGGGTCTAAGCCCTGAACTGTAGTGCCATTAGGTTGGGTCTGCTCTACTGCTACAAGCACGGCATCAGCATCCAGCAGATCCTGAAGGTTCGAGACCGAACAAGGGGCTCCTAGAGTTTAGGGTTGAGGGGGTAGGGTTTGGGAATTAGAGTTGTGGGTTTACGGTTTACGGCTTAGGATTTTGCGTGGGGGATGTTGGGTGCGGGCTTTTGGGGTTCGGGCTTCACGGCCCACCATTTTCAGAAAGATCTTGTCTAGCCCCGCAGACTCGCATAAACGCGAGTTCCCAGCCCTAAACTCCAAATCCCACATCCGTAATACCGGAACTTATAAACACGTTCATGAAATCTTGCAGAGCTCCAAAAGCCATGGTCCCTGGTTGAAATAATGTCAACGAGCTCCACAACTAGCCCACAAACAGAACCCTAAGCCCTAAACCTAAACCCCTAAACCCCTAAACCCCGAACCCCTAAACCCTACACCTCTAAATCCTGACCCCTAAACCCTAAACCAGTGTGTCCTTGGATCAGGCCTTGGCCTTCCAGGGAACGTTGAAGGAGCTGCGAGCCATGGGGTTTCGTGGCGTTTAGGGCTTAAGGGTTCAGGGTTTGAAGGTTTAGGGAGCATTTTTTGAGGTTTTGGGGCTGAGAGTTTCAGGTTTGTTTGGCGTTTAGGAGGTGAGGTGTAGCACTGAGGATTCCTTGGTTCTGGACGTCGTACTGGAAGGCTGACCGCACGACCCTCTGATATCATCATGGGCCCGGAGTTGTTGGAACTTCTGGTATTGAGGGCCCCCTTATTACAACTATAGTATACAGAACTCCGCAGGCCTATTCTAATCTAGGTGGCAATTTGGGAAACTTGTTAATTCCCCTTATGGTTCCTATAGAGGTACTTATTCATAAATACTTTTCAGAGCCCCAAAACTACAACCCAGTAATTGTTTTACCAATGATAAATTGTTCTGCCAGGACTTCGTGGAAGGAGACACTTGCTTCCAAGTAGAGAACGGGAAAATATCCTTGGCACCTGCCCGCAGCTCAAACTACCGTAGTTTTGGGTCTAGGGTCGGGTTTCAATCTCTGAGAAGAGGGGTCTAACAGCAGACGTACGATTCGATAGGGGCCTTGGAATTTAAGGTAGCCTTTCGCGGTTTGTTATACCATAATGAGGAACCCTCAGGAACCGTGTTTTTGATCATTCTTCCGACTTTGGGTCGCTTTGGGGTGCACTTTCTGGCTCCGGCTGCGTTTTTGCTCTGCTTGCAAAGGCGAGGCATGAAGCTGCGCATCGTTGGCTTCGGTAGCAGCAGCAGGAGGAAGAGGAGGAAGCGGAGGACCAGTAGTCGTAGTAGTAGCAGCAATCGCAGAAGAAGAAGTGGGAGGAGGAGGAGGAGGAGGAGGAGGAGGAGGTTTGAGGAGCAGGACGAGCAGCTACGGGAGCTGCAGGAGCATGGTGGTACGGGCAGGTTTCCTTCGCAGTTGCAGTCATGCGGTATCGTAGTCGCATTCATCATTGTTAACTGTGATGGTGATGGAACATGATGGAACTGCCTGCGGTTATGTTGCTGGCATCCCTTGTGGTGATGGTCGCTTCCGGGCTATTCAGGCATCGTCGCCTTCCTAGCTAGCAGCTTCAACACTGTGTGGTGCCGTGCACAATGCATGCAGGAAACATATATGATCCTTTCAAAGAAGATTAAGGATGGAATGCATTGCGTTGACAGCAATGGCAGCAGATATGGGATGACAGGCAGTCGAAACCACATCAATCATAGCCGTCACCCCATGGCTCGAGTACCTGGTAGTGACTACCTGAACCTCAAAACCCCCCTAAACCCTAACCCCTCAGGAAGGAAAAGGGCCCTCAAACAAAAAAAAAACCTAAATCCTGAACCCTAAACCTCCCTAAACCCCAAGTCCTTGAGCCAGTTGAGGTCCGGGAAGCGAAGCTGCCAAAAGCAGTTTGCCCTTGGCTTAGACAGAAGCTGCGCGGGTTTTGGTGCCGAATACGGATTAGGAATTATAGGGTTTAGGGCACCAGATCAGAACTTTGAGCTACACTGAGCTCTGAACTTTGAATCTGTAACTATCGGTTTAGGGTTTGGGGTTTATAGGGTTTCGGGATTAGGGTTTCGGATTTAGGGTTTAGGTTGCAAAGCTATCACCGGCATGAGAACATCGGCCCTGATGATAGCTTCGAGGTTGTGGACAGCACGAAGGATGTTAGTCAGATTGCGATGAAGAGGACACTCGACTGGAGCATATGTAATGCCATAGTTTCTTGAAAGTGCACCCTTTGTCCCTCCTGATGCAAAGGCCTGATTCTGTGATTGAAAAGCGAGGATTCTGGGAATAGAAGGCAGGGGCCATGATTGTTCGGAGTCTGTGCGTCCGAGCATCAGGATTACTCGATCCATCCTAGGGCATAAAGCATAGCACTCTTCGTTCCAGTAACAAAATGTCGCGAAACATCGAGAGCATGGCAGAGCGTCTAGGCACTAGTCACTCACAACACACCAAGCGCAGGAGTACCATGAATAACCTATACAGTGCAAAGTTACAGAACCTTGTTTGATTTTCGGCAGTGCCCGCGCCGTTTACGTCGACCAGTATCATCACAACTACCGAAACCACACGGCCCAAGCTTCATATGAGTCTTATGAGTCACATGCGAACTACCGGCAGTAGACTCAGCAGACATGCAAGTCTCACTGACGATGGTTACAGCACCAACCCACGATGGACCCATTCTGAAGCCATTACTGCCTGAAATACGTTGTAACGGCTGTCTTGGCTACTTTTGGCCATTTGTCCCATCGCGAGGCGGCCAAGCTGCGAAAGCAGAGTGGCCGTGGCCTGAGTGAATTTGGGCCCAGATCTCTCTGCAGCTCTGCTCGGGGTTCCCGTTGCCGCGGGTGTCGGATTTTGGATTCTCCTCTTGATGTCTCAAGTTGCACGTTTAGTCTTATGCTCCGCTTGCACTAACGATGTCAAGATTCGTGACCGCAGTAAGCTTGCAGGCCCACGGACAACCAGCAGTGCGCCAGCTCCGCGCTGTTGTGGAACATTGTCTTTAGACTCGAAGACTTTAGACAGCCTGTGCGTGGTTTACCCTTCAGCGCATGTCTGCAACCCCCAAGCCCACGGCCAACACTTTAAATCCCAAGGCCAAGATTCCCTAATAAGTGCTAAACCCCAAACCGAGAGCCTGAAGGTACATCGACCTGCACAACAGTATTTGCAGCAGGGCTTTCAATTCCAAGGCGGACCCGTTTCACAGATGAAGGAGGGCCGGCCCACTTCCCTAGCCTGGATTCCTGGAGATTTTGGGGTTTAGGGGGGTTTAGGTGTTAAGCTTTACATTGGTTTTCGGGTTCATTTCCTGGAAACTAAAGCGGGCACCCGAAACCCTAAACCCCACAACCACGAGCTTATTTGGTTGACCTGAGTTGCCCTTTCCCCAAAACCCCTGCCCAAAATATGGTCAGCCAGAGCCTCTTGAGTCAGCAGTGAAACCGGCAACAGCAGACTGAGACCATAGCGATAGGTATGATGTAATATAGTCATGTATGCCGTATACTAGAACATGTCGTCATCTTATGTGTAACAGTTATCAAGCTGCTGCTGAGTACAAACTCGGGCTTTCCATGCATGGTCCACATGTCTTTTTTCAGGCATCCAAGACCTTGGTGGATCTTGTCGACTTCCTGCAAGAGGTTCGGATTCTCGAGCGAGACCTCAGCAGTTTAGACTCCAGAATTTGTGGTTTGGTCTTTACAGTCTGTGCAGCAGCTAGGAGATTCTGACTCAGGGCCGTTCAGGAATCCGCATCTCAAGATTGCACAAGCTTCACCATTTCTACAGCAGACGTGCAGGGCAACATTCGGCTCCCTTCACAATGTTACTCCCCTGGCTTGTGGGTTTACCGTTTAAGTTTTCGGTCTCCAGTGGCGGCTAGTCGATATACTCTCGCGCCCACAACTCGCAAAGGTGCTGCATATCTTCTTCACATTTACCAGCAAGAATACCTTGTGTAGTCCGTCAAGGATTGAACCCGTCTAATCATTGCACTTTTACCCGTCTGTTTCTGTCGTTTCTTTCCCTCGGTCGCACTAAACTTGCATAGACCAATAGCACACATGGCAAAGAAACTTTCTAAAGATGCACTAGGCAGTCTGATAATGACGATGAGGCTACTCGTATGAATGAGAGTGGCAAAACCCGACGGCATCGATGCAGACTACAACTGGCATGACTGCTGTTCCTACTGCAGCAGCAGACAACAGCTGCTGCTGCTACTACTGAAACTAAAACGACCAGTACTACTACTAGGACGACGACTACTCGCCTTATTATTGCTACTACTACTACCACTACTGCTGCTGCTGCTGCTGCTGCTGCCGTTGCCTTACTACCTATTACTGCCTAGTGTCGAGACTTATAGTACCACAAGTACCAGTTGTACCATAGGTTCCACCAGTACTACTCATACTACTTGTACTATTTGTACTGCTCGTACTAGCTGTACCGCTTGTACTACTTGTACTATCTGTACTACTTGTACTACTTGTACTTGTCCTACTAGTAAGTACCTATTACGAGTACTCCTCTAGTATGGGACCAGAAACTTGCCGCTGGTTCATAGCAGGGCCTTTTCCTCAACGTGGCTCGGGTCACGAAGGGCGGCTCCCTTGGCAAAGGCCTGTTTTCTCGAGCCGGGTCCGACTAGATGCTGCTCGTATCCCCACACTTCCTCGATGCGTGTTTAGAGTTTGGAGTCATATCTAAGGTTTAGGCTGAAGGGCTTAGCACATGGGCTCAATGGGCTCAGAGCTCAGAGTCCAGGGTTGAGGAGGGTTTTGGGAAGGTCTATGATGGCGTTTTGATGACAGCTCCCCTTCCCTGGCCTCGATGGACCCCACCCTACACCGTCAACCTCTGAAACCCTACCCTCTACTTAACCGAGACCCCTGAAGGACCCCTACACATTTCAAATCCTTTTGGAGGTGTGGGCATCAGCACTCGAACGCCTGATGCAGAGGCGCTGCATTGTCACTTCACCCGTGTTTATGCAGATGATCCGGCGTCTCTTACATCCGAGTCACTTCGACATTGCCGACACTACATCAGCAGTAAGCTGTAAGGTCGGAACAGCGACAGGGTAGTAGACATCGTGCCAATACTCGTCACAGGAAAGACATTAACGGTTCAGCAACAACAGCAAGTAGATGAAAACAAGCAGCTTCAACAGCAACGGGAAGAACAACGGTCATCATATCCATCATCATCATCATCTTCTTCTTCTTCTTCATCATCATCATCATCATATTCATCATCTTCACCTTCATGATCACTATCACCGCCTCCGCCACAATCATCATCATCGCCGTCGTCATCGTCGTCATCATCACTTGGTGGTGGTGGCATGAAGCAATTGGAGGGTCTCCGCCTTGCTTCTAAGCCCAAATCCCTAAACCCTGAACTTCTGTAAACCCTAGGGTTTAGGGTGTTTGGGTTTAGGGTTCAGGGGTTCAGGGGTTTAGGAAACCCCGAAACCTAAACCCTGGCGTCTAGACCCCAGCAAACCCTAACCCCTCTTAGCCCTAAACCCTTGTGACTCTCAGGTGGTCCTCTTCCTCAGGAACCTCCCTTCCGATCCGGGGCGGCCATGGCTAAAACCCCTGCTTAGGGCCTGCGCCGCAGACTGAGGCAAAATCCATATACTTTTTGGAGTTTAGGGTTTGGGGTTTAGGGTTAACCAAAACCCTAAACCTCGATCAAATGTTTCGGTTTTGGGGTGATTTGGGCGTCGAGATTCGAGGACCAGGATACCAGAATCTAAGCAATAGAGCGGCCTGGAGACTCAGCGAAGGGTTCTTTAACAAGCTTATAGGACCCTTAAGCAGTCGTAGTAGTACGACATAGCCCTAAACTCAACTCCAAAATTACCAAGCCTACAGTCATTGCCCACGAATGTACCAAACCCCGCAAAGCACTAGGATTCATATAAAGAAGCCTAACAAAGACCCACCTTGTCTAGATAAAAAGCGGGGGCAGTGAAAACGGCACACTACAATTATTGCAGAAGCCAAGATAAACATGACTTCGCCATGATGGTTGTCTCTGGAAGTATTTTTAGAAGGCCGACGTTGTCGGCGGGCGTGTGTTGACCCCTTTGGCGTTTTCCCATGACCACGGCTTACAACTAAACGCTGTTGTTTTGTGATGCTACGCGTGCACTTCTCCAGTGTCCAATGAAGTGTCGTGTCCCGTAACTGCTTGCATTTCTTGTGTAAATGCCCAGATGTGAGGGGGTCCTTCCGTGGGCATTTTCCATCCTCACAGAGCAGACGGATATGGGCTAGCAGGCGCCCAGAACGTCCATGGCGTGTCATGGCCGTGCTGGGCACATGGAAATCCAAAGTCGTCGTGACGCTGGACTGTCATTGGACACGCATAGCTTGATATCCTGCATACCCAGCTAAGGTGGGCAGCATTCTGTGGTAAGAATTGGTGGACGGTTTTCCAATAGTTTCGGATTTCTGTGTCGACGTTGGAGGCAATAATTAGCCGCTTAGCATGATTAGTGAATGCACACAGCATGGGACGGGACCAGGCGTATGGTCCTACGACATGGCCCCAACCCAACGGAGCCTGAATGTGCAAGATAGAAGGCCCAAGCCAACACTCCATACCGTCTTGCTACTGCTCGGATGCCATGTGTGGTATGGATTCCCGTTGCCGATGCAAGGCAGCGGTCGCTGTGGACGTTTACAGGTTGTCGAAGCCCGAGATGCTGCAGGATCTCCTAGTCCCATGCGGCGTCCTTGCGTATCTGCAACAGCTCGCATGGATGCCAGAAGAACATCGAGCAATGCTCCAAAGCGGCGGGCAGGTCGGTTCAGGGGATGAAATCCTGGCATTCTTCATCGTTTGTAGAGTTTGCAGCGCCATGATTTGACAACATGAACATATGATTTCTGACATACGGACCGGTCACTTCCGCTTATGTGGCCGCTTTTCTAATGCCCTGGGAGTGGGACATCTACGTTGATGAGATTCTTGCCACGGGTCGTCCACACTTCTACCTTGAAGTCAATGCAAGTCTGGAGCTGGACCGGCACGACTAACAGTTGTCTCCGCCTTGTGTCCTTCGGGGCGCAGTCTTGCCAGGGGTAGGTGGGCTTCACCTGATTCACATGATATACCGAGATGCCAGCCTGCGTGGTGAGGAACGTGACAAGTTGTCCATTTGTCCTCCAAGCATGGTATGCTTGCGCTTGCTGTTTTGCTGCAGACTTATGATGGCTATCATTTTGAATAGTGGGCCAGGTTTTCAACAGGATCGTCAAAAGATACGTTTGAAATGTGCCCAGAGATATGTCTTGAGAAGCAAGTACATTCCAAGATTGGTTGCTAGAAAACGCTCATGCAAGCCGAAGCATTGCATTCAATAACTGAGCAACCATGCCCGAACATATGTTCTCAGAGCCAGCCAGATTCTGGTGGGTGTACCAAAATTGACTTAAGTCGGGTGCACAGTGGACATTCCGGCTGGAAAGCAATGCTTCTAGGAGATTTTTCTGAACAATGAAACCCTGTAAGGCGTTCAAGGCCTTTTTGACGGCAGATTGCGGCGATCCCAATGGGATCGACTGCTGCACCAGCGAGGAAATGGCCCAGTGGAAAAATGATTACGTCGCCAACGAGGCGCCCCGAAGCCAATCCTTATCCATATGGCTGCCAGCAGAACTGCTTGTAAATATGAATTGAGCCCGTTGCATGATAAATTCTGGGTGCTGCTTCGTGGAGTGGCCCCTTGACCTACGCTCGTCAGAGGATAAAATCCAGGTCCCGAGTCCAGCTGTAGATGCCATCCGCGATGCCGCAGGAGCGACTGGCAAGCATCTTCCCTCTTGTCGTGCATGGAAGGAGCACTTCAAGTGCCATTGTGGTACCAAGTAGGACAACGAAGAATTTGCACATGTATGCCAACTCACAGGACTTGGTACTAGTTTTTATGTTGAAGGTTTCTATTTTTAAGCTGTGCACCTTCCCGTCTCCATTGACCTCCATGTCTCCATCCCATCGTCGATAGGCTTTGTTCTTATGCGCATGGAGTCTCCTTTTATGCTTAGTTTTATCATTTTTATGCTGCTGGTTTCTATTTTTTATGCCAATCTGACATTTTTTTGTGCGCCCCCTTTCCTTGTTATGCTTGATGGGCCGGCTGGGAGGGTGGGCAGGCCTGGGCCCCATTGCCCCTTTCCATTTTATGCTTGAGACTGGTGTCAGCTTTATGCCAATCTGACTTTTTTATGCTGCCCCCCCCGCTCCCCCTTATTCTCCATGGGCCAGATGGAGGGGGGCGAGGGGCTGGGCTCCATTGCCCATGTGGGCGAGCCTGACTTTTTTTCATGCTGACTCCCCTTTTCGGGTTTGTTTGTGGATTGCCGGGGTTCTGCTTCCACAAGGAAAACCTAGATTTTGCATAGCTATGGCAAGTATGGCTGAATTTTCGAAAATACGTTTAGGACGGTTTTTCGCTACCGAAGTTCGCCTTGACGCGCGGAAACCCTCAGCATAAAAATAATGCCAAGTCCCTTTAGGGGACACCAAATAATTAGTAGGGTCCTTATCATAAGGACCCCCACAGAAGGTACTCCCAATTTTCGGAAACTCCCATATGTGGAAGCTCGTTCCAATAGCAGGAGACAAGCCCGCCCTGTCGACTTCCCCCTCTTTGGACCCGGCTAAACCCTGTTGCTCGAAAAGAACCATGGACAAGGCCGACACTCACTGACCTACACCAACAACCGCCCCCACCCACCCGCGCGCAGTTTCTCACCACTGCGCGTGTGGGGGGAGGGCACACCCCACCTCACCCCACCCCAGATCCACCCCACCGCACCACTCCCTCCCTCTTGCCCCCTCCCTCCCCACAACAACGGCACAAGACAGGAGCTTCGAAATTGCGAAACCAGACCCTGCAAATGGTCGTTCCCCAATAGCTTGATGCGAAACACAAGCAAAACAAGACCCTGCAAATGGTAGTTCCCCAATGGCTTGATGCAAAACACAAGCAAAACAAGACGCTGCAAATGATAAATCCCCAATAGTTTGATGCAGAACACAAGCAAACCCAGACCCTGCAAATGGTATTTCCCCAATAGCTTGATGCAAAACACAAGCAAGACAAGACCCTGCAAATGGTAAATCCCCAATACTACGCAAAACACAAGCAAACCAAGACCCTGCAAATGGCCAAGCTCTTGCGGCCGAGGTTTTGAGGCGGAGGGTTGTTTTCCCTAAGTCTGGCGCGCCCTGGTTTGCTTTCCCAAACTGGCTCGCTCGTTTTGCTTGTGTTTTGCATCAAGCTATTGGGAATTGCCATTTGCAGGGTCTTGGCTTGCGTGTGTTTTGCATTAAGCTATTGGGAAATTACCCATTTGCAGGGTCTTGTGTTGCTTGTGTTTTGCATCAAGCTATTGGGGAATTACCATTTGCAGGGTCTTGGTTTGCTTGTGTTTTGCATCAAGCTATTCGAGAATTACCATTTGCAGGGTCTTGGTTTGCTTGTGTTTTGCATCAAGCTATGTCTGTAGGGAATTACCATTTTCAGGGTCTTGGCTTGCGTGTGTTTTGCATCAAGCTATTGGGGAATTACCCATTTGCAGGGACTTGTGTTGCTTGTGTTTTGCATCAAGCTATAGGGGAATTACCGTTTTGCAGGGTCTTGGCTTGCGTGTGTTTTGCATCAAGCTATTGGGGAATTACCCATTTGCAGGGTCTTGTGTTGCCGAGACCCTGAGGGTCTCGGCCGCTACGGGTGTTGCTGTTACTACTCATAAGCGACGACGACGACGCTGATGCTGCTACCCTAACCCCTAAACGATGACGATGACACTGCTGCGGCTGCAGCTGCTTACGATACTACTACCTAACGAGCCAGGTTTGTGAAAGGAAAGGCTACGCAGTCCCCCCTCCCCCAGGGAGCATAAAAAGAAGCCTAGGTCAGCATAAAGGAAGGAGTCACAGCATAAAGAAACCCCGGTCAAGCATAAGAAAAAGCAGGTGTAGCATAAAAGCACAAGCGGCCACGGGTCCAGCATAAGACAAAGCAGGGTATAGCATAAGAAAAAATTCGGTGTCCAATATATATATATATATAACTTGGTTGCTACATTTACGCCATCATCTAAGCAGCTCTCAGAACTTATTCGGAAGTAGCTAGTTATGTCAACGGGAACCTAAGGAATTCGGGTGTTTGTAAGTTTTGTTTTCCAGCAAAAAATGCTGCAATATGCTTGAAATACTTCCAGGAAGACCGGAAGAACATAATATGTTCAGAACAGTTAAACGCATGGGGCTGCTTGAATGTGCTATTGGCATCCACAAAACCAGGATGGCTGTTTATGGCCACGTGGGCCAGCTGCCTTTCTCCGTTGTCATATTATGATTCGGTCCGCGGACACCGGCGGACCTAGATGGACCCTGACGCCTTCCTATGAACAAGGTGTTCCTGTAAACAACGTGGTCCATGAGATATGTGAAGCATTCCCTTGCCCCCCGCTTCCCCCACCGCTTCCCCTTCACATCTGCGGGAAAGGTGCTTAATCAGATTCCTATATCCTACGCCTACACCTCGTTTAGGGTTTAGGATGGGTTTAAGGTTCAGGGATTTACAGGACTTGTCCGACCAAGACTGCCGTACGGGCGCCGAGGCGGCCATTCTGAAAAATCATTTCGAGGAGGCCACTGTCCTGGAGGACGGTGTAAGTTGAGGTTTTGGTTTAGAAGTGTTAAGGTTTATAGGGGCTTAAATTTAAATCTAGGGATATAAAAGGGGTTAGGGCCTCAGAGTACGAATGGTTTGTGTTTTGACTCGCATCCGGGGTTGGTTTTTGGACGGAAGCCGCACGCTTTACCCTAAACCCGAAGGTTTGTCCAATCATGGGATAGTTAACTTAACCTGGGTTTCAAGGGTGAGCACCTGCCTCGCTTTCGCTACATCAATCAATGGGTTTGGGGTGCAGCTTTTCGTGTTCAGGGTTTAAGGATTGGGATTTGGGGTTGAAAGTTCATGTGTTGGGATCTTCGTAGAGACCAGCAAGTAGCTACGTAGCCGTAACCGCAATGCTCGATGGAAGCATACCATTCACAATATGCCCAAGATCCTGGAATTCTAGGCCATCAAAGCCTAAACCCCCCAAACCCCCCAACTCGTAAACCCTGGTGGTTTTCATGGCAGCAAGCGGACCCGACGTTCAAGATAATCGGCTACATTGCAAGTGCAGTCCACGTTCTTCCGGCAGCCTTGTTTTCGGAGTGGGTACTGCTCCTTATGTGTTCCCTAAACATGACGTATATGATCGCAATCAAAAGTACATCTGTATCTGTCAGTCACTGCCTCTCGCCTCTCTTTATCTTTGCTTCCCTCCCGGTCTGTCCCTCTCTGTCTGTCTCTCTCTCTCTCTCTCATTTTCTCTTGGTGCCTGTCTCTATGATAATCCCGCTCTCTCTCGCTCTTTGTCCCGCTTTAGGATTTAAGATTAGAATATCTATATATGCCTCACCGAAGCAGGGTGCTCCGTCGAGGACTGTGTGCGTCTAGTTGTACCTGGTGTGCTATACTTGGACCTGCGGTTTGCGCCGGCCCTGGACGAAGGCTACACCAAGGTGAAGGCCAGCTCCGAAGATGATACAGTAGTGATTGCGGTAGCCGTTCCAAATAAGTATATTGGGAAGGTTTATTATCCGCATCCAGCTTGTCGTTGTGTCATCATCGCCGTCATCATCGTCATCATCATCACTAAAGTTATTTAGAATGATCGTCACGCGCTTTATTACTTTGTATGCCTTACCATCATGTCAGCAGAGGGTTCTTGTCGTCATCTTGACGTCATCATTTCTTTGCCGTGGTATCAAGTTGACCACATCGACTGCCATCATAGCCATCATCATCATCATCACATCACCACCACCATCACCATCATCATTTTTATCAGTATCACCATCGTGGTCGCCTTCATGAACATCACGTGGGTTCCCAACATCTAACTCTTAATCTACGTATCTATCTGTCTATCTATCTATCTATCGTCGTCATCGCCATCGTCATCATCGCAGCTATCTGGGGTCATAGCCAACCATCACCAGCTCTGGCTACTGGCACCAGCACCACCATCTCCTTCACCACCTCCGTGGAGACGTCTTCTCCAGGCAATGGCGAAGGAACATCCAGGCTTCCACAGTTTTTTCCACACGCTGCTGGCGCGCGTCTCAGTCTTCTCAATGACCAGCCTCCCAAAATCCCCCACTTGAAACAGCCCCAAGCCCTACCTTAACCCTGAAGGACCGACCTTTTTAAGGGCATTTACAAGGAAATCATAATAGGGAGCCCTAAGAAGGTAAGTTCTTCAGGGTTAAGGTAAATCCTCAGGTCGAGCAGCGAGTGCAGTTCGTGGCCCGGCAGCCGGGGAGTGTCAAGGCAGCGAAAGCTGCAGCTTGGGCTGATGGTTCCTGCAACTAGGTAAGGCTTTGGGACAGTTAAAATTTTCCCCCTTTTGGGCTTAAGAGGATCTTATTTACCAATTTCTTTCAAAGGCTTTAAAGGCCCCACCTAGGCAAGATTTCGCGATCCCAAAGCTCTATAACCCCTTAACATTAAGACCCTGCAGACCCTAATCCCTAAACCCGAAGACGCTAAACCCCGAAGCCTGGAACTCCACACCCCCTGGAACTTACAGCCCCTGCTCTTCACCAGGCCCAGTAGTCTCAGCAAACGGCTGCGGTCAAAACGTGTACCATATATAGGGGCCTGATGATAAATATATTCATATGGGTGGTTGTCAGAATTAGGCTCCCTTTTTGGGAACCCTAAATATTAGGTGCCGTACTATAATAAGGACCCAGCAAGGGACCCTAATTTTGACAACCACCCATATGGGCCCCAGAGCCTCTTTCTAATTGCTTAGGCCCCTGTATTACCGTTTGTGCTCGAAACGATCAGCGCTTCTCGTAGCCTAGGTGATCTTCTGGGGGGAGGGAATTCTTGGAGAAACGTTGCACGCTGAACTGAGTTCCTGTAGGGTTTAGTGTAAGCTACCATAATCAGGAAACCATATTTTCTACTACAGATCCCTATAATGGTAAACTGAATTCCTTAACAAGAGCCCTGAAATCAAAGTGTACCGTCAGTATTTGGAGAAAGCGAGTGTTGCAGAAAAGTACCAGTAGTCATAGTAGTAATTATACGTAGTATACATAGTAGTATACAGTAGTGGTAGTAGTAGTAGTAGTAGTAGCAATACTGCACTCTGCTGGCTGGGTTTAGGGTCCTCTTAGTTTGAGCTGTTGCTGCTAGTTACTTAACCTGGCTCCTATTTTTTGGGGAGATTTCGGACCCGGAATGTTTTTATTGTCACCCCTCTTATTGCTCCGACCCCAGTTCTAACAACAATGGCAATTCTGGCTACGCAATTAAAACGATTTTGCACGCGGAGAATCTGTCACCCGATTTATAAGCACCACTCTAACATTAGTCACACCCGTGACCTGCTCTTTGCACTTCACTAGCTTCTCTCGTTGCTTCGCATACTCCGCTTATTTCTGCATGTCATTTCACCATCCAGAGACACATTCAATGCCTGCAGATGACAATCCGCCTGCTGAAGTGGTGGCGAGATCAACAGGCGGAAGAAGTTTTTTGGAGTTTTGGTTGATCGGACTCGCTCGCATTTCGACATTCCACTCTCATTGCTACTACGATGCGTGTTTTGGCTATGATGCTTCATGGTAGATCTGGCGCCTCCAGTTGGTGCAAGTTGTGTTCATACAGGTGTTTCAGGTTCTTTTTCGGCTATCGCAGAAGCCTTGTCTCGGATACTAGGGTCTGTGCAGTGTTTTCCGCAGTGGCGGTGAAACGACGGAACATGTTGCCTTGTGCAAAAATCATGGTGGTAGCAATCCTAAGGAAAACAGTCACACGATCAAGAGCAGCAAAACGTAAATAACAGTTTGATGCAGAGTTGAGAATCGAACATAGCCCGTAGAAATGTGAACACGACTTCGGAGTGGAGATGCTAATTCACATACTAGCACGAAGCAAGCATTCACGATGAATCTAACATCCCTAAGTCCCAAACCCGAAACAAAACCGAAGCTCTAAAGCTTTTCGTCCTGAAAACCTCAACCCGTTCCTGAAACCCTCAAACACCAAGGCCATTCACAGGCCGCACCCCGCCCCCCCTGCAAGCCACAAAGGTCCCACAGGCCATGTATCTGCAGCAGCTATTGCTTATAGAGCCCAGCCCTAACCCCAGACTACAGGCCCCAAATCCCTTAACCCAGCTCTCCTTTTTGTCGAAAGCCCCAAACCCTAAGCCTAAACCCTAAACCCTCAGTTCTGTCACAGGATTGGGACTCTCCGCAGAAAGAGCCCTCCAACGAGCTGCTGGAGCTGTGAAGCACTCGGGGGTTTAGGGTTTAGGGACAAGGAGTTCAAGGTCATGTTGGCTTTCAGGAGCTTTCGTGTTTGACGGCTTCAGGCCTTTCTAGTGCAAGCGTGTGGAGTCTAAGTTTAGGGCGCAGGACGTGTTCAAAGGATTTCGTGTTTGCCTAGAGTTTTTCGGGCTTAACTTGAACATGGGGGAGCCAGTGCTTCGCTTTCCCCATGCCTGCTTGGGGCATCCGTGGTTGGGTTAAGCCCTAGCTTTCTGGCAGATGACACTGTACGCTAGGGGCCGAAATAAATACCAATACTATTTTGGGTGTCCTCTTCATAATTATAGTATAACATACCCCCCCCCCCCCAAAAAAAAAAAAGTCTATTCTGATCAGAAATACATGCAAGCCGTCTGGCTGCAGCGATGAGACTGAGAAGTCATGCAACGTGAGAGGAGATCAGCTACTCGCTACGGTATATGGGTGGTTGTCAAGATTTGGTCCCTCTTTGGGTCCTTATTATAATACGGCACCTCATATTGAGGGTATCCAAAAAGGGGCCATAATTTTGACAACTACCCATATACTTCAGGACACAACCGATTTAAATGACACTGGCCAGCGTCCTCTGGAAGGATGTCAGCCATCCTTTGCCTCTACCTAGCACGTAGCATCCGGTGCACGACGAGTTTAGTCCCAGCCCTTGGAATGGCAATGCCACGGCCACACTGATGCTGCGATGGAGGCTCGTCGCGTAGTGGCACTTTCAGACATTGTGGCAATTTATTCGCTCACGGTATATTGGAGCTAACGCAAGCATGGTGGGTACCTTAACATTACGTAATTAACATGCAGTACCCGTACTTCGGAGCCCTAAATCATGAGCCCCTAGTTGCTCAATTGCTTGGGGCCCCTTATTCTGAAACCTAAACCCCGTAAGCCCTAAACCCTTCATGCCTTTGTCCAGGCGGGGGCGGGGCGCATCTACTGGATTGATGCGGCCGAGAAGGCAATCCGCAGCGCTCCCTGGCCACACTTTCGGAAACTCCTAACTGGGAGTTTCGGAGTTTCCGAAATTGAGGGGTAGCTTAGTTTGGGGTCCTTATAAGAAGGATCCTACTCTTGAGGGTACTCTTGCAGTAGCGTTCCCCTTTTTCGAAAACTCCCAACTTTTAAGTTACTGTAGGATCCCTATCATTACGAAGCACGCATTTGAATCAATCGGGCATGCAGAAGGGATTTGGAATGGGGTCAGCCGTGTTCCTGTTGAGCCACACACAGAGACGGTGTCTTCGGTTGCATGGGCGATTGCGATGCTTGTGGTTGGTGGAGTCGATTAAGAATTATATATGAATGCAACAAACTCCCAGTGAATCGTCGTACACAACCTCACCGTTGTCCGGTTCTTGCTCCGTGGTCGGTGCCGTCGTCATGGTTCGCGGCAAAATCTTCATCACAACGGTTATTACCATCGTTATTGACCAACATTGTGATCGCCCGAATCTTCATCACATCCATCATGAATGTACACATAGTTTTGGCAACGGAAGGCTCAATATGTTCCTCCTCCAACATTCTAACTGCCGCAAGTCATCATTATCATGGAGAAGCGGGCTTTCTTCACTACAGCCCCTCTCGCCGCGACTGCTCTTTGCACCGAAGGCACGCCTCGATGGCTCCGATATGGCCGCTCAGATGCAAATCTACCTCCTTTTTGGGATTACCTATTAGGATTCTAAGTATGAACCCCAAAAAGGAACTACTTTGGGGACTTAGGGTAGACGATTCCAGGTTGCAGCCTGCTGAGTCCGGCAAGGTACAAGTAGAAACCGGATCCTTCTCCGGCTTGCCCTTCTGTGCTGACAAGTATGCCAGCAAAGAAGACACCAACGCCTCTTGATATCAGGATGACTACGACGAGAATTCTAACAGCAATGGCATCGGTTTCTATGCTCGCCACGTCTATCTTCTTGTTTTCATCTTCTTCATCGTCGTGTTCAGCTTCATCGTCGGACCCGTCTTTTCATTTGTTACCACAATCGCCTTCGTCGTAGCTGCCGCAGGAAGATGACCCAGTGTTACCAATATGAGCGACACCAGCGACGTCGTCAATGGAAACAAAGAAGCAACGACAAAGCGAACACAACGGGAGATGGCAGGGACAACAGCGGTTTCCACAAACGATCATCGAACTGCATCAGATATCATAAAGCTTTCACGAATTGTTCTTTTGAATAACAAGTTATCATAAGATATCATCAAGTAGCGAATCATACATACATAAATGATCGCAGTCACAAGATGTCGAAACCTATCATAAACTGTCATAGTCCTTCGCAGTGCGCAAGGAGATCGTTGTCTCCGGACTGCAGTGTCCTTCGGGCATCGCCGTCGACGCCGCCAAAGGCGAGCTCTACTGGTCGGATCTCGCAGACAGGACTCTGGGAGTAGGCATTTTTATAGGGTTTAGGGCGTGGGGTTCCTTTAAGGGGTTCTGTGAGGGGTTCAGGGTTCCGCAAGAGGTTATGTAAGTGTTCAGAGTTGTGGGTTCAGTTTGTGACATCTCTAAGAAGATGCCTGGTTTGTACACACTTTGACATTTGAGTTTTGATGCATGTTTGCACCAGATTAGGTGTCTAGGTACGTATCTCAGCGACAGCAGTTTCCGTCAGGAAGATCCGCCGAGTGTCTCTGGACGGATCAAACCCGCAGGAGGTTGTGGAGGGTGCCTCGGCAGCATCCAAACAGTCACGTATACCGAGCTGTAGTCAGCAGCTCAGTTGTACATTACAACGAGTCTGGACGTATGCATATAGTATATACATCCCATCGAATTCTTTATTCATCAATATCATGAAGTTGTGAGTCGACATAGGCAGAGCCAGCTGCATGGATACTATGCCTGGGTTATAGCGGCAGGAAATTGATAAATTAAACGAGACATGAGACGCTCTCCTTTCGGGGGCGAGGGCTTGCGCAGGGTGTTTTGGAAAGTCTTGGATTGGGGCTGGGGGTGTAGCAGTCGGGTGTTCGACGGTTTCTTGAACATGAGATACTTTCTGTTGGGTATCTACATGTGCTAGCTAGATCGGTAGACAGGTAATTAGAAACATCAGATAGATCGATCGACAGAGGGTTGTGGTTCTCATATGTTTGTGTAGGGATGCAAAGTAATCGGGTCTTCTCATATTGCACAAGCAGTGTTGTGCAAACACATGTTATCCAACACCTTGCTCAGTTTTACATTCTAAGAGATCCTCTGTTGTGCCTGGCCTATATTGTATATATGATATATATGTATATATATATATATATACACACACACACACATGTGCATCCATATGTATACATGCACATGCATAGAGAGGTATTATCGACACAGAAACACGCATGTATGCTTATTGCAGTATGATGTAGAGCACAGAAGTCCGTGCTTTCGCATCCAAGCAATGCTGCAGACACAGTCCTGGCATAGAGACTCAATGTATGATGTAATCGTATGACAAGACATAACCTGCTAAAGCCCTAAACCCGAAACCCTAAACCCCTAAATCCTAAACCCCTAAACCCTATACCCTAGAACCCAAATCCAATCTCAGGCGACTTGCCGGGCTTTTGCTATCTCAACCCTCTAAAAACCCTCTACAAATTCCAAAAAACCCTTTAAATAACCTTCTAAACACCTCCTAGAAAACCCTCTAAAACCCCTGACCGAACATGCCCAGTTTCGACTCCCTGAGGGTTGGCTGCGCCGAGTGGCACCTCCTTGGCCCTTGATGAGGACTTGGGATCTGTAGGGAATCCTCCTAGTAGTAGACTAGGTAACCTTTCACCTGTTTTGGGTAGTATAGTTCCTACACACGTAACCTTTAGTTCCCCATGATACCCGACAAGTAGGTCCTAAAGTAGGGGCAGGCTTAGAAGTCCGGGGCTCAAGGTACTCTGGGGTTTCAGGCCGTTTAAGTGATGGCGGAGGGCTAGGATACAAGGCAGCATATGCTACTGGTTGAGTTTCAACGGACACGTGCAACGACCCCGATACCCCCGAATTCCTGATTTTAGAGCCTTCTGTTCCTGCCGCCTATACCTTGTGTCTGCCTCCCTTATCTCTCTGAATGTTGGCAGTTTGGCGCTGGGATGCTTCCGAATATCTCTGTAGATATACATGTTCCCAACCGGACGCCCGAGAGCGAAACCCTGCGCGCCCAACGCCCTCTTCAAGCTCGGCCGTGTGGTTTGGAGAATGTTAGGGTTTAGGGTAGGGTTTGATCTCTTTCAGATTTCCCATGCTGCCGACTCGAAGCTGCATGTGACGTAAACAGGACCGGATCCAAACGCTAGCAGAAGCCCTATG
Organism: Symbiodinium sp. CCMP2592; assembly: GCA_905221615.1. Lineage (NCBI taxonomy): Eukaryota > Dinophyceae > Suessiales > Symbiodiniaceae > Symbiodinium > Symbiodinium sp. CCMP2592. The sequence goes on from CAJNDT010001913.1 coordinate 682,886, forward strand.
CAACCCGTACAGACCCCATACAACCTGTGACTGCACGTCCTGTGTCCTCTGGCCACCCTTAAAGCTGTAAGGTCAACATTAACCTCTACACAGGGCTTAGAATAGCAGATTATTGTTCCACCCACACGAAAACGTAGGTGCACGTTAAATGTCGCGTTTTCAAGCCCTTACGCACAGCGTTAAGGCCTTGACAAACAACTTTGACACGGTTGGGATAGCATCGAACTATTGAAATTCTATTCCTTATTGTTTCAAGTACCCACATTGAACTACCCAACTAAACCCCAGAGCCTAAACCCCAAAACCCTAAAACTAGAGTACCGGAACCCTAAACCCTAAAACTACACCCCAAACCCTAAGCTCTAAACCCTCAACCTAAACCCCTCAACCCTGAACCAACGACTGGGCCTGGAACTTATATCTTCGGAGCAGATGAATGTAAAAAGAGCTGGAAGAAAAGACAAAGCTTGAACAAAAATGTGAGAAAGATGTGTGGGTTTAGGGTTTAGGGTTGTCCTAGATCCATGATTTAACCTGGGAAAGGAGCGCCTCCTCTGGGCAGATCTCTCCTTGCGACCTTCGGCCGGCTTTCGAGTTACTTTTACTTACGATTTTCGTTTGAGGGTTTCAGGGTTTAGGGCTTAAGGGTTTAGGGTTTACGGTTGAGGGTTCAAGGGTTTAGGGTTCAAGGGTTTAGGGTTCAAGGGTTTAGGGTTTATGGGTTTAGGGTTTACGGTTGAGGGTTCAAGGGTTTAGGGTGAAAGGGTTTAGGGTTTACGGTTGAGGGTTGAAGTAAGGGTTCAGGGTTTAGGGTTAAAGGGTTGAGGTTGAGGCTTTAGGCTCTTCTCCGAATCCGGTGAAGTGGGTTTTTGGTTTGATAATCAGTTCTAGTAGCATCGCATGCAGTATGTTCTCGTATAGGTTAGTATGTTTCACTATTTCAAATAGCCAAGTAGTCCACATGTTCGTGTTCGTTTGGGATTTGTTGTTTTTTTGATGTTTAGTGTTTAGGGTTTAGGGGTGTAGTGTTATAAACAGGGTTTAGGGTGATTTAGTTTCCGCAAGGCTTCCATCCGTCACCAATGCTTCTTGCTTCAGGCTCTAAGGCGGTAAGCTTCGCTGTTGAGGTGCACATGTTCTGGACCCTGAAAATAAAAGGACCCGAACTTACACCAAGCTCCAGGTGTCATTTGAACTTGTGGCTGTAATGTTAATATACCGTTTGATGGCAAGAATCTTTACTTGGAAACGCACTACATCTGCGCAAGATCTAGTGAAAGATCGAATGCAACTTTGCCCTGCTTGATAATATCATCATCTTTGGAAATGACAGCATTGAAATCTCGTGAAACTAACCTTAAATCCTACTGCAAACCCGACTAAATACCCGCATACTCCCAACACCCGAATGCAAGATATGATGCTGCAAGCGTCTAAACCTTGCCCCAGTTACCGACCTTAAGCCTTTATCCCTTTTAAACCTAAACCTCATATGCCCTCAACCCCAGAAGCCCTAAACCCCAAATGAACCATAAGGTTTCGAAGCACAGGACAGATCCTATGTGCCAAGCGCGACGGTAGTTCAAAGACTCCTCAGGCCGTCGGGAGGTTTAGGGCCAGGGTTTAGGCTTAGGAGTCAATGGGCTCAGGTAGTTTCTAAGCCATTTACAGGTGGGTAGTTTTAAGGTGGGTAGTCTCCCATCAGGCTTCCATACCACTCCTATAAGGTAAAGGGGTCTTATGGGAGTACTATGGAAGAGGAACTACCCACCTGTAATGGGCTTCTACAGGTAGTTCAGGGTTGCAGGTTCTGGGTCGGTGAGGCCGGCATGCAACTGGCGGACGTGTAGGCACGGTCTTGTATTCCAGAACCTTCAAGCTTAAACATAACTTAGGATGCCCAGTAGTACCCTTATTCCCTTTTGGTAGTCCGAGGTTCCTTATTAAGGTACCCAATACCACAAAGGGAGCCCTTTTTGTTCCTAGGTTACTGGGCATCCTAGTAACTTAGGGTTAAAGATCCCAGAACTCAGTGCACCCAAACGTTTGCATCTTAGTTGTTCGGAGCCATGAAAGCAAAGCAATCGCAAGCTAAACCCTAAACCCTAAACCCTAAACCCTAAACCCTAAACCATCCAGCCCCTGAAGCCCGAAAGCGCAACCTAAACCCTAGTATAGGGGCCTTCATAGTTACCTATACTATTTTGGGATTCCTTGTTATAATTACAGTAGTATAGTGGGCCCCAAAACCCTATTCGAATTACCAAGGCTTCTATATTACCCCCCCCAACCCCAGCACTTTAAACAGGTCCTAGTCTCGGACTTGAGCAAGCCGAATGCCGTGGCCGTGGACGCCTTCAGCCGGAAGGTTCGCGGAAGCCTCTAACCTTCTTGGGTAGTAAAGGGTTTAGGGTTTAGGGTTTAGGGTTTAGGGTAGCCGTTAAGAATCAACGGTTCGTTTAAAGCGCTCATAGTTACGAGTTCTATCAGGGAAGTGGGGTTTGGGGTTTGCTATTGGGGAGTAGGATTTGGAGCCGGTAGGTTTTGTAGTGTTGCATTCTGACCGAACAGACTATGCACAAGTCGTCGTCGCCGGATCGAATTAGTCGCTGGTGCCGTGTCAATCACAAGAACAGATATAGTGGCGCCAGCACTAGTGATGTAACTGTTTTCGGCTTTTGCTTGGAAATGAGTTTCTTCACATGTGAAGCTTGTACAGGTCCAGAGCAATCGTGACTGGCATCATCTCCACTGCTAGTGTAGTTCATTCTATTGAGGTGGATTGCGTACCGCACTTGGTACCCTCAGCCCTAGGCCATTTGTTTCCCCGTTGTCTGAGCATCTAATGTGATTCGAATGTTTTTCTTTCTCACGCCTGCTGTTCGAGTGGGGTTTATGGTGCTAAGTGACCCAACACCGTTGCCTTAGGCCTTAGTCCGTAAACTCTGCGCACTAACAGATTGCAAACCCTTGAATCTTAATCCTAACCCGTAAAACCCAACTGCAAGGGCTAGAAAAGCTGGTATACAATACAATCCAGAACGATTCCTTGAGTTTCCTTTCTCCGTACTTATCGTAGAAATACACCCCCCCCACCGAAAGTACTCATACACCTTTTTGGTTCCTTTGCATACTTATAGTAAGCACCCCAAAAACCCTACATGGAGGATCATGGGACTTAGTAAGTATGGTTATACGTACCTTAATGGGGGTTGTAAGTAATTATAAGGAATTTTCAGTATAGTCCTTAATTATAACCCTAGTTACTAAGTCCCATGATCCTCTAAGTACCATACTTACGAAGACGGAAGCCTCACACTTGGATCTCAAGCCGTCGATGCCCTGCACTTTATCCTCGGTCTCCTTCCCCTGGCCTGAAATCCTTGGCCGTTTTAGGCCCTTTGGGGTGCCGGGTCTACGGTGGAGTTTAGGGTTTATGGGGTTTAGGGTTTAGAGTTTAGGGTTTAGGGGTTTAGGGTGTAGAGGTTTGAGGCTAATCGGGGCTAAGCTGTTAGCCCGGAGCCATAAAGCCTCAGCTTCAACCCCGCAACTCAAAGCACCAGCGCAGGTTTACTGGGGGGACTTCGGGACCCGAAAGCTTCTCAGCTTATTCAGCGAATGGCTCCCGAGGTATACCTATAGTCTCCATTGTAGTTCCCTTTTTTGGTTAACCAGTTCTATGTTTAGGACCCTATAATAGAGATTTTGGTTAACCAAAAACAGGAACTACAATGGAGACTATAGGTAAGAACTTCGCAAGCACCGCAGAAACAAGCTGAATGACAAGCAAAACATGTGGCGGATGGTGGGAACAGGAGGAGGAGGAGGCGGAGGAGGAGGAGTAGTAGTCGTGGTTGTGGTAGCGGCGATGGTACTGTGGCGGTCCGGGAAATCCGGACGTCCGAAGACAAAAGGGTGTTTTTGAAGCTGAGTCTTGGCTTTATGCGATTTGTAACATGGTGATTGAAGTCTCTGCGGCTTGGGGTTTGCAAGGTTGGCGGTGTTGGAACCCAGAGAAGCTCAGAATCCAGATAGGCACGTAAGGGTTGAAGGATATGCATGACATACATGCATATGTGTACATGGTTCGTCCTCATATAATGCGTATAGTAGGGCTCATAGGGATACTGTAACAAGATGCAGCAGCATATAGCTATCATTGTAAAATCATTAGGACCTTACCCTGGCCAAGGGTGCATCGAGCCTGCTCGGATGGGACGCAATCCGAAGTGGTGGCTCCTTGTCTGTTCCAGTGGCTCAGATACGGCTTAGGGCTTGGGGCTTAAACCCAGTATAAAAATGGAGTAGCTATTGTAAGCAGCTTTTGATGAATAGGTGTGTCTCAGCCCCTGCGGCACCGGCTACATACCGATTCCGGGCGCTGAAGCCTTGAGCAACCTAAATCCGTAACCCACAAGCCTCTCAACCCTCAACCCTGCAAACCTAAACCATCCATTCTTCCAGCACCCCCCAAACTACCCTTTACTAGAGCTTAAGTACTCACTATTAAGGTCCAACAAGCCTCTAGTAAAGAGTTTTTATTCCGGGGGTGCTGGTCATATTCATCTCCCGCTCTCTGAGGTTCCCTACGGCAAGAACTCCACGAGCATCTGGGCTTGTGTTAAGGGATTTAGTTTAAGTTGCCACAATAGGGATCTATGGCAAACAATAGGGTTTCCCTCATATTATGGTGTCCTTTATATCATGGTTTCCTAAGGTTTTCTTAGTATACCATGGTTCCTTTATCATGGCAACTTAAATTTCTAAGTTCCTTAACAAGAAAGAGCTCAGGCATGGTTGTGGATTCGGTCCGCTCCAAGCTTTTCTGGACAAACTTCGGCACGCACGCCATCTACCGGTGTGATCTGGACTCCGTGGGTTTAGGGTTTAAGGTTTAGGGTTTAAGTTTGTTCAGGCTTCAGGGCTGTTGTAGGGTTTGGGATGTAGGGTTTAGGGGCTTGAGGGGTGTAGGGTTCAGGGTGATTTGGACTTTGGGGGTGTGTAGGCCCGCAGCTTCTTTATCTTGAGTGCTTGTGTTCTCATTGCGTTCGATTGCTGTGGACATTAGGGTTTACAGCTTTGGGTACAGGGTTGGATGGTTCAGGGTGTAGGGTTGGTTTAGGGTTTAGCCTAGGGTTGGGGTTTAGGGTTTAGGGTACTTGGGATGGCGGCTTTGATGAGTCTGCGGAATGGCGACAGTCCCCGAAAACGTCGGTGGCAGCCCAGAGCCTGTCTTTCCACGCTGTTCGGTCTGGGTCGCTGGCGCCTGCGATGTTCTAAAACCCATAAAGCCCTAAACCCCGTAAAGCACCATACAGCCAGGTAGAAGTGTGTGGCAGAAACCAACCGTCCACAATTCCGGAAGTGTTCAAAATCGTTAGTTCTACCTGTCAAGAACTAGGGAGGCCCGGGGATCCAGTTGTTCTTCGTAGGGAGTTGATGAGATTGGCTCTAATCCTTTTTACTACCATAGCCTGAAGTTGAAGTTGAGCTTCGGCACCCAAACGACCTCACCCTAGACCCTAAATCCCAAAACCCTAGCCGCAAAGACCCCAAATCCTAACCAAGATACCTGCGGCTCTAGACCCTGAGTCTAGATTCATAAAAAACAACTAAAACCCAGACCCTAATGTACGCACCCCAAACCCGAACTTTAAATTCCGAGCCAAAAGCTTACAGAAGGCATAAACAAGCCTTCTATACTGGAGCCGTTAGAAACCCTTCTAAGGTACGATACCCTTATCAAAGCGTCACTGAAACCTCATTTTAAGAAGCTCATGAGGGCTAAATCCTCAGATTCGAGAGGATGGCAGAGACATGCAGCCTCTCATTACCGGCTTGGAGGGCCCTAGCAACCCGGCGAAGTTTAGGGTGCGGGGCTGAGTGATTAGGGTTTTGTTTGTGGGTTCGGATTTGGGTTTTGCATTAGGAGAAGTCTTGGGTTTGGGGTTTAGGGTTTCGGGTTCAGCAATTCTGAATGCAGGGGTTGCCGTGCAAGTGTAGGTGTGGGTCTAGGTGCACCAGGGACCAGCGCAAGTCAGGTGCCGTGGCTCTGGCTCCCAGGGCTGGTCGTCTGCAGTGTGGCTGCAAGTGAAGCCTGGCAGTCTTCCGGAGGACTTTCTATAGTGATGAGTTTAGGATTTAGGGTTTTGGGTTTAGAGTGGGCTGCCAGAGTTGTGCAGCTTCGCGTGGCCGGTTTGCAACTGTGACGCATCAGGACTTGACGTATCTTTATCTGTAGGTTGACCACAGTCCTTTCGGTCCTTGCGCGTAGCACCCTAAGCCCCATCAACCCTAGACCCCAAGCCCTAAACCCTTAAACCCAAAGAAAGAAACCTTAAACCCTAAACCCAAAGCCCTATAAACCCTAAGTCCTAAATCCCTAAACCCTAAACCCTAAAACCATGGTCACGAGCTTTGTTGGGCAGGAAGGTGAACCTCGAAGTGCCACGAGAGGTGGTGTTCACGGAGCATCCGCCAACCTAGATCCTGTACAACCTTTCAAAGGGTCCTAAGTACCTGTATGGGGGATACTTACCCAAACAATAGTGGGATTCCTACTGTAGAAACACTACATTCCACCATGTGCCTACTTATTACGTTTTGGGTAAGCACAGGAGCCCGAGCCCATCCGAGACCCTGAACCACGAGGTACTGGGTTGAGCGCACTGCTGGCCGAATCCGCCGCGCCTGCGTTGACGGCAGTCTCGTTGAGGAGCACGGGTCATATGGGCATCACTTAGACAGTTTCCGCCGTTATTGTTATGACTTCTGTTGTGATTCTCGTTGTTGTGGCTGTGAAGGCAGGTCTGCTGTAAAATGGGCGCAGCACGAAAAGCGATAATCCCTTCCCCCCGATTGTTAAACCCTCCCTAATGTCAAATATGTTTTCCGGGCCCTGAACCCTAAACCCTCAACCCCTAAACCCCCAAACCCTAAACCCTGAGCATTTGGGCTATCCGGAAGAGTGGCACTAGGGAATGGCACCAGGGTAGAGGGTTGGGACCTGCAGCCAAGTACTTAACCGTAACCTGCATCGAAGCTCTCTCTCTCTCTCTCTCGCTCGCTCTCTCGCTCTCTCTCGCAGAGTTTAGGTCTAGGGAACCTCCCAGCATCCTGAACCTTATGCTTGCAGGAGCGAGTGTGCAGTAGAACACGCGAGTTGATTTTCTTTCCCTCCGAAAGTTCAGGCTCAGGGTTTATCTTAGTTTCCGAGACCGTATGGTTGACATGGTTGAATGAGCAAGTGTGTACTGGAACATATACATAGTATGGGCATGGGGTTCTTTCAAGACACTGCAACAACCGCAGCCAGCAGGGCCGCAGGAACGTACGACTGCAGGCACTGCCCCCGGGAACTGCCGGCTTCAGCAGCCAATCTGGGACGACAGGGTGCGCGGCCTTCCAACGGAAGCGTCTACAATAGCGGTAAGCTGTGGGAAGATTCACAGCCACGATCCCAAATGTCAATATCAAGTCTTTCGCGCGAGTATTAAGTATATGTGTGGGGGTTTCCCAGTAGGGAGGTTAAGTATGAATGCCACGAAGAAGGAAGAGCCCAGGAAGAGCGAGCAGCGAAGCTCATTTGTGCAGACAGACCTGCACCTGGCTGATACAAACCCTTAAACCTTTAACCCTAAACCCTAAACAAAAAATTACGAAAACCCCAAAGCCCTAAAGCCCTAAGCCCTAAACCCCAAAAGACTAAGAACTGTGGTTCTGCATTTTAGTCGGAGGTTTCGGGAAGCTGTGCATTCCGGGTGCAGCCCTTGGGCTTCGGCCCTGTCTTCGCAGCCTTGAACTTGTATTGTAGCGGCTAGTATAATGAGGGTTTAGGGTTTAATTAGTGATACATTCCTGAAGGGTTCCAGATCCTATATGGTTATAGTAATAGGACCTCAAGCCCTCTTCTAACTATTCAGGCCCCTTTTTTCAGATTGTCCCATCTTGGCTTGCGGGCTGCTGAGTCTGAAGAAACTTGAGAAGATATTTTTGTCTGAGCAGCTCGTGGGTGACTCTTTTCATTGCAAATTGGGAAAAGGTCAAATTTTCCTTGGGGTTTAGGATTTAGGGGGGCAGTGCCAGGGTATAGGGCGTCTACTGTAGCCTGTGCTTTCGAATATATTGAGTAACAGTACACGTTTGCGACCCATTTATATGTATGTATACATATATATATATATATATATATAGTCCGTAAATGAATATTGCACAATACACCCGCCCAAAAGCCGGCTCTACTTGTCAAGGCCCCCAGGATGAAACTAACCAGCCTCTAAGGCCCTTTCAGAACCCTTTAAAGAACCCTTGTATCAGAAGTCCGCAGAGCCCTTTAACCAAGCCTTTGATGAAAACTGCAAATAACAAGGATAGTAATGATATAGTAATGATAGCAAGAGTTACCATAACAATTTTTGGCAGTATGGTGAAGCTATATTATGACAATATAGCTTCACCATACTGCCAAAAATTGTTATTGTAACTCTTGCTATCATTATATTATGGTGAGTTACGCTGACCTTCTTTTTGGCGAGGACGTGCTCTGCAACCTTGGAGAGGCCCGGCCGCATGCGGCCTTCGTGGCCTGGGTTGGAGGGGTTTGGGGTTTGAAGGGAACTCCAGAAAGTTGGAATATGGATTAAGGGTAGGATCCCCTATAGTTTACCATAAAGAGTTCAGGATAATCATATTCCAACTTACTGTAGTAAAATTCATCCACCTGGGAGTTTCCGAAAATAGAGAACCCTTATATGGTACCCCAAATATTAGGATCCTTACTATAAGGCCCCCAAAATAAGGTACTCCTTAAACCTGAAGAACCTACCTGTTTAAGGACTTATATACATAAGGAAATCATAATAGGGCACCCTGAAAAGGTAGGTTCTTCAGGGTTAAAGTAGGGTTTAGGGTGACTCATGTACAGCTAGGGCATCAGCTCTGCGCGCTGTGCAGAAAATATTGCTTGCAAGTATCATTGTGGCTAGTGATTCAGGTTTGGGGTTTAGAGCTTAAGGTTTGGGGATTTTGGGGGGTTAGGGTTTAGGGTTTCGGGTTTAGGGTTTGGGGTCCATGGTTTAGGGTTGAAGACGCTGGTGATATTGACGATGACGGTGTGCGACGATGAGAACGGCATTTTGAAGCCAGAAGCGCAACCCCCGTACAAGATCGTTGAAAGCAGCCTCCGACAAACCCTTGGCAGGAATTCCCAAGAGAGCCCTTGCAGGAACCCTTACAAGAATCCGAAAACGAGCCCTTAACGGAACCTCAGAGGATTTAGATCAGCCTTGTACGAGCCGCCAGCTTAAGGATCCATGGGCGCTTGCCCTGGGTCCAGAGAGCCAAGGCGGACGAGATTCAGAGTTTGGGGTTTGAGGGCTTAGGCAGAGGACAGGAGTTTCAAGTTTTGTGGTTCAGAGAAACGGTTGACGGGGTAACAGTAGAGTTTATAGGGGTGAAGGGCACCAGATTTTGGTGTGCTTTCAGTTTACATAGGTTGTGCGGCGAAGCTAGATGCCATCCGGGCTGTTCATGGTACCGCCTAAATCCTAAAACCTAAACGAGTCTTGTGTGGCCGTCACTCCGTTCTTCCCGGTTTGGGAGCCGAACTCCATGTATCTTTCTCGCTCGAAAGAATCCGATCGAAGACTGCCGCGATTCTCACGGCTGAGAAGAGACGAGCCCAGTCAAGCTCAGACTTGTAATATGATGAATCATTACTTGTTACTGTTACTGCTATGGTACTACATACTCTTACCTGTTGTTTCCGTTAGTATCCACCGACGTGTTAATGCAGCTTGGGATGCAAGACTCTTCGGCGGTCTGTCTCGTATCAGCACTGCGTCACTGCGTGGGCTTCTGTTGTCGCTGTAGGCTCATACCCTACCCAGGTTTTGGGGTATCTAGTATTCATATAACAGATCCTAACTATAAAACTATAGGGTACTGAAAAAGGGATTGGGTACGAGCCTCTAGGTAAGATTCGGCTCACGTCTTTCCTCAGAGTCTGCTGCGTCTTTGAGAGGCAGCGCGCTGTGCAGATCTCCCAAGCGCGCCGATACCGTGCCGTGGTTGCAAAACCCCAGGGCCCTAAGTTCCCATATTGTATAGTAGAGTGTAGGGTTTCTATAATGGGAGTTACCTCTACTAAGTATCCCCCCATTTAGGTACTTAGGACTTTTTGGCAACTTCAGCAGTTGTGCGATGACTTTTTCGGTGAGTCTTCCGCCTCGGCTGTCTCAGGCCGGTGACGTGCAGGAGGTGTCCGCTGCATCTTGTCGTTTCCATTGTTCAATGACTCAAATGGGAGTTTCCGAAAATAGGGGATCCTAATATAGTACCCTAAATAGTAGGATCCTCATCATAAGGACCCCAAAATAAGGTACCCCTAGTTTTTGGAAACTCCCACATGTGTTTCATGCTATACTTCTAGGCTAACTGTCAGGCATGAAACTGTCTTGAGTGGAATTAGTTTGTTACGATGGTGATGACCAGCATGCACTGGTTGGTGATGACGACGATGGTTCCGACGACGACGATGACGATGAATATGCCGATGACGATCTTGATGAGCACGTTGATGGGGACGATGACGATGATGCCGGTGATGACGGCGGCACTGGTATTGTTGATGATGAATGATGAGCTAGTTATCGTCACTGTTGGTTGGTTGTTGATGGTGGTGGTGGTGGTGGTGGTGGTAAGGACAAAGTGACAGCAATTAATGACCCTCATGGTGTTGGTGTTGAAGATGATTGCCATAGTGTTGCGCGGATACATGGCATGGAAAGTAAACCTTTGAACAAATCCACATGAAGATGATCGGTTCGACGACCATACTCATGTTGGATGTGGGGGTTCCATGTGGTAGTGATGATGAGAGATGTGAGTGACACCATGCCATATCCAGAAGTTTCGACATGCGTTGGCAAGGTCTCCATCGAGAAATACTCGTGGACAGATGAAGGACACTGGTACACTTGCAGTGCTAGAAGATCAGCCTTTTGATCTGGATTCTGCGACTAAAGATCTTGATCTGAGCCTCAACGGTCTCGTTGGTGGGACCTCTCCTGGGTTCATTTCAGCTTCCGAGACCCCCGAGCCCTATAGCAGCATTATGGTACCTGTATACCTGTATACTCAATACCTACTATTTGCTTAAGAAGCACCCAAAAAATAAAAATAATACTCCCTATATTACCCCCATAAGGAATATATGTTTTTATTTTTTGGGGGTTCTTAAGCAAATAGTAGATACCGTTACAGTAACCCGTATGCCAACCTGAGAACCCTAAACAGGCCTAGACCGTCCGCTATCGTCTTGCCTTCAGAGCTTTGCACCCCTGATCGCAGGAAGCGCAGTGAAGGTTTATGCGACTTGGCAGGTTCAGGGTTTATAAGGGTTGAGGGTTTAGGGTTTAGGGTTGTCCGGGAAGCCTGGCAACATCCTACAATGTCTTCGTCATCATGCATTCGAGGCGCTTGACTGTTCAGCTATTCACGATTAGCTCTGGCTCGGGATGTTGATGCTTTCTGGGCTACTTACGTGGGACAAGCTGTTCGGGCTTGCTGCGGTTTTGTGCGGATCAGCCCAAAATCCTGAAACTCTAAACCCTGAACCCTAAATCCTATTCTTAAGCCCGACACGCCAAACCCATACCCGAAGCCCCCCAAACCCCATTCGAATTATCCAGGACCCCCCCCATATTATTGATCCCTACTGTAGATCCCTTATCGACCCCGACCCTCTCTAGGAGTTTCCGAAAACAGGGGACCCTAATATGGTACCCTAAATAGTAGGATCCCTATTATGAGGACCCCCAGAATAAGGTGGTAACAGCGCCTGGTATGTGACCGGCGTTTTGTGGCGTAGCTGAAACAGGCAATGTGCTAAAACCTAGGGAAAACGTGTATTATGACTAAAAAGTTGTGCCAGGAAAGGCGGAGAATCCCTGTGACAGGTCGATCGTTTTAGCGAAAAAGGTGATGGCGCTGCAGTAAAAGCCACTTTTGCGAGCACCGCGCTGAGCAAACTTGGTCTGAGTGGACGTTACTATGGTTGACCCATGGAGGCTCTGCATCAATGAGATCTGGTCTGAGTGGACGTTAACATGGTTGACCCATGGATGCTCCGCGTCAATAACATGGACCACCCATGGATGGTTTGTGCGACGTTGGTTGTAGCAAGTGCCGAACACGCCGTAATTACTGGTGTGTTCGGCATATGACCCTAAGGAAACATGGCTTCGATCAGAACTAGAGCTACAGTTCTGGGAGTTAAGGGTCGGGACTGGCCGGAATCAGCCCCCCACCCCCCCCCCCCCCACCCAAGAAAAGTGAGAGGACGTACAGGACGCACACCAGGCGTTGTCACCAATAAGGTACCCCCAAATTTCGGAAACTCCCATATTGCACCCTTTCAAACTCCAAGGTCAGCGAGTCCTCTTCTCCAGCTGCCGTCGCGGCGGCCGGCGACGGCCGGCGACCCGAGGCGCTCAAGGTGCGATCGTCGGATTGGGTCCAGTGCTTAGGGTTCGGGGTTTAGGGGTTAGGGTTCAGCGTTTAGGGGTTAGGGGTTTAGGGGTGTATATAGGGGTTTAAGGGTTTCGGGGGTTTACGGGTTTAGGGAGGGTGGAGGGTTCAGGGACTTAGAGTGGAGTGTTTGGGTCTTGGGGTTTCGGGGTTAGGGCAGTGGGTTTGGCTTTAGCAGCTTGGGTGGAGGGTGTGGGTTTAGGGTTTGGGGCTTGAGGGGCTAGTGCAGGGGGTTGAGGGTTTTGGGCCTGCAGCGTTTCTGTTTAGGGCTTAGGGCTTCGGGTGAGGACGTAACTGTCGCCTTTGTGCTTTTTGGTTCACCGGCCAAGGGCCCATGGACGGCAACTCTCCCTGAATCGGAAAGGGTGCATGGACAACTCTCGTAACATTTGAGTTGTCTACATGACTAGCAGTTATAGGAACTCTAGGGTTCGTTGTTATGAGTAAAGTAAGTTTAAAGTAAGTAACGTCTGCCTCAAAGCCATATTCCATGTATTAAGGCCGCCACACTGTTCCTTTTATCTTCGGAGGAGTGTTGGCTCATACTGGCCCGGGAATGAGAAACCTTTCGTGACAGGTTCTCGCCCCGCAATCAAGCAATGCCGTGCAACTAGTCATAATATGCAGGTCGGAATAATTGGTGATATTAGTTCCTTATGGTCCATTCGTAAAGACGATTAATAGGATACCCCGACACCCATATGTTGGGATGCTCACACACCTCAGCAGCTGAATCGGGGCAGATAGTTGTGTAAACTATGGCCGAAGCCGCTGAAGGCCTATAACCATTCAAAGCCCCCTTGCCCGAAGTGACCAGGGACTTAGCTTTAGCGCAGTTTGACCTGAGTCTTGAAGTTAAGGATATAATTAATCTGGATTCGCATAGTCACTGCAAGAGCGCCGGTGACGGCACCAGGAAAGAGGCACAAAGAGAGCTGTGCGAATACCTTGCTTGAAGCTCGATGGGTTGTCATACGTCATGCTATGATTGTTGAAGTTCCTGCACCTAGAACCGTAACTAATTCATGATTTTTTCCTTCCACGTCTTAACCAGGGTCTTCAACCCTAACCCCTCCCCACACATATCATATAGGCCTATAAACCTAAGGCTTTAATGCCTGAAACCCTAAACCCTAACCTAAAACTTAAACGCCTTAGCCCGGACATGCCTCACACGCACGCGCCTCGTGCGAGCTAGGCAGATTTTCAGACTCGGAGCTTTCTTCTGAAGCTTGGCGCAATCTTCGGTGGGCCTAGTTACTTTAGGGCCCTAATAATTACCTTTAAAGAGTTCCTTAAAGGGCTCTAGTATAAGGGATCTATAGAAGGGTTCTATGGTCTAAAGGCTTTCAATTACCCGCACTGTTGTAGAGGTTCCTTATGCTTATGCATTATATTTGCAGTATAATATGCCCCCAAAACCCTATTCTAATTATTAAGGCCGTTATATTAGGTGGGCCCTTTTTTCCTTTTAGTCGTGTCAGGTTCCTGATAAAGCTACCCAATTAACGAAAGAGGGAGCCCTGCTTTTCCTAGGTTACTGGTGATCCCAGACTGGATTTCCACGGCGAGACCAACCCATACCCATACCTTAAACGATCCCCTCAGTTTGTGAATATCTGAGGGCCTTGGTGCGGGCATTGGCTCGGGTCTGAAATGGTCGATGCAGTCGACGACACATTCTAGTCCTTTCAGTGCGGACCCATCTCAGACCACATGTTTGTATGGTCTTTTGAAGTCATGCAGTGGGCTAGCAATTTTGGGCAAAGCCGGTTGTCTCGGTGTTTCGGCACACCGGTTCTTGTATAATGTTTTGCAGGCACCTCTTCGTTCGTCTCCTTTGAGTCATGTACAACTAGCTGTTGGTCCTGGTGCCAAGAAGAAAAATATCATTGGGCGCAGAGGGGGGTAGGAGTGAGAGGCAGAAAGAAGCAGCGGACGGAAACCAGATAGCTTTAGACTTGCTCATGTCTTTGTGAAACTGTTGGTTTTGCCTGAGGCGACGGATGGTCGACAAAGAAAAAGAGAGAATTAGACGAAGAGGGACCAAGAGGATACACATTGAAAAAGAGAGAGGGCTGCAGCCAGCCAGTTGGAGGTTTGCGCACATTCGCTTCTGGAGCCACGGAGGGACAGGCCAGAAGAGACCCCCAAAAAACAAGATTCGCAAGCATGTTGTCCGGAAGGTTGCACACAGGATGTCTTGTGAAGCTTGTCATGGCAATCTGATTCGCGACTGACTGGCCAAAGAGGTCTCACCACAGCATGTTGCACGGTACTAAACCTTGAACCGTAAAACTTACCGAGAAAAAGAAGAAACAAACAGCATAGGCACACATTTGCCCAAAAGGGTCTCGCGGCAGCATGTTGACACGGCCCTAAGCCCTGGACCCTCTTGTAGGACGGCAAAGCCACTGCACATGACACATTTGTTCCTTTTAGAAGTTATGGCTTGGACCGTTGCATTTCGAGACTATGCCGGGGGGGCAAAATCTGGAGTTGTCCTTTTAATAGTTTGCATGAGTGACGCATGCAGTACGGGGCTAGTATGTGGCGGTGAGATTTTTCTCAATTGGCCCTTCTCGTGCCGAGATACATTTTACTGGCGACCGTCGTCTGGACCTGCTCACACTTTCCTTTCTCTGGTTCAGGCAGGTGTCCAGTGTCTTGAGACACATCTCAGCCTCGCCACATCTCGAGCGATCCAAGGCCATTACTGCTGTGTGATGATGAGGAGTATGCCCCGGGCGAGCCTGGGTGCATCGCATGTTGCCCGACAGCCAAGGCATGAGTGCTTTTCCTCGACAATGACCCGGAGGACAGCCCTGGTGTGGATGCTGGCGACTTGCCGGAGACTGCCAGCATCATGCAAGCCGCTGGTCTCAATGTCCTTGGATTCAATTACACGTCCTGGGAAGCTGTGGCGAGTCGGCTGGAAGAAAGATGGTCGGACACAGAGCCGAACTTTTCCAGCTCAGAACAAGAGGCGCCGAGCAGTAGCAGATGCACTGGAAGAGGCCCTTGCTTTCAGGGAGGAAGTGATGTCCAAGGCGATCCTTCCGCGTGCTCATATGGCCCCCGCGTACCGTTACCCCCAAGTATGATGCTCGCAAAAAACAGCCGCACGGTGTGCAAATACGCTCAGCCAAGTCGAAGCAGGTGGACAAAGACAACGCCATATCCAAGTCCAAGTAATTAATTATGTGGACAAGGGCAGTTTCGGAGATCGGAGGCATGCGGAGCATGCGGCAGCCGCAAGAGCATTTTGCAAGGCGGGAAGATGCGCCCAATATGCCTGGAAGAATATGTGAGCTTTCGTGGTAGTTCACAGAGCGCCGACTCTGTACTTGCAGGCTAGTGCACCGTATCTGTGGCGTAGCTGAGTGCGCGCACTTTCCATGCTGTTGGTTGTCCCCTTCCCTGGCAGGTCATGGTGTGGCGGCGGGTCCAGCCACAGGCTGTGACTGGGCGAGATGCAGGAGGCAAGCGGTTTCGAAGTTAAAGAGTCGCTGTGCGCAGGAAGTCCAGCGGCACGACCTCGCCGTTGAGCTTCATAAAATCCCGTTGTTGGGACGTTGGGTTGCCATGTGTTTTGGGTCTTCACGATTCGGCTGTCAGGCGAAGCTCAACGCCAGCCCTCCGCTGTTGAGCTTCATAAAATCCCGTTGCTGGGTCCTGCAGTTGACCTCCAGGCTGCCTAACCGGAGTACCATGTGTGCAAGGACGGTGAGGAAGTGGAGATGGAGAGTGTCAGAGGAAGACTTTTACGGATTTTTAGGTCGCTTGAAGAGCGGGACAAAGCTGGGAGAGCCGAGCTTCGAGGAGCCAGAGTGTGCGGTTGAGAGGTGCGGCGAGCTAAAGCAGCCCCGCCGACACGGCGGACCCAGCCACACTGGCAGGACATGGCATTAACGGAACAGATCCCGCATGAAACCGCTTATGAGGAAGCCCAGCAAAAGCTTCCGGCATGCCGCAGATCCAAAGGCATGGCATCAGCACGCCATTTGACATGGAGAAGCAGTACGGAGCGAAATTACCTCCATGCCTCATGCCGATGTGGTCCAGCTCTTCCCTGTCGAACTGCTTGCTGAATTCCGTCCGCATCGCTGTCCTGGAAGAGCTGAAAGCTCGCTGGTGGCCAACGCCAGCTCGTCCTGTCAGGTATGGCCGGCAGATGCCGTCTCGCTGAACCTGGCGGTTGAGGAGGCGGATGGCGGGTTGGACGGCTACGCTTGCACCTTGACCACACACAGCTTGGACGACATGAAGGAGATTCGCTCGGAGGCTCCGCCGCGCCAGCGAAGCACAAGCATTGTGCTGAGGTCGAGCCGAACCTCCGCAGGAACAAGGAGGGACGGAGACGCGAGACCG
This sequence comes from Symbiodinium sp. CCMP2592, assembly GCA_905221615.1. Lineage (NCBI taxonomy): Eukaryota > Dinophyceae > Suessiales > Symbiodiniaceae > Symbiodinium > Symbiodinium sp. CCMP2592. Next base: position 699,785 of record CAJNDT010001913.1, read on the forward strand.
ACGGCGCGATCCTCTGAAAATATGACGACCTTTTTGAGTCGTTGCCCCTGGTACCTGCAGAACTTTGTCCTGCAAACCAAGAACGCGAGACGCAGGTCCTGAGGCTGGCGGCTGCCGGCTGTTCAACAGGTGCCACTTGGAGCTCAACGAGACCCCGCCTCACAGAGCCAAGCTGTGAGAGATCGTCAGCGAAGGAGCCGCAGCCGGAAGATGATCCAGTCCAATTGTTCACTCACGCATTCTCCTGAGTCATGCATACACACCCGAAGGGGGGGAAGACTGCTGAGCCGGAGCCAGCAGAAGGACCTAATTATATATGTACACACAAGGGGAAAGCAAGAGCGAGAGAGGGAGAGAGAGACAGAGAGAGAGAGAGAGAGACAGAGAGAGAGAGAGAGAAAACATTTTGGCTCAAGGTGCCTTCATCGTCATCGCCAACACTCTGGAGTCCGCAGTCTCAAAGGGTGAGGTCGTGAGGGGCGACCGGTGCGCGCTGTGCCCGAGCACCCTGAACTCCTCCCTCATCCGGCAAAGTAGCCTAACTGCCACGGGCACCTTGAGCCATCGACTTCGTCTTGTCCGCCACGGGGGGAACACGATTCTATTAGCTAAAATCCAACGAGGGGATCCTGCCCTGCCAAGCTAACGTGCCGAAGAGTGCCGAGCTCTACTTCACCAGGGAGGACTGAAAGCTCGTTCAGTGTCTGGTCTCACAGAACCACGTGACTGGGCTGGGGGTAAGTTCTCGTACCTGATCGTGACTGTGGCAGGCGACATGGCAACCTACCTTGGAAAATGGATCGAGGCCCCAGACCTGCGGGGGATGGTAAATTTGCCATATCTGCCGCTATCTTGGGCAAACAAGGCATTGAGGAAGTGAGTGACAGCGAAGATAATTCGAGAACCCCTGCACTCGGGGGAAGCCAGAATCTAAGTTTCTTTTCAAGTTTTCAAGACGGGCCGCTGGAGCCATGAACACAGACTACCTAATTAAATAGCCGTCTGCCCCGCTACTTCGGGGGGCAAATGCATACTCCAAGATGTTTCCAGAACCGGGGAATGGACTGACCCTCTCTTATTATGTACTGTTCCTCAACTGCGCCATTTCCTGAAACGGGGGAGCTGACCAATTCGACCTTTCACTCCGCCGTCCTATTAGCCAGGTCGACGCATGTTTTTTCAGCCTCCCGAAACCTTTTCTAGTTTATGTCACGGAAAATATATACTTCTCTGAGCTCGTCATCGTATTCTTTAAGGCTTTAGCCCGAAAGAGATGTTATACTCCTTCTTCACCCCCCGAGACCCGCACAAAAGTCATGCGGGTGGGCTTTGAAGCCCGGGAGTCTTGACCGACCCCTATGCCCGGGAGAGAGAGATAGAGAGAGAGAGAGAAAGAGAGAAAGAGAGAAAGAGTATGAAGGCGTTGTAGTAGGCTGTTCTTGTTGTAGACACGCTTTGACAGAACCTTCTAGTTGTTGTTAAGGACGGTCACCGGCGCGGATGGTTCCAAGTTCGAGCTGCGCGTGCGTGGTTTGATCGAGGATCGGGAGAGCAAAATATGTATGATGTTTTTTCATGTTGTTAGGTGTTGTATAGTACATGTTATAAGTCGTTTAGTTGTTACAGGATTTTGCAGTATGTTGTTTTGATTGGGTGTCCTGTGGCTATGAGGTACTACACGGTTTTCTGATAGGCTCGCAGGATTTAAAGTTCAGGTTTGCCCAAAGGCCCGATGACCTGCAACTTCATCATATCAGGGACCTTGCTGTGCTTGAAACGCAAAGCCGAAAAGCATTAGCTGTGGAAACAGTACTCGTATTCGCCATTGCCGAGTGTCTGGCATTGATACTGGCGGACATGTTAGGGATCGGAAAACACGGTCGGCATTTGTGACGTGTAGTTTGTGTGTTGGAATCGAAGCAGACGTAGTGGCAGCCGAAAGTGTCTTGACTTCACATACATTCAGTACATTACGGTAGTTCGTGACAGCTAATTCAGTATCTGAACTGATGGGCTGATGGGGCCGCAGAACTCCACTTCGGTGTTCTCAAATGCCAGTCCAGATTTCATCCGTTCCCAAGATTTGCCAGGACATCATACCAGATCGTTGCAAGGCCAGGACCTGAGACAGAAGCACAGAGATTGAACTCAGGACGTGGACGTTGAAACTCTGTGCTTGTCACAACAGAAAAGTTTAGGGAGGATTGCGTTCCTCGACCTTACAGAGGCCTGAATCATTATCAGTAGCATCCCCTGACAATCTCGTATAGTTAAACTACGATATGCACCGAAACTGGATCGCAACTAGAAGGGCCCCTTTCGGAAGACTGTTGGAGCAAGTTTCAGCATGACAACACGAGGTGCGCGTCAGCCAAGGGAAGCGGATCACCATCACCCTGGCGAAGAAGGCAAGGGTACTCGAGGGCAAGGGAGCCATTCTTGAAGGGGTGGGATTCGGCCAAGGGATGAGCAAAAGTATTCGGTTAGGGCCACTGGAGACATTGCGTCAGCCGGTTTGCAGTTTCGGTTGTTCTTAAATGGCTTTCTCGTATCAATTTGCTTGCCGCATCATACATGGCCCTAATCTCGAGCAGAAGTCAGCCTCAACGCCGAGCGCAGGGTCTCAACAAATATGTATATATATATATGTATATGTATACAGTATACATGTACATATGTAGAACGGGACAATCGTTGTAATACATGCATATTCCAACATCAGGTTATAAGGTGCGCAGCTGATCATGTATCTTTGAGTTGGGGAAGCTGCCTTCGGACGGCAATAAGTAATAAGTATCCTCTGCAGCACCGATGATGTATAGACTGCAATGGTGAGCCACATCGAAGGCGTGCAAGAGGTCGTGATCTGACTTAACCAGAGTGTTCTAACACAACAGCTCGACTCGACTCATATCTCATGCAGTTTCAGGCAGTCACCTGTAACATGTTGTGAGACATCGTCATGTAGCACAGCAGTATCGGCAAATCTGAAGTGCGGCAAGATGCCACACACACACACCGGCATTTTGCAATCTTAGCGGACTGCTGTATGTACTTAGCGGTGAGGAACGTTTTGTAGTCTAGTTAGTGTCTGGTATCAGTTCACTTTTTAGCATACTGTCGAAGGTCATCGCTGCATGTGTTGAGCCAGACTATACGGGCATTTCACGGAGACGTGCACCTGCAGTGCGCATGTTTTCACAGAGTAACATACTTTATGACAGTAGTTGGTTCAAAGCTGCATGGGCTTGATTTTATTCAGATTTGATCAAAAGCACTCGTTCACCCTGAACCCCTAACTCCGAAACCCTAAACCGCTTGCCCTCGCCTTCTGCCAGGACTACAAGACATGGAGCGTGCTCTCCCAGCGAAACTGGTGAGGAAGCGGCCGAGAGTCGGCGAAACAAAAGTCGCTGCGAAAAGGCTCCTCTAACTTAAGAAATCGGCCTGAATAATTAGAAAAGGGTTTTGGGGTCTACTCTACGATAATAATAGCAATAAGTTACTTGAAGGAACTCCCAGAATGGTATAGGTAATTATTGAGGCACCTACATTACCGGCAGATTCTTAAGGCAACTTTTAAGTCTCCAGCCGACAGTGCACATCGGCGGGCGAAAGGAACAGCACGTTGAGGACCTCATGCGAACCCCAGCTGGCACCCCGAAGCCGTCGAAAGTTCCAAAATCTCATTCTCCAAGGGTGGCAATCCACGTGTCCGCCCAGTCCAAGCCCAAAGATCAGTGGTGGCCTAAGGTCTCAGAGTTTTGCATCTATACCCTAGACCCTAACGCTGACGGTCAAAAGACTGATGGGGTGCGCAACTCAACCGTAAGACTGCTATTGGTGGTTAATCATGGTCTATCTAAGTCATAACTCTCGATACTCGTCACAAGAGTTGCTGCTTCCATGTCATGCGAACAGCCACCGTGAAACCCACAGCGATAGAATTCTCATTTATTGGCAAGGAACCGTCCAGGCCTCACCTGTCGTTTCACCACCCTAAACTTAGGGACACAAAAAACACATAAGCACAAGCATTGTATAGGGATATCCCTACCTTATTGGGCTTCATTATAAGCTATTCTTTGCTTATGTGCTTTTGGGGGCCCTATAAACCCCAAGCGTGTTCTTGTTACTCTGGCTCCAGTACCAAGGCAAGAAGCCATCGCCAGCGCGATGGCAGCACTGCATGATTCTCAGGGGGTACCGTGTACTCCACAGACTAGCAGTGACGACTAAAGCTGTCGGCATCTTGCACAAATCATCCTTAAATTGCAGAACACTTCCTTGCAATTCTCCAAGATTCATCCTTCGGCGTCCTTCGGCGTGTTTGCTGGATCTGTATAGAGGATCTGTATAGGAATCCTTCGGCGAACTCTAACGACTACTGTAACGTAAAGCCCGACACCTTATCATTATCAGTGAAGCTTATCAACGAGGGTCTCTGCCGGCAGAGGTCGAACTTTGACCAGATTTCTGTGGTCTGGTCAAACTTCTACGGCAAGGTGGGCTCCTGACAATCCAGGGGTTGGACTTCGGTTGTCATTGAGTACTTTGCGCTGCAGAATCTATCTCAGTGTGCCTCGTACGATAGCGGGCGAGAACATACTCGCATCGTCCTTGCTTTCGTCTCTGAGAGCTGTTGTCCGTGAGACAGAAGCTTCTGTGTAGTGCCCGTGCTCACAGAAGATAAGTTAGTTCAGTTTAGCCGAAGCAGGAGTGGTATTCCGAACAAGGGTCAATGGATAGTCGTTCGTGATATCCTGTAGTACAGATAATACCCGGACCACTAAGCTAAGCCGCTACAGCTTGAGAAGCGGTTGTAGCAGGAGCAGCTGCTGCAGCAGCAGCAGTAGTACTTACAGCAGAACTGGCAGTAGCGGGAGAAGAAGCAGGGGCAGCAGGGGGAGCAAGAACGGGAGGAGGAGAGGCAGTAGCATAGGAGTCGTCGTGGGGGAGTAGCAGTAGCAGCAGTAGCAGCAATCGTAGTAGTAGTAGTAGTAGTAGTAGTAGTCGTAGTAGTAGTAGTAGTAGTAGTCGTAGTCGTAGTCGTAGTCGTAGTCGTAGTCGTAGTCGTAGTCGTAGTAGTAGTAGTAGTAGTAGTAGTAGTAGTAGTATAGTAGTAGTAGTAGTAGTGGTAGTAGTAGTAGTAGTAGTAGTAGTAGTTAGTTAGTTAGTTAGTTAGTTAGTTAGTTAGTTAGTTAGTTAGTTAGTTAGTAGTAGTAGTAGTAGTAGTAGTAGTAGTAGTAGTAGTAGTAGTAGTAGTAGTAGTAGTAGTAGTAGTAGTAGTAGTAGTAGTAGTAGTAGTAGTAGTAGTAGTAGTAGTAGTAGTAGTAGTAGTAGTAGTAGTAGTAGTAGTAGTAGTAGTAGTAGTAGTAGTAGTAGTAGTAGTAGTAGTAGTAGTAGTAGTAGAAGAAAAAGTAGTAGTAGTAGAAGAAAAAGTAGTAGTAGAAGAAGCAGAAGTAGTAGTAGAAGAAGTAGTAGCAGTAGCAGTAGTAGTAGTAATATATATTATCGCAATGATCATACGAGTACAGGATGACAGTAGAGGAGTAGACGACGGGCAGCTACTTCAGCAACAGTTTGCTTTTATGGGTCTTGTTGCTAGTCTTCTAATGATAAGACTGAGGCCGTTGTGAAAGAACAACTTTTTCAGTTCTTAATGTTGGCTCAGGCAGAAGTGTCATCGGCTCTTCTGTCGCAGCGACCCCTCGTGCCGCATGCCGAGCTGCGATCTGCAGAATTTGGGGCTTCAAGAGGGCATGCTGGCAGGTGTTGATACCAGCAGTTGCCCTCATTTAGTTTCTCCAGCGTCGCAAGCTTGAGAATCCACCTTCACATCATATACAGATCCTTTGTCGATCATGGTCTATGGCTGCGTCTTTGCAAGGCTGTACAATATCGTGCATGGATACGCAGCCACGGGGAGATGTTTTCAGAAGGAGACTCTGGGTCTGTGATATGTAGGGGCCTAAATAAAATAACTACCTATGTAATTGTGGCGGGGGTCCTTTTTATAAGTATAGTATCGTGGCCCCAAAACCCTATTCTTATTACTCAGGCCCTCGTAGTAAGTAGTCCAATCTCGGATCCAGAAACCCCCCCCCCTCAAGTTCTTGCCCTGGTCAGGGAAGTTGGTTGTCAAGATGGGTTCGGCGAAACTTGCCGCCGACCCGACCTACATGGTTCGATGTCTCTAGGTAGTTGTTCGGACTCTAGTCTGCCGTACAGGATCTGTATAAGCATATATTATATACATTAACTCATTAGCATGTGCATGTGCGTGTTTGTGTGTGTTTTTTGTGTGTGAGGGAGAGAGAGTGTGTGTGTGTGTGTGTGTGTGTGTGTGTGTGTGTGTGTTTGCCTGCGTGTGTTTGCAGCTGTACATGTGTTGCTTGCCATGGCATCCTAGTAAAATCTTACCACGTTCTCAACCTGCGAGGTTCATAGAGCCGGCATAAGAAAAGTAGCAGGCGAAAGCCGGGTGTATACATGAAGGGAAGTGTGCAAGGAACGGTAACAGTTTCGAAACTGTGCAAGGATGGATCCAACAAATCCGACCGTCAACCTGGCGAATCCAGAGGTCTCGGCTGAAACCGTTTTTTCAGCGCCGCCTGATGTGTACACCCTAAACCCTAACCGCGACACTGCGATGGCTTTCGTGGGGCTGCTTGGTGGAGGGAGAAGTCAGCAGCGCCAGGATGTTACAGATAGGAGTCGGAATAGTTGCCATAGTATCCCTTATAATCCCCGCTATATAGCATGTAACTACTAGAAATATCCCCATATGGTCCCCGTTGCAATTGTAGAATGATACAGTTACCAATAGTTGTCTGCCTAAAGCACGATATGCACTTGCGCCAGGTTTTCGACTGTTCCCAGCTGGTTTCGCTCGCCAGGCCGTTGTGTTAAATCAGCTTCGAATTAGTAGGGGAATGGGGTTTTAGGAGTTCGGGTTTTGAGGATTTCGGTAGGGTTTCGGGCTTTCTGCTTTAGGGGTCCAGGGTTTAGGGCAGGATTCAGCACATTGGGCAATAGGCTTTAGTACGATTATAAACTATAAGTAAGCTTACGTAAGGGGCTATCATAGGGATCCGTTCCACCCCATTCCCTACTAAGAACGAGTGGGTCGAAAGCAAACGCGCTGCTGCAGGTCCAACCGACTTCAGGCCTGAGTCAGTCTCTGGCTTTCGCCCTTTGGAGGGCCCTCCAAAAACTGATCCTTGTCCGATGTGCAGAAAACATGCGAGTGGCCAAGAAGTCCATGAGAAGATATCGCAGTTGAGACCCCGCATATAGCCGCCCAACCACGAAGCCCCTAAATTCCTGACACCCTGGGCTTCCAGGGCGTTGCATCCTTGAAGCCAAGCAGCTCGTCAGTTCAGACCATGAGAGCGCAGCTAGCACCTTTCCTGACAGCTCATTGCAATATGTCCAACATCTGTTGATGTATATAACTATAACTCCATATATACCTACATATTTCTACATCTGTAGTACCTCTAGTTATCCGAGTGTGTATAGATATGTTTAATTATTTATCCCTGCTCGAGTACATGTGACCCACTTCGCCATGAGACCGAGCCCGCCCGACCTCTCCCGGTCACCGACCTCGACCTTAGCCTTCCAGCCCCAAACCCAGACAAAACGAGCCAGTTCCCAACATAGTTGTAATCATGATTTAGTAACTTAGTATCGGTTACTCTGAAGTATCACAAGTGGTATCAAGAGTAGTAACTTGGGCTTATACCCTAGGCCCTAAATCCTCAACTCGAAACATCCGATCGCGGCGCGCCCGCCATGGCCGAGAAGTCGCAGAAGCAAAAGGCAGCTGCCAAGCAGGCCAGCACTCGGATTTTGGGAGTTGGGTCTACGGTTTCGGGGTTTAGGGGTGTAGGGTTAGTGGTTTAGGGGTTTAGGGTTTAGGGGTTTTGGGGGTTTAAGGTCTAGGGTGTTGGCCTGAAAGGACACTGTTTCTTGACTGGGGTTTACGCTTTTGGGTTTAGGGTTTGGGTGCTTGATCTAGCTAAAATCTAAACCACAAGCCACCTTCACGTTTGGAAATTTAGGGCCATCTACTGTAAGGGCTCTCGATTATGAGTTTCCTACATGTTTCCTGAAAGCAGGTCTTGGGAGCTACAGATGGGGCTGCGGCCACGGGTTGCCGAGAATCGTGGCCCACCTATCTTTTTTGGTTAACCAGTTCTATGCTTAGGACCCTATAATAGAGATTTTGGTTTCCCAAAAAAAGGAACTACGATGGAGACTATAGGCATGTCAGAGTGTCTCGTGACTCTTTCACCTCAGAAGGCCCCATTGCTGGATCAGCGCAGACCTCGACACAGAGACCTTTGCTTGCCAAGAGCAGGATCCGTCAGACCCACCCAACTAAAGCCTACCCAGAGGCTCCATAGTACTTCCTTTTGGGGGCTCATATTTAGAGATAGAACCCTATATTCATAAGGTCAGCCTAAACAGAAACTACTGTGGAGCCTCTGGGTACTGCCCGAGAAAGCCGACAACTCGCTAAACCACAAACCTTAAACCGCAACATCCTGCAAAATCCAAACCCTCAAAATCCTGAACCCTAAACCCTAAGCCCTAAGCTGCGAAGTGGAGAAAGAGCTATTGCATAAAAAAACCCTAAAACCCCCAAAACCCTAAGACCCTAAGCCCTAAACCCTAAACCCTGAGAGATGACAGAGCAGAGCCGTCTCGGCGAGGCAGCCGTCTCGGCCGCCAAAGTCACCGAGAACCGTGTCGGCGGCGAGGCCTAGCCTTGAGGGTTTGTTTAGGGTTTAGGGTTGGTTTAGGGTTTAGGGATAGGTCTCCGTCTTCATGTTTGGGGAATTTAGTGCTCAGGCATCGTGTGTAGCGAAACCATCATGTCCGTGAGCTATGATGATGATGGTGGTGATGATGTATGTATGTTTGTATGCATGTAGGTAGGTATGTATCTTGAATCACAAGCCGGGATACGGGCTGTAGACGTTGGCAGACTCGCACATAAGACGAGCAATGCGACGAGGATACGGTACATACATCTGTGCATTCCATCCAGCATACATACATAAGTACATTCAAAACTCCACAGGTGAATAGCTTCCCTCCGCACACACACACACACAATGTACACGCACACCCACCCACAGGCGCTGACGCATGCTCCCATGCAGATGCGCAGACACGAGTTTAGGTAACCAGGGCAGGCTGACAGCATGTACATATATATATATATATGTTTTTTTTGAAAAAAAATGTTTATTTTTTATGCATGCAAGCATGCATGCATGTATTGTATGTATGTATATCTGTATGTATGTATGTATGTATGTATGTATGCATATGTCTTTGTGTGGACTACACATATGGAGACTTAACTCGTATGCATCTTGATATATACACATGTCTATATATATATATATATGAACGAATGAATGAATGTATTGTGAATTATTAGATACATATTGTGTTTATTTGTGTTTACATGTTTTTATACGCAAACATGTCAACATACATGCCTGCTCATCTCCTTTCCATTATCTTCCAGTTCATGTCTACGCATCAAATCCGGTGGATGATTCACATGCGCATGTGCCTTTGTGATGTATCTAAAGTCTAAAGCCAAGTACCAAGGCCTCAACCCTCGCACTGCCCTGCTGAGGTTCCTTTAAGGGTACTATAAGGGTTACTAGAAAGGCACTACTACGACGCGTACTGCAAGGGTGACGATAAGGGTGCCGTTGGGACCATGGGAGTTCGCTGCGAAGGAGGCGAAGAAGAAGTTCACGCGCATCGATGCATTTGAGGGCATCTACTCGCCGCTTGGACCGGAAATGGACTTCAGGTAGAGACTGTAGTATAATATAGTAGAGCAGAGCAAAGAACAGTGCATAGGGCAGTATGAGATTGTAAAGTTCAGCCTCGTAGTATAGCGCACTAGTATAGAAATGTAAGGAGGTATAGTGGTGCGGCAGTATAGGAGTATATTGTTGTATGGTAGTATGTAGTATGGTACAGAAGTACTAGTATAGTATACAGTATACATTATATAATATATACAATACAGTAGATACTATATACTGTGTGTAGTCTTCTAGTATGGTGCGGTAAAATATGCGGTATGTTACAGGTGACGGTGCCGCTAACGCGCCCTGCGCTTAGGCTAGTGTCGGAAGCTTTCAGGCCTTTTTGGGGGGTGTGGAGTGGGGGGGGGGGTTTAAACATGCTCATGTCACTGCCTCGGGCGACCATGCCCACTACACTAGTATTTTAAGCGTTTCTGCCTCCTTCTACAACATACTGCACAAGGATGTGGAGCAAGACACGTTGTCACAAGCATCCAGGCCTATGGCGACCATGCCCAAAACGCGGATATTTGCAGCGTTTTGCCTCTTTGCACGACATACCGTGCAAGGGGAAAAGGAGGGACCCTTGATAAGGACCCCTAGGTATTTACCCTGAATATGGCTTTTATATACCCATTATATAGCTCATTATAGGGTAGGGGTCCCCATCAAGGGTCCCTCCTTTTCCCCTTTGACATACCGTGTAAGGAGGAGAACAAGACACGTTGTCACAAGCGTAGCAAGCCTTGGCCGCCTCTGCGGGAAGTGTAAGGCCTGACAAAGTTTCGCCGGAGTCTGCACGAAAATGCTGCCGTCACCTGGGTTTTTAACATTGAAAACTAGAAAAAAGCCATCTGTTTCGTTTTTTTTGGCCGTTCCCCTTGATGCGGTTCGCTCTAAACAGTGCGTTTTCCCAGGGTTTTGGCAACGTGCAACAACAAGCTATATGCAAAAGCGCATGGCGCATTGCAGACGCCGCTGCCATGTTATATTGTAGTGTATATGTTCTAGTATACATAGTATCGAATAGAAACTATAGTACATAATATGGTGTCGTTTCTAGTGTATGATAGAGTGTTTAAAAATAATTGAGCATAGTCGTGTAGTATATATATATATATAGTATGTAGTATGGTCATCATGGCATACAGTATAGTTGACCGCACAGCAAAAGTGAAAGTATATAGTATGTATTGTACGGTTCTTGCTTTTAGTATAAAGCATATACAGTATACTCTAGCCTAGTCTAGAATAGTAGACTCCAGCAAAGCCCAGCATAATACAGTGTAGTATGGTGCAGAGGGTGTGCTTCCTTCTTTGGGATTTTGACGGCTTCGAGTCGGCAGCCGTTCGACACTCTGACTGTGCTTCTGATGCACGCTGCACTGTCTTACATGGTCTTTCAATCCCAACCACAGGACTCCTCTAGCAACAAATTGATCGGGATCGCAACAGCATCTGTACGACTTGAGGAGAAAGGCCGACGGCCTTGAATCCTTTACTGCAGGTATTATTTTGACACTGTGCTGACTGCTGAACGGACCATGCGAACTTGTAGCAACAACTCTGAACCCTAAACCCTGAGCCCCTATATAATGCCTAAAACCCTACAAACCTTCAACCCATCTCAACCCTCAGCCCTGAACCCCTAAACCCTAAAGCCCTAAGCCCTAAACCTTAAACCCTGAAGCCTACACCCAAAACCTCTCCCACTCACACGCCAGAGGATGCCCTGTGCTGACCAGCGTGCAAAGCGGACCGAAAAGCTTGCCTGCTGCGGGCACGCAAACCCCAAAACCTTAAATCATACTTAAAGAGTGAAACGATCAAGTGGGGAGTGTCATTGCACTTTAAAAAAAATCATACTTAAATCCTTAAGCTCTTAAAACCCTAAACCTAGGCCCTAAATCCTAAGGTTTCTGTCACTGGACGAGCCTTGTTCTGTGCACTTCGGCAGCTGCTTTCACCATTCGGCGAGGCATGCGTGTCTCGGCTGACTTGGTTCAGGGTTTACTTACCTTTGGTTAGGGTTCGGGTTTAGGGTTTAGTTGGCAATGGAAGAACGGTAGCAATAGTAGTTATGATACGCCATTCCTCCATTCCCTACTAGCCAAAGGTAACCGTAGGGTTTAGAGTGACTTCGCAGTTTAGGACCTAGGGATTAGATTCCGGGAATTTAGGTTTAAGAGTTGATGGTTTTAGGAGGTTTGGGTCTCAGTGGCTACCTTTCGTAGAGGATCTCGACCAGGGTCAGCTTTTGCTGCCTACTGCGTGGGACGAAGCAGCGAAAGACTCTGCAAAAGCGTTCCTGTTGAACTACTGCTGAACCCTAAACCGCAAAGAAACCCTAAACCCAAAAGAAACCGTAAACCCTAAAAAAGCCCCAAACCCTAAAGAAGCCCTAAACTCTAAAGGAACCCTAAAGGAACCCTAAACCCTAAAGACGACCTAAACCCCAATGAAACCTTAAATCAGCCCTAAGACAAACCCTATACCCAAACCATCGGAGCTCTGAGGTTGTTGGCCGCCCAGTACCCTGACGCCTCCGACCAGCTACAGGTGAATTCGGCAATGCAAAACTTCCGTCGGTTCAGGGCTTAGGGCTCAGGGTTTAGCCCACTTTTGTCGGTTCAGGCTTAGGGCTTAGGGTTTAGGTTTTAGGGTTTAGCCCACTTTGTCGGTTCAGGGTCTAGGGTTTCCGGTGTCTGAGTCAGAGAGGTGGTGTTACTTTCCTTGTGCGTGTACGCTTGTTTGCATTCTTCGTACATCTCTGGTGTTGGTTCCCATGTGATCATTGCGGCAGTACCGGTACAAGCATGTGGTTGACATTTGCAAAGCCGTGGTGAAGAAGCCTTTCGTTCTCCATTGCTGTAAACGCCGAACCCTAGACCCTAAACCCAAAATGTCATCGTTTTCAAGTTCTTTTGGACCCCAAACCCAAAACCCTAATCGTACTGCTCTTGTCGTCCTCTTCTGAAGTCGGCGTCTGGGCGATGAGCGGCGCCTCCATGTTGGAAAGTCTCGTCTTTATTGTTACCCTTGTCATTGCTATCAGCTTATGATCACCATGGAGACAAGTGCTCTTGGTACTAGCATTACTTCTGCGAAGTATGATGCCTACCATGACTCGGAGTTCCGAAAAGAAGGAGTCCAGACCAGTAGTTTCCCTCGCTACATCAGGTATTCTTAGTCAATTTTCTTGAACTTCCCTTACTCTGTTTTTTGGTCCTTCTCCTAAGCCCGCAACCAATCAACCCCTAAGCCCCAAAAACCCTAAAACCCTCTAGAGTCTGTAACCTCAAACCCTAAACTCACCCTTGAACTGTAAAAGCCCGCTCCTAAACCCTAAAGGCCCTAAACCCTGAACTCTAGCTCAAGTTGAGCAGCACCGAGGAGCCAAAGGAGCGGTGCGTTACACTTAAAACAAACAAAACCCTAAACCCTAAAAGCCCTAAACCCTATAAACCCTAAATGCCCTAGACCCTAAGCCCTAAACCCTAAACCCTAAACCACTAGCAAAACGACTCCGTCGTGAGGCTCCTGAGGCGCTGGAGCCGTCGGCGGCCATGAAGCTCGTAGAAAGCGAGCAGGAACTCGGTGTGGTTTGTGGCTCAGGGTAGTTTAGGGTTTAGGGCCTAGGGTAGTTTAGGGTTTATAGGGTAGTTTAGGGTTTATAGGGTAGTTTAGGGCTAGGGTAGTTTAGGGCTTAGGGTGGTTTAGGGCTTGGGGTAGTTTACGGTTCAGGGTTCAAAGCAGTTTACATTTTGATTTAGTTTCGGGTGTCTATAGGACTTAGTGTCAAGAGCTGAGGGCTTGAAGCATGGAAGCCAGGCTCTTGAGTAGCTTTGCCAAGCAACCCGAAACCAGAAACCCCTAAACCCCCTAAACCCGAAACCTTAAATCGAATCTTGAGCAGGAGGCAGCGGACTGGAGCCACAACGCAAAGCTTAAGGCGCTTTCACTGGGCAATGCTTTGTTGCAGCTTTGCACACTGGTTTATAGGGTTCGGGGTCTAGGGCCCGTTTTCGGTCAGGGCATGCTTCATGTAGCAGACCTTGCTGAGTAGGATCCTCAAGTTGGATCCTTGTACATGTATGCCTCGCACGAACCTGAGAGCACTGCTTGGGTGGTCCATTCGAATGATTTTTCATCACCATTATAGGCCTATGGAGTTATTGAAGGTTAGGTTTTTACCAGGGCCCAAGGGGCTTGAAGTTGTAACCAGGTTAGTCCGTGGTGCATCAAAAGTATGTAATGCCGCAGCCTCAACTATTGCTGCGGAGCAGCTTATAGGTTTCAGGTTTAAGAATGTTCAGGGATCAGGGCATTTGGGGTTTTGGAGTTTTTTAGGGTCTAGGTCACGGGTTCCTCTAGGAGAGCAGCCCCCAATGTTGCACTGCAGCCAGGCGATGGAGCGCATCCAGCGCGACAAATTCCAGCGGTGCGAAGAATTCCGCACCTGGGCCTGGCAAAGATGGGGTACCCCCTCCTCTCTCTTCCGTTGTTGATCGTTGTCGGTAAACCCTAAACCCCATAGATCCCTTTGAGGAACCCTACAGATCCCTATAAGGAGCCCTTTAAGAACCCTTACTAAGTCCCCTGGCCCTGTGTCATCTATAAATATGGGGGTTTCCGAAAATAGGGGACCCTAATGTCGTACCCTAAATAGTAGGATCCTATAAGGACCCCGAAATACGGTACCCTTAATTTTCGGAAACTCCCTTAAACCCTAAACCCTTTATAGAACCCTTATAGAACCCTTGTAGCAACTCCGTAAAGGAACCCTAAGGTACCCCTAATTTTCGGAAACTCCCAAATATGTGTCTTGACTCAGTATGGACATGTCGAGAGCGGGAATGAACCTAGAGCTGGTCATATTCAGTCCTTGGCTCGCTTGTGTATATGAGTTCAATTTATTGTTATTATAATTATATTAGGTTATCATTGTGGAGTTTTAGACTTTTTATGGTGTATTATAGTAGATTATAGTAGATTACAGTGAACTGCAGTAGGTTGCAGTATATTATAGTGTACTGCATTGATAGTATGTCAAAAATACGTTACTGTCCCGGCACGCTGTTCCCATGCCTCCTCGTCACTCGTGCCTCGACCCTAAACCTCAAACCCTGAACTCTGAAACCTAAACCCTAAACCAACCCTAAGCCCTAAGCACTCAACCCCTGAACCCTAAACCCTAAACCAACCCCAAGCCCTGAGCACTCAACCCCTGAACCCTAAACCTTAAACCAACCCTAAGCCCTAAGCACTCAACCTCTGAACCCTAAACCCTAAACCAACCCTAAGCCCTAAGCACTCAACCGCTGAACCCTAAACCCTAAACCAACCCTAAGCCCTAAGCGCTCAACCCCTGAACCCTAAACCCTAAACCAACCCCAAGCCCTAAGCACTCAACCCCTGAACCCTAAACCCTAAACCAACCCTAAGCCCTAAGCACTCAACCCCTGAACCCTAAACCCTAAACCAACCCCAAGCCCTAAGCACTCAACCCCTGAACCCTAAACCCTAAACCAACCCCACGCCCTAAGCACTCAACCCCTGAACCCTAAACCCTAAACCAACCCTAAGCCCTAAGCACTCAACCCCTGAACCCCAAACCCTAAACCAACTCCACGCCCTAAGCACTCAACCCCTGAACCCTCAACCCTAAACCAACCCTAAGCCCTAAGCACTCAACCCCTGAACCCTAAACCCTGAACCAACCCCAAGCCCTAAGCACTCAACCCCTGAACCCTAAACCTAAACCAACCCTAAGCCCTAAGCACTCAACCCCTGAACCCTAAACCCTAAACCAACCCTAAGCACTAAGCACTCAACCGCTGAACTCTAAACCCTAAACCAATTCAAGCCCTAAGCACTCAACCCCTGAACCCTAAACCCTAAACCAACCCCAAGCCCTAAGCACTCAACCCCTGAACCCTAAACCCTAAACCAACCCTAAGCCCTAAGCACTCAACCCCTGAACCCTAAACCCTAAACCAACCCTACCCCTAAACCCTGAACCCCTAAACCCTACACCTTAAACCCTAAACCCCTAAACCCTGAAGCCCTAAACCCCCAAACCCTAAACTCCTAAACCCTATACCCCCAAACCCTAAACTCCTAAACCCTACCCTACACCCTAAACCCCTAAACCCCTAAACCCTAAACTCATGCAGCGAGGCAAGAAGCTGAAAGAGACCGGCGACCGAGATCTGCTGTACCTGTGGCTGCATACATCCGTGCACATTAGAAGCTGCCCCCACCCTGTAATAGTGACTTTAAGGATTACATTAGGGCCCTATTATATTCCTATTATACCACTATTACAGGGTGGGGGCCCCTTCTAAAGTGCATATTCGGATCTAAGGGGGTTTGGGGTTTAGGGATGATTAGGGTTTTGGGGATTGTAGGGTTTGGGGTTTAAGGATATGACATTTGGATTTAAGGGCGTTGGGGTTTAGGGACGTTTAGGGCTTGGGCATTTTAGGGTTTAGGGTTTAAGGATATCACATTAGGATTTAAGGAGTTGGCGGTTTAGGCATGTTGAGGGTTTAGGATATCGGATAGGGAGGCTAGCCACTTCTTGTTTCACCACACCCAGCTCCGAGAACGCGCACAGAACCCATGCTCAAGCCGAGTTTGTTTTCCTTGGCCTTGAAGCCAGTTAATGTAGTGGCCTTTAATAATTACCAATACTATTTCGGGGGTTCCTTAATATAAGCATAGCATAAGTATAACGGGCCCAAAAACCCTATTCCAACAATTAAGGCCCTTATAGTATTTGCCCTCCCGCCGACCTGCAAATCGGAAGCAGGTGGGAAAACGATGAGGATACCTTCTGGGGGTCCACCAAAGGACGTGGACAAAACCACCTGGGCAGATGCTTTGCTGGGCTTATCGTCTTCTTGCATACTTCACGGTATAATTTGTATTAGGTACTACAAAGTATACGTGAAGCTATATGTTCATCATGTGTGCCGTGCGTTCGAGTGCTGTGACAGTGCGTGGACTACCAGCGTTCACGCCGAAGCACACGCAATCAAGCCGTAAGCCCCAAACTCTAGGCCTAAACCCTCAAAACTCAACCAGCACGTGCAATTTAGGCTTTGTGCAGGCAATGCAAGAATCATGTTGTGACTCTCCAAAACAGCTTATGTTAGGATTCTTGGCCAGTCTGAGACCCAAGTCATGGACCACACTTCGTGCTGAGGAATCCTCACGGAGATCCGGTCGACCATCCAAGACGAGACAGACTTTGCTTCGTGGCTTTTCCTCTGCTGTGTCTCGGCATGAAGATGGGGCATTGCACTCCTTAGGGTTGAGGCTTACTTGCTGTAGGGTTTCGGGTTTTGGGTTTAGGCGTCTCTGCGTTAGGCAAGGCCTTCAGTCGGAGGTTGCTGCGCTGTCACCTTCCCAATGCTGACAACCGGAGCAGGAATGAAATGAAGACCGGTGGTGTCTCCGCAACTGGGAGAGTGAATGAACATCAGACCTCGTTTGCACTTTTGTGCTGGTAGGACCTCTTTCTGATTTGGCTTGTTGTCTGAGGCCAGCTCGAAAGCGACGCCGTCCGATGGCCGCCGGTGGAACTGGTGGAGTGCAAGGTGGCATGCATACTGCTGTTCTTGTCTTCTCGATTGACTTCGCACTTGTTATTGTGATGACGGTGCTGTCGCCTTGTGTGCTTCGGTGCTTGGTCGTTGTCGCACTGCTTCGGTTGATGTTGCTGATGCAGCTGCTGCGAAAGTAACGGTATCATCGACGACGGCATCAAGATATTGACAACAAAGAAGGACATTGAAGACGGCGGCTAAAGCGAAGGTATAAACTAATGCAAAAAACTCGAAAGCCCAAACTCTTAGCCCTCAAGTGCCACTGCACTGAACAATACGAAGAAGCTGAACCCTCCAACCCTACTTCGGCTCACAGTACCCCCGAAAACTCCCATATCCCTTACTTAAGGAATAATATACCTTACATTTATAGTAAGATCCCAAATACAGTTTAATTCATATTCCTTACTTCAGCGAATTAAGGAATATGAACTAAACCGTATTAGGGATCTTACTATAATGATTCAGGTTGGAGTCTCTGGCCCTCTAACGCATGTCCTGGAAAACCCTGCGCTGGCGCCAGGATGATGGTTCTGGTGAGAAGCAGGCCTCGCTGAATAGAACCCTGAAGGGCGGTTTAGGGGCTTAGGGTTTAGGGTTTAGTGGTTAGGGTTTAGGGGTTTAGGGTTTAGGGTTTCGGGGTTTAGGGGTTTAGGGTTTAGGGGTTTAGGGTTTAGGGGCTTAGGGTTTAGGGTTTAGGGGTTTAGGGTTTAGGGGTTTAGGGTTTAGGGGTTTAGGGTTTGGGGTTTGGGGGTTTAGGGTTTTGGGGTTTAGGGGTTTAGGGTTTAGGGGTTTAGGGTTTAGGGTTTGCCTTCAGAGAGCGATTCGGGTTCTGATCACCCAGGTCAGGGTATTCTGGGCTGCCGACTGTCTCCGATATATGTAGTTCCTGTTTTGCAGTCAGGTATAAAGAATAGTAGCAGGTATTTGTCGGGAATGAAACATCAACAAATCAGTCTTGCGTGGCATGTGCTGTAGGCTTCCGTGCCTCGATACTTCTGCGACGTAGCCAGGTGCTTTTTGCTTGCATCATCGAACAGTCTAGAAGCTGCTCACCCCCCCAAGTCCGAAGGCTCCAGGATCCACAAGCGCGTGACCACGGTTCTGCGTGAACAGCTTTCGTAGTCGCAGGTTCACCGCCTGAACGGCAAGGAGTATTTCAAGTTCGGAAAGCTTCCCCCTCAGCACGTGCACGAGCGAGACGGGGCGGGGGTTCTTGAGATTCTGTCGAAGCTTCTACTGGTTGCTCTACTGTGGACCACTTTCAACGAGAGGGAGGTATAATATAGGGGCCTTCATGACTACTAATACAAATTGGGAATTCCTTACGAAAGTTATAATATAATATACCCCAAAACCCTATTCTAATTCTTAGAGCCCCTACATTAGACCCGGTCTCGCCTGCTGTTCCTTTTCCAGCATGCTACGGCATTGGCCCTGTACTACAAGGGTACACGAGCCTCCCGCAGCCCTTTCCGAGGCTTCCTTCGAACGCGGTGGTCGCTATGCACCCATCCACTTCTCGAGAGCACGCGATACTTCTGCACACCAAAGCAGAGGCGAGGACGTTCAAAGGAGCAAGACTTGTAGCACATGCCCGAACCTTCAGACTGTAGTACCATGAACCTCAGCAATGATGTTAATCGTATTGCATCGTATACTGTTGATACTGTTGCACAACTGCCCGGCTCTGCTTGACTATGACTATGACTACTACTACTACTACTACCACCACAACTACTACTACTACTACTACCACTACTACTACTACTACTACTACTACTACGACGACGACGACCCAGTAGCAATAGGTAACATGTAGTAGGTGGTAGTAGTGGTAGTAGTAGTTGTAGTTATAGTTGTAGCCACTACAACAACAACAACCACAACAACTGCTGCTACTACTACTACTACTACTACTGCTACTACTGCTACTACTGCTACTACTGCTACTACTGCTACTACTACTACTACTACTACTACTACTACTACTACTACTACTACTACTACTACACTACTACTGCTACTACTTCTGCTAGCACTGCTACTGCTGCTACTACTACTACTACTACTACCACCACTATTCCTGCTTCTTCTTCTACTACTACGACCACGACGACAAATACCAATGTCTCCAGTCGCAGAAGAACACAATGCTCCCTTGAGTTCCACACATTCATATTCCAGTGAGCAATAATTAAATTGACCACTTTCATGTAAAGAGCGCTCACATGAGCATTCGCAAGTGACAGCAAGGCTCTGTTGAAAGCATTCCTGTTTCCCGAAAGGGTGGGCCCTAGTCGAGGCAGCGCGGCCGACGGGTGGCGTGGCAGTCATGGACATGGGTTCGAAGTTCGGCACCCATGTTGATGGCAGGACCCGTAGTGCCAGTGATAGATATGAAGATCATAGCCAATATGGCTTTCACGTTCCTGGTCTTTCTGACACTGTTCGTAACAACAGCTCGTCTAATGCTCACAGGCATCCCTTCTACCATGCAGCAACTAGTGTAGTCACTACCGCTGCCAACACAACTACAAGCACAAGGAAAAGTACAACAACAAGCATGCCGACAGCACCGCCGTCACCACCGGTCACCAGCCACCACGAACAACACCACCACCTCCGACAGCGATAGCAGTAGCAACTGCAATAGCAGCAACAAAGGCAACCACAGCAAAAGCCCTGCCACCGACAAGGGCGGCAGCAATTTCTTGAACAACAGCTTCAGCAACGACTGCATTTGCAACTGTAGCCACAACGGCCCACAACTACGTACTGCAGGCTGCTACTGCTGCTTCTTCAGCTGCTACTGCTGCTCCCACTCCCACCACTAATACACTTGTGCCTTGCGCATTACCACGCTGCCACACAACAGCAACAGCAACAGCAGCATCCGCAACAGCAGTAACAGCAACAGCAGCAACAGCAACAACAACAAGAACAGCAACAGCAACAACAGCAGGAACAGCATCAACAACAACAACAACAACCGCAGCAGCAAGAACAACAACAACGAGTCCTCCCGCTGCTGCTGCTGCCGTCAGCTCTGCTACTGGTGCTGCTGCTGCTGCTGCTGCTGCTGCTGCCAAGGCTCTTCCTCCTGAGCTTGCTGTTACAAGAATTGCTGCTGCTACTGCTGCAGTCGCAGTATGCCACGTCCGCATCAGATGACAGTTTCCTGCAAAGCCGCCCAGACAGGAAAAGCAGTAGTCAGTGACCTGCATCAGCAAAACGTTGTTTCCATGGTTGCCGAGTGTGTAGGCCCACAGCCGGAGTCTAGCAGCGCATCATGCCGGTGATAGCCAATCCTCAAAGATTCCCTTTGAGTGTTGAGTTTCACGATTCTGGCGAGGAGGCTGCCACAAGCTTTTGCTGCGCCCTCAGCGACCGGTAAGAGGAAATCATGTCGAGCTGTAGACGCCTAGAATAATTACGAACAATATTTCTTAGGGTTCCTTATTAGTATTAGGAAAGCATTTTACTAAAAAAGGAGCCCAAAACCAACCACTAACATTAATCCTTAGGATCCTTCATACAATTATTCCTTAGGATCCTTCATACAATCATACCAAAAAGGAACCCGAAACCCTGTTCCCTTTGACATGCCGGGAAGTGGACAGAATAGGTTCAGGACAGTCCACTGCAAAACACAAGTCAAAAGAGACGAACGTATCCTTGCACATAAGCGTCCGGCCGGATTTTAGAACGTTTATGTCTTCATGCATCTGCATTGGAGAGGATTTGTCGTGCTGCTTTTGCTTGTTACATGTGGTTATCAGGGTGTCTGAACAGCTTTGGGAAACAGCAAGCACCAAGCAGTCTCACAGGGGCTGAATCCGAGGTGGGTGGTTGTCAAAATTATGGTCCCTTTTTGGGTACCCTAATTATTAGGTGCCGTACTATATTAGGGACCCAAAAAGGGACCCTAATTTTGACAGCCACCCAGGTATTGGAGCCCCTGCGGACTGGATCGAAGATCAAGCTGGGCACTTCGACCCGGAGCTACGAGGCAAGATCTCCCGCGCTTTGGGTTTGGACTTAGGAGTACTTAGAATTAATTTTAATCTTTGGTTATTAGAATCCCTAAGAAACAGCCAAAATTACAATTGTTGCCAGGGTTCCAAGTTCAGTATAGGTTTGGAGTTGAGGCTCGGGTTTTGCCTTTGGGGTTTAAGTCCAGGGTTTGGGGTGGGTTGGGGCACCAATAGTTGCTGGTCATTCCTAGGGTGTACGGTTTTGCTGTTTAGACTCGAGTTTAGGGTTTAGGGTTTAGGGGTTCAGCTTTAGGGTTTTAGGGTTCAGCTTTAGGGTTTTAGGGTTCAGCTTTAGGGTTTTAGGGTTCAGGGTTTTGGGCCCGGGCTGTTGGAGGGAAGTGAAGAACCATACGGATGTGGACCGAGACTTGGTGGTCGTGGGCCACAAGTATATCTACTGCACGTAGAGCCTCCACCCTAAACCCTAAATCCTAAACCCTGATGCACTTGAAGAAAAGCGCTAACCCCCAGACTCAGACCGTCTTGAATCAGGGTCATGCGTATATACTACAGATGTCCCAAACATTGGTTTACTCAAGGCACCCATATCAGCAATGTTGATCGTAGCCCAAGGTTTGCAGCCAAACCTTTCCATCTGCAAACTCCGAAGAAAATAATACAGGGGCCTTCATAATTACCTACACTGTTTTGGTGGTTCCTTATTATAAATATAGTACCTTGGGCGCCAAGGCCCCATTCTAGCCATTAAGGCCCTATGTGCCCGCGCTCCGCGTTCTCGACCCCCCCCCCCCCAATGGTATCCCCCCCCCCCCCGACCCGGGCGACCACACAACAAGAACAAGAACAAGAACAAGAAGAAGAACAGCAGCAACAACAAAGCAGCAGCAACCACGCGGAGGAACCACAGGAACCACAGGGGGGGAGGGGGGAGACAGGAACCAGAAGAACCACAAAAGGGAGGGGGAAAACCAAGAGGAACCACAGGGGGGGGGGGAACCACAGGAACCACAGGGGGGGGGAGGGGGATTACCATGGGGGGGGGAGGTGCGCGGATGCTGGCACATATATAGGGTACAGAATGCAGTTGCTGTGTCGTCATTGTCCCGAGCTTTGGTCATCGGCCCATTTCGCAATCAGCGATTACTGCCGCCACCGCTGTTAGTAATTTCTAGTGCAGTTACTTTTCAGCAACTCTGGCGTCTAGGTCAGGACATCATCCATGTCTGATGTGAGTCTTATGACCATGGGTAGTAGTAGCAACGCTGTCCGTGGATAGAGCAAATGGTGCGAGCATCAGTATGTGCGGTGGACGTCAGCAGGCACAACAATCATGTCATGGTGACAGGGTGCAACAAAATGACAGCTGAGTTGAACGCAAGCAGAAAATAGCGTCGTTTCCCTGGAGTGTTCCTGTAACTTAAACCTTAAACCGTAAAGCTAAGACCCAAAGCCCTCAACCCTTTCAACCCAAAGCCCTAAAGACCCCTATAACAAACCCTATAGTCCTCAAACTCTGCTGAGCTCTTGGGGAGGTGAAGGTGAATCTCCGCTCGCAGATCGAAGAGCTCGAGCGGCAGCAGCGAGAGCTCATGCGGGAGGTGCAGAGCATCGATCAGGAGCCAAACCTGGGCGTAGGGGGTTTAGGGTTTTAAGGTTTTAGCGGTTGGGGTTTAGGGTTTGGGATTTTAGGGTTTTGGGGTTCAGGGTTTCTGGATTTTTAGGGGTTTAGTAATCGGATATGGGGGTTTAGGGTTGAGGGCTTTGGTGCACAAACTCCCATAGCTGCCGCTGCAACTGCTGCTCCTATTAAGTATAAGGGTTGCTGCTCAACTAGCGGCGTCTTCTTGTGGTCCAATGTTGCGTACAGTTTGGGTTTCCTCGCTGTCCTCGGAGAGGTACGGCATTCGATTGCTCTGCATTTGGGGGGTGTCGAACGCCTCTTTGAGCCGAGGGTGCGAGCCAGTGAATACTTACCCTTGGTTAGGGTTAGAGTTTAGGGTTTAGGGTTTAGTAGGGAATGGAAGAATGGTAGTAGTAGTGGTTATAACTGTTATAACTGTATTGTACCCCATTCCTCCATTCCCTAATCACGCCCAAGGTAAGAATATAGACGTTTCGGTGAGACGGCACATCTGAACAGGAGGGAGAACTGCTTGTTCTGCCCCTAAACTCCTAAACACCATAGCCTAGGGTTTTAGGGGAGGGTTTCCCCCAAGATTCAAGTCTTGAGGACGCCGCCGACCCGGTGCAAGCTGCGAAGAGGCTGGCCAAGGAGGAGCAGACCGTTTTGATGCCACGAATATGCAGGTGGCAAGCTCGCATGGCTCGACAGGTCCACCTACAGAATTCGGTGCCCTAAACCCTAAACCCTAAACCCCAAATTTTATGAGGGTCTCGGCTTTGGGTTTGGAGTTTTGGCTTTGGGGCTTCGAGCTTGGAACTCAGGCTTCTTGAACCCTAAACATCTGCTAGGACTGCTTCGCAAGTCAATCTGCCAGCTTCTCAGCCTGCAAAAACCAGAAAACCTCCAAAATCCTAAATCCTCAAACCCTCAAGCCCTAAAACCTAAAACTCTAAAGCCCTAAAGCCCCAAAACCCTAAAACCCCTAAAACCCGAAATTTACAGCCCTCGCAGGAGGCGACATGCCGGGGACCTCAGGATTTCAATCGAACGCTGGGCTTCCAACAGGCGTGAGAAAGGGGTCGGACTAAGTATATAGTAGTAGTGGTAGTAGTAGTAGTAGTACTAGTTCCCCTTGTAGGTCCTACTCATGTCATTGTGGAAAGTATCGCAGGACCCTACTCTGGTCATTAAGGCCCCTCACTCAGCGCTCCGGAGTCCTAGACGCCCTTAACTCGGCCGTAGACCCCAAAGGCGGTTTAGGGTTTGCTTGGGCCCCAAATAACCTACGTCTTTAAGGACTTGTATAAGAAAATCATAATAAGGAGAAGGTTTAACCTCCGTCTTGAAGGACTTTTACAAGGAAATTATAATAGGGATCCCTAAAAAGGAAGGTTTTGTGGGGTCCAGGTGGGGTTTAGGCAAGCTACATTCCCGTAGACCCGATAAGCCTGATAACTTTAATCAAGCTCCTTTAGGGTTTAGGGTTTAGGGTTTAGAGTTTAGGGTTTAGGGTTTAGGGTATGTCATCCCCAAGACACGAGGCTTTGTCGGCAATCTGGAGTACGACACCGAGAAGGCGACACGGACCGGGAAAGTTGGGTTTGGTTGTCGTTTTGTTTTGAGGAGTTTGCTGGTTTGGTCTCAGCAAAGTCCGACATCATACTCTCTGACTGCGATGCCCATTGATGTTTACTCCGGCTCATCGCCTCACTCTCGTTGCACCGTCTCTCGTGGACCCGACAATCACGGATTGCTTCTGAAGGCTATCGACGATGCTGATGATCCTTGTTGTGCATGTTACTGCTTACCCAAGCTGGGTGCACAATGACGACTCTTCCTATGTCTTATCTCTCCGACACTTACTGATAGCATTCTGTTCGTAAACAGAGTTCGTAAACAACCCTAGGCTGTTGCAGAAACATGAAAGATTGCCTACATTATTCCCTGGGGCTATTTGATTAGATACAGCTGAACTGCAATATGCCCCAAAGCCCTATTGTAATCGTTCAGGCCCCTGTCGGGAAACCCTTGACACACCCTTGTGGAATCCTGTTCTATTATTCAAGGCCGCTATATTGCCGTACACCCGAAACTCTAAACCCCAATCCCTAAACTCCAAACCCCAAGCCCTAAACCCAAATGGGAGTTGCAGAAAAATTAGGGGTACCTTATTTTGGGGGTCCTTAGAATAAGGATCCTACTATTCAGGGTACTGTATTAGGACCCCTATTTTTGGAAACTCCCAAATTTCGAAGGCAGACATCCTCGGGCTCTTCCAGGACTGCGGCCATGTGGAGGAGGCCCAGGGGCCGATATACTTGGCGTTTCAACATGGGAGTGGTTGTCAAAATTATGGTCCCTTTTTGGGTCCCCATTATAAGACGGCGCACTTATTATTTAGGGTACCCAAAAAGGGACCCTAATTTTGACAACTACCCATTGGGTTCCTAAAACGGGTTCCTACAGTTTTCAGCACCCGGCTCCTAGCAAAAAGTTTAGAATTCTTTAATGGTTCTAAACAGGGTCTTGTGGGGGGGGAAGGGGGTCCTTTAAGAGTTCCCAGAAGGGCTCCAAAATAGCGGTCCGGAAGCCGTTCCTAACAGGGTCTCCTAAAGGGGTTCCTCTTAGGATTGAGGGACGAGGGTTCCGGGGCTTAAGCCGCAACGCACTCTCACAGCCCTTCGAAGCGCCTAACATTCCCTTTGCATGACTGCTGTCAGTTGTCTCCATCAGGATTATATGCATGATCATCATCTCCGCTTAGCAACACACGGCCACTATCACGCTTTTACGATCATGAGGGTTGTTGTTGAGTCGGTCTGTCGGTCGGTGAGTCGGTCGGTCGGTTGGTTGGTTGGTTGGTTGGTTGGTCAGGTCGTCCCTAAACCCTTAATCCGGAACCTTAAAACCCTTACTGGGACCCTTAAATCCACGCCTAAACCCTAAAACCTACGCCTCACAATAAGTCTAGAAAGCGTTTATACAACACCTACTCTAGTTCTTTTGGCCCGTATTGGGGTTTAACGGTTTAGCTTATGTCCAAAGTCTTGACAGGTGCGCTTCCCCGGGCAGCAGGAGGTCGGTGGCAAAGCGGTGAAGGCCGTCCTTCTTCTTTTGGGGGCTTGGGGGCTCCTTTCGAGATTTGGCATTTGGGAAAAAGGTGCTTATGCTTATGCTCAGTTTTCGGGCTTAGCAGTGCCGCAGTGTTGTATGATGAGGGTTCTATGAGGGATGTCCGGTTTGGGGTTCATGGTCAATTCCTGTGATCAGTTTTTCAAATTTTTCTGCCAGCTGAAAAACCCAATCCCTCCCTGTAGCCGAAAAGACCTACATTTTCAAGAACTCTATATAGAAACCATAAAAAGGAACCCTAAAAAGGTAGGTCTTTTCGGCTACAGGTCAAATCTACCCCCACCGTTCCCAGAAGCGAAAGCCCGAAATGAATCCGGAACGCAAATCCTTAACCCGAAACCCCGTAAAACCCCCCAAAGGGACCTCAAAAGCCCGAAAAGCCCTAACAGAAACCCTAAAGACTCGACTATATGCGCCTGCACAACTAGAATAGCGTTTTGGTGTACATGAAAACAGAACGATGACAAGGAGCCCTCAGGAATACCCAGCCCTAGAAAGCCCTAAGCATCCTGAAAGCTTTAAAAAAGGCTTGAACCGCACCCACAAGCCCGAAACACCTATTGATACACCACAAGTAAACCCTAAACCCTAAGCCCTAAACCCTCAACCCTAGAAGCCCCATAAAAACCCCTGCAAGCCCGTAAGCCCTAAACCCTAAAGCCCTGTTAGCCCTCCAAGGCCCTAAAACCCCTTTAAGCCCTATAAGACAAAGGCCTTACAGAACCCTGTATGCTCCATAATGCCCCACAAGCCCTATAAGCCCTATTATAAGCCTTATGAAAATCCCTATGTCGCCCTAATATAAGCTCGATAAGGCCCATTATAAGCCCCATGATAAGCCCTATTTCGCCCTATATAAGTTCGATAAGGCCCATTATAAGCCCTACATAAGCCCTATAACCCTATTAGAAGCGTTATAAGGCCCATTATAAGCCCTAAAAGCCCTGAATCTAAGTTTCCCCCCAACCCAGGGCATCGCCTTCGTCGTTTTCGACTCGGCGATGGCGGCCCGGAGGGCTGTGGGCCTCTCCGGAGAGATGTTCAAGGCCTCAAGGGCTTAGGGTTTAGGGTTTAAGGGCTTTGGGTTTCGGGTTTTAGGTGTGGTGTTCAAGGCCTCAGGGGCTTGGGGGGCTTTGGGGGTTTCGAGTCTAGGGTTTAGGGTGTTAGGGTTTAGGGCTTTGGGGGCTTTTGGGGGCTTAGGGTTTTAAGGGCTCTAGGGTTTAGGCTTTTAGGGTTTAGGGCTTTGGGGTTTAGGGCTTTACGGGCTTAAGGGTTTAGGGCTTCGGGGTTTTGGGGGTTGAGGGGCTTAAGGGTTTAGGGTTGCAGGGTTTAGAGTTTCGGGGCTTCAGGGTTTAGGGTTTTGGGGTTAGGGCTTTTTAGGTTTAGGGCTTCAGGGTTTGGGGTGTAGGGTTCCAGGCCTCAAGGGCTTTGGGGCTTGGGGGTTTGGGGGTTTAGGGTTTTGGGGCTTAGGGCTTAGGGGTTTAGGGTTGTAGGGGCTTAGGGGTTGAGGGTTTAGGGGTTTAGGGGCTTAGGTTTAAGGGTTTCGGGGCTTCGGGGCTTATAGGTTCGGGATTTAGGTTTACTGCGTTAGGGTTTTGAGTTTAGGGTTTGGTGTTTCGAGTTTAGGGTTCAGGGTTCGGGTTTAGAGATATAGGGGTTTAGAGGTTTAGAGGTTTCTGTCTGTAGGGTATAGGCAGGGCTTGAGGATGTAGCTTTCAATTCCTCTTCGCCCTCGTCCTTTCTTGTTGTGTTTGCTTGTGGTGTTTGGGCTGTTTGGGGCTTTTCGGTTTAGAGTAGCCTGCTTTGAGCATCCGAGAGGATCGATAGGGTGTAGGGTTCAAGGTTGTGGCCTCTTGGCTTAACAGGGTTGAAGAAGGGGTTCGGTAGGGATGTATGTAGAAGGTGTCTAGAGGCTACGGTGGTTCGAGCAGTTTCAAGGCCTGTAGGGTTTTGAGAGGGTTTCGTAGAGGTAGGGGTGTCTGATAAGGGGTTGCATCAGGGTTCTATAAGGGTTGTCGGGCCGCTTTCTGTGTTCAGTGCTACGAAGGCCTCTCACGGTTAGGGCCCCAGTAGTTTGGATCAAAGGGCCTTCGCAGGGTTTATTGGTCTGGTATGTTCCTTATGGGCTGCACGCCTTGTAGTTCAGTTTAGGCAACCCGTATCTTCTAACGATATAGAAATCCTATGGATCTTTTTAGACCCGACACCGGAAAAGTTGCTTAGTCTAAGGGCCTAAGGGGGATCGGTGTCTTGGGTTTGGGGACTAGCCTTTGGGGGCTTCGCTCCCTAAACCTTGTAAACCTCAACGCCTGAGCCCTCAACTCCAAATCCTCAACCCTGAAGCCCAAACCCTAAAGCCCAAACTCTCAACCCCAAACCCTGAATCCCAAAGCCCCCGACCTCCAAGCCCTAAATTCCCAACTTGAACATGCCTGAACCCTCAACCCTCGAAGCCCTAAGCCCCGAACCCTCAACCCAAACCCCAAACCCTCAACCCTGAACCCTACCTGTAGTCTCCTTTGTAGCTACTTTTTACAGGCTTAACCAATGCTATGCTATAAGGTCCTATTATAATAAGGTAACCCACAAATCCTGCTTCGGGTTCACACCCGACCTCTGCCAGGGCAGAAAGCTGAAGGTGGCGCCTGCTGGAGAGAAGCCGAAGGGAGGCGGTCCTCAGCTGCAAAAGCAGTCAGTAGGCGTACAAGGGGTTAGGAAGGTCTAGGGTTCAGGGTTTAGAGTTCGGAGTTTAGCGTTCGTCAGGGTGTAGGGTTGAGGGTTTCATGTAGGGTTTAGGGTTGAGGGTGTACAGCTCCTGGTCTTAGAGTTCAGGGCATTAGGCTTGAGGGTTTAGGGTTCAGGGTTCCCGAATCAAAACTTAGGGACTTGGCACTCAAGGATGCTCGGCTGTGCCTATAGTCTCCATTGTAGTTCCTTTTTTTGGTTAACCAAAATCTCTATTATAGGGTCCTAACCATAGAACTAGTTGACCAAAACAGGAACTACAATGGAGACTATAGGTGAGTTTAAAGGCTTCCAGCTTCAGCGTTTCGTCGGCTTAAGGACTACTTTAACAGCGATGGCACGAGTTCACAAGCGTGGTGGTCCCAACCCGTCCTAAACCCTAAACCCCTAAACCCTAAACCGTGGGAGTCCGAACCGAGGCAAAGGCAAAGGGAAGGACGGGAAAGATGGCAAGGACGGCGACGACGACGGGCGGCGGCACGATGCAGGCTCGCGGCAGTACCTCCGCGACATGCTAGATGGCCTCTTGGCTTGGCTTACCTTAACCCAAATAACCTACCTTTTTAAGGACTTATATAAAAAGCTCATATTGGGGAATTCTGAAAACGTAGGTCATTTGGGGTCCAGGTAGGGTTTACAGGTTGTCGGGTTTCCGGTTTACGCTTCAGGCAGGGTGATTGTGCGATGACCGAAGATAACTTGCACAAAAGCAGCAGTGCAAGTGGCAGTGGAGATATGGGGCTGGGGGGCTAAGGGGGGGCGCATAGGAGCGGTTAAGAAATCATTCGGTAATGGGTTGGCTGGTGGCATGTTCTGGCGTTCTGGGAACTATAAACACCCCCAAAGCCTAAATCCGAAAAACCCCAACTTTAACACGTTAAATGCTAGGCCTTATATAAATTTCGAAAAGCCCCAAACCGTCTGACACCCTAAAAGCCCTAAAGCCGTCTCCGCCAAGGCAAATGGGAGCGCGGCGTCGCCCTGCCCTCGCTGAGTCCCGAGCGGCGGGGTGGCGGGGGCCGCCGCCCACCGCCAAGGCAATGAAGCAAAACTACAGGGGTTTATGAGGGTCCAAAGGGTTCCCTTTGAAAGGGGTCTATAAGGGAACTATAGTACTTATAGTCTCCGTTGTAGTTCCTTTTTTTGGTTAACCAGTTCTATGGTTAGGACCCTATAAATAGAGTTTGTGGTTAACCAAAAAAGGAACTACAATGGAGACTATCAGTACAGGGGTTTATCAGGGTCTGAAGGGTTCTGTGGTGTTTTACAGGGTTTGAGGCCTACAAGGTTTGCCCACGACGTTAAGAGTGATTCGCTTTGCGTATTCCTCCTGTGGCCCGTTACCGGCACGATGCGATACGTCTTGCCACCATCATCTTTGCACAGCAGCGGGTCTTGACAGATGCTTGCGTTTGTTGGTACCCAGAGCCCTAAGGGTCCAAGTACCTAATAATCATATACTCTCCTAAATATTGAGCTACATAACTACTATCCTAAACCCGAGTACCTAATTATCGGGTCCTTTGGACCCTTAGGGCAGTATACTATGGACCACAAGTTGCGAATGCTCTCCCAGTCCATCAGAAATGTCCACTTGCACCCTGTATACACTTCTTGGATCGGTATCTTCGAAGACGAAGAAGAAGGGTTCGAGCAGAATCAGAGTATTCGTGCTTTCGTGCCCGTCCGCCCATATACCTGCGATGCCTAGCCATGTGAAGCTACAACGGTGCCCTACTGCAGATCAGATCAACCCTAACCCTATATGCCTCCAGGGACCTTACTATGGGGTCCTTAAGGGGTCTAGGGCCGTAACTATGAGGTCCTTGGAGGGATAGGGTAAACCCTAAGCTCCTAAACCCTGCACGCGGCTGGACCCGACACGCTCGATCCGCAGCTCACACCTGGACCCATGGCTGCCCGAGACACTGTACTCTAAGCCTAGGACCCAAGACACTAAACACTGCGGTTCCCTAAACCCGGTTATTCATCCTAAACCCAAAACTCTATATGAATCCTGAGCCCTAAACCCTATATGTTCATCCTAAGCCCCATGTTCATCAAAAGCCGTAAATTCATGACCCTAAATGTGGCAGAACCCCAGGGCTCGGAGCTGCAGTCGCAGCAGAAGCCGAAGTCGCAGTGACCAAGACGAGCTCACTCGAAGACGTGAGGAGAAGCGCCGAGAGGCCACAGGGGATGCGAAACATTGTTGCAGCCAGTGTTTCTACCATTTTCCACGATTCTGAGTATTGTCGTTGCTACGGGTTATGGTTGGTTTTGTCGCTTTGTTAGTCCTAGTACAGTTTTTTTGTCAGTGGTTTTGCTGTCGTTTTCTTCTGGTATTATTCACGCGCGGGCATTCCTCCGTACTTGCAGTATGATTAGCCCGAAATCACCCCTGCACTTTAAAACCGAATTTGCATTCGCCGGTGCAAGAGCAGGAGCAAGAGCAAAGGCACGAGCAAGAGCTGGAGTAAGAGCAAGAGCAAAAACAGGAGGAAGAACACGAGCACCGGCAAGAGCATGCGCAGGAGCGAGAGCAAGAGACGCAGCAGGAGCAGGAGCAAGAGCAAGAGCCCTCAAAAGTGACAGAAGAGATAAAAATTACCCCTTAATAGTGAAAGCACTTGCCTTTTTGTTTTACTGCTCCTGCCACCACTAATTATTGCCACTGCCACGCCTCCTTCCCTTCTGTCTTCCGCTGCTGTTTTCCGCAAGACGACTGGCCAGGTAAATCGAAGAGTGCAGGATCGGCAGCGTCAAGAACAGCGGTCTCGCGAACGCGCATCTAGGCTGATCTCTGGCTCGGGAGTGTTCTCAGCGTTTCTGCAACGTCGGGCTGGTCCGCACACTGAGGAGAAAGAAAGGAAGACCAGAATAAAAGAGAAGGACCAGCGACTGAAAGAAAAGGAGGAGAAGCAGCCGAAGAAGAAGGCCCAGAAGCCCAGCAAAAAGCGTGCCTTGGATCAAGTCGCAAACCCCTCCCCTGATTCGCTGATTGGGGTGAACGTGAACCCTTTGTAATCTTTGAGGCCCCTAAAGCTACCTTACGTAGATTGGGCTGCATCTTGGAGTTGCCGGCAAAACATCAGAAAACAAGGAAGTCGGCCCCGGCACCGCCCTGAAGCAGATGTGCTTTGCTTTGCTGGGGTTTAGGGTTTAGGGTTACTGGAGCCGTTTGGGGCTAGGAGACACTTGAGCCCACCATCTGTGCAGCTTCCAGGAAAGAAGAGCAGCTCAGACAGCAGCCACTGGGCCACATGCGGTTGACGGGATTCAGAGCTTGCGGGTCAGAGGGTTCTGGGGTTCACGGATGCGACAGCGTCGGCTGATGAGAAAAAGAGAACGGGGGGTAAAAGACAAGCAGTAGAGTTCTATAATGTACGAGCCTTAATAATTAGCATAGGGGCTTTGGGGACCATTCTACTATGATTATTAGAATTACAAGGAGCCCCCAAAATAGTTCAACAACGAACGTGTGTGGACCCAGCAGGTTTGGAAGTCCGGGTCATGCAGACCTCGAGCTCACAGGGCCATGGTTTGTCCCCGCCTCTTCCCGAGAAAGCCTCAGCCCAAGCGGTCCCCAGCGAGCCGAATACCCCTTACTTAAGGACTGTATATGGCTTAAATTATATTAGGGCTTCATATCATGACTTAAGGAATATATGGCGTAAATTATACAGGGCATCATATCATGACTTAAGCTATACTCCTTAATTCAGGAATAGATGGCTTAAATTATATAGGGCGTCATATCATGACTTAATAAGCTATACTCCTTAATTCAGGAATAGATGGCTTAAATTATATAGGGCGTCATATCATGACTTAAGCTATATTCCTTAATTAAGCTAGGAACTAGGAATATATGGCGTAAATTATATAGGGCGTCATATCATGACTTAAGCCATATTTTTAGTTAAGCTAGGAACTAGGAATAGATGGCTTAAATTATATAGGGCGTCATATCATGACTTAAGCTATATTCCTTAATTAAGGAATATATGGCTTAAATTATATAGGGCGTCATATCATGACTTAAGATATATTCCTTAATTAAGGAATATATGGCTTAAATTATATAGGGCGTCATATCATGACTTAAGCTATATTCCTTAATTAAGGAATATATGGCTTAAATTATATAGGGCGTCATATCATGACTTAAGCTATATTCCTTAATTAAGGAATAGATGGCTTAAATTATATAGGGCGTCATCTCATGACTTAAGCTATATTCCCTGATATAGGGCGTCATATCATGACTTAAGCTATATTCCTTAATTAAGGAATATATGGCTTAAATGATATAGGGCGTCATATCATGACTTAAGCTATATTCCTTAATTAAGGAATATATGGCTTAAATGATATAGGGCGTCATATCATGACTTAAGCTATATTCCTTAATTAAGGAATATATGGCTTAAATGATATAGGGCGTCATATCATGACTTAAGCTATATTCCTTAATTAAGGAATATATGGCTTAAATTATATAGGGCATCATATCATGACTTAAGCTATATTCCTTGATTAAGGAATATATGGCTTAAATTATATAGGGCGTCATATGATGACTTAAGCTATATATTCCTTAGTTATAAGGGGTATTGGGCTCTTTGGGTCTGGCTGAAGGCGACAGCAGCTCCAGCTCGGACCCCTCCAGCGCCTAGAGCCAGCGACGCCAGTGCAAAAGGACTCGTGGGGGCTTCGGTTTAGGGTTTAGGGTTTAGGGTTTAGGGTCTAGGGTCTAGGGTTTAGGGTTTAGGGTCTAGGGTTTAGGGTTTAGGGTTTAGGGTCTAGGGTTTAGGGTTTAGGGTTTAGGGTCTAGGGTTTAGGGTTTAGGGTTTGCTTGCCAGAGCAGTTGCTCACCGTTGCACAGTTACCTGCTGTAGTGATGCGTCCAAGCCTCCAACGTGAGCTTTGTCATTGCCATTTCCGACTCTTCCTCCGAAGCTGGCTTCTCGCACTCCCCCGGCAACAGGAAACTAGCAGAAGCTACAGATATTGTATGCCATGCATACAGTGCATCGCATACCCTCATATGCAAGTATAAACACATCCTATCTAAAGGCCAAACGAAGCCATCTCATCGACGCAGAGAGAGTGAATTGCCCAAGTCCTGTCCTTTGCGTCCTAAGCCATGGCTCCAAAGAAACGCCCAGCAGCTGCCAAGGTGTGCAGGGTATGATTATATTTGGTATGATCCCGAACATGTGTTCATTCTTCTTTATTCTGTTTCTTGCGAGTACTAATTCTTATCACTGCTATTGTCTTTGAATGGGTTTCAGTAGTTTTGTGCTGATTACTGCTACGGGTACTCTGACTACTGATGATCATTTAGATTATATAACTGCGTATTGTACTTATTATGGTGTTCCGAACTACTGTCGAAATCCGTAGTAGGTTTGGGCTTCTGCATGCTGAGGCTTTTTATCACCCGAAATGCCTCGCAAGGTGTCCCCTAAACCCTGAACCCTCAACCCTAATCTCTCGGGTTGAGGGTTTAGGGCCGAGGGTTTAGGGCGTAAACACTGATGAGCTGTGGTGCTTGCACCACTACCACGCGTGCAGCGTCTGCAGCAAGCAGCCGAGCTGATTTCGAGGACGGAAGAGCAAAACGGTTTATGTACTATACAACGAAAAAAGCTTCGCCGTACCATTCCTTATAGGGTTCCTGGGTGTACATCTTCTCTAGTGTTCCCCAAATTGACCTGAAGGTTAGGGCCTAAGGGCTTGCGATTCTAGCGTGAGTTGAGAACCTTATATCCCTAAGCCTTTTGACTAAAGCCTTTAAACCTTATCCCTAAGCCCAGAAGGTTGCGAAACCATGTGAAACTATGCAAGTTGCGTGCTGTTGAGGCTTCCTCTGCGAAGAAGAGCAAGACAGAAGAGGACCCGGATGCCCCGAGCTTGCAGGGTTTGGATGTTGGGTTTAGGAACAAGGCGATTGGGTTTTAGGCTTTAGGGTTTTCAGGTTTATGCTTCTTAGGTTGGCGATTGGGGGTTTAGGGTTTTAGGGTTGAGGGGTTTAGGGGTTTAGGGTTTTGGGGGGTTTAGGGTTTATAGGGGTTTAGGGTTTAGGGTTTAGGGTTCGAGAAGCTTGTAAATCCCAGAGCCTGTCAAGATCTCAATACCGATCCTTTTGCGAAGCTGCCGCAGCGCCTCCCAGTGATTGGGAGGCTATTGCCTCAGTATTGCTATTGCGAATTCTATTAAAACTATCGCTACTGCAATCACTACGTATTACCATCACTATCTTACCCAAAACCTATTACGATAGCATTTACTTCTACTATTTCTATGTTACATACTATTATTACTAGTCGTACTACTGTTTTACGGGTGACGAAGCACTAGTCGCTGGCAAATCAGTCGCCGCACGAGCTTGAGTAGCCACCGTATATTCAGGGGTTAGGGTCGTCGTCACCGGCATCCGAAGCGTACGAGAACGACTGTCATGGTACCTATAGTCTCCATTGTAGTTCCTTTCTGGTTAACCAGCTCTATGGTTAGGACCCAATAATAGAGATTTTGGTTATCCAAAAAGGAACTACAATGGAGACTATGGGTAGTGTGCAAAACACGGGTTTCTGCGTCCTCCGGGGCACAGGCATCGAGCACCTAGCATGACTGTAACTTGCAGACCCGAAGCTTCTGCGCCCTGAAGCCACCTAAAAGCCCTAAAAACCCTTAAAGCCCTAAAAGCCCTAAAAGCTCTAAAAACCTTAAAAACCCTAAACCCATGAGTCATTGCGCTTAAAGAAAAAAAACCTTGTCAACCCTATGTCCCACATCTTCAGCCTGAAACCTCGAAAAAAAACGAGGAGCCCGAGACGCACTTTGCTGTGCCACCGGCCGAAAAGGGACCCATGGCAACCTTGCCTGACTCTCTCCCGAAGCCGCTCGGAGAGATCCGGGGGCCTAGGCTTTAGGATTTAGGCTTTTTGTGGTTTAGGGTTTAGGGTTTTTTTGGAGTTTAGGGGTTTAGGGTCTAGGGTTTTTGGGGGTTTAGGTTTCGAATGGTTCGGGGCTTAGATGTGTTGGAAGCCTCGGGCACTTCCGGGGCAACAAGTGCTGTAGGGTTGGCTGAAGGTCGCATTCCCCATATGATGTGACCTCTCAACATCTCCCCTCTACAACCCGAAACCTAAACCCTAAAACCTAAACGAAAGGATTTATAGACTGTTTAGGGTTTCGGGTTTAGGGTCTATCCTCATGTATGGGAGCATGGAGAGTGCCGATCTGGAAGCCCTTGAGTTTTGTTTCGGGTTGGGGAGTACTACAATACCGCAATACCCGGTTTTTGGGTAGTTGTCCAGATAAGGGATCCCTTTTTGGGTACCCTAATAGGTGTCGTATTGTAATAGGGACCCAAAAAGGGACCATTAATTTTGACAACCACCCACATCCTGAAAGGTTTTAACTGTAGTTCCACTAGGATACTGAACGACCAAGTCGAAGCAAGTAAGATCTCGGACAACTGCATTATCTTGTGTTCGAATGCTGAAGGCAACTGCTGCATAGTCATTGCAGTACCGTCTGAGCCCATGTGTTTTAAGTCTGTTCTAAACGGTCAACACAACAAACTTATTTCAACCTC
The DNA here is from genome assembly GCA_905221615.1 of Symbiodinium sp. CCMP2592. Classification (NCBI taxonomy): domain Eukaryota; class Dinophyceae; order Suessiales; family Symbiodiniaceae; genus Symbiodinium; species Symbiodinium sp. CCMP2592. Next base: position 736,354 of record CAJNDT010001913.1, read on the forward strand.
AACCCATACTTGTGCGTTTTGTTGCTACCGACGGTTTCTGTTTTTTCTGTTGTGCGCCGTGCACTTCTCGCTCCAGCTGTTCTCACCCACTGGATGTTTCCGTTTTCCCATAAGCCCTGAAAAGCAAAAACCCTCTGCATATAATGTAATGTAAGGTAATTTAATGTATCTTAAAGAAACTTAATGTAACTTAATGTAATGTATCGCAACCTGGCGTAACTTAACGTATGGTAATGCAATTTAATGTCGTTATGTAATTCTGTACCTATGTAATTATTGCGAAGATGCATGATGTGTATGTATGCATGCCTGCATGCATATGTATATACACATACACATACATATGCACACAGAGACCTGCTATGTCTATATCTACACGCACAGTTGCTTGTTTGTCTTCCAGTCTCTCCCCTGCGTTTTTTCCTCTCGCTTCTTCTCCGAGGCCGGTGACCTTGCCCCTCCAATCCACAGCGCTGATCTGCATCGACTTTCAGCGAGGGCCCTACGAAAAATGCTGTCTCTTTGCGGCCTCGAGGGGGGCTTGAACCTTCAGGTACCGATACCTTGGCGCCTGCTGGCAGGTTGAGCAGAAAGTGCTAGCAATAAACATGCTTAGATGGAGACAATTGGAGGCCTGTTCGCAGAACATAGAAGACTTCGTCTTCTTCGGATCAGGATGGCCGTCATAGTCTGCTGCCAGGCGGATGCCAACATGGCAGAACCTGTTCGATATGAAGTTACCTCGAAGCAATCTAGTTGGAGCCTAACTTACCCTGATTGCGCTACGGTTTTTGTTTGACAATATACACACCGTAAGTTGATTTGAAGATGTGCATGACGGGAAAAACAGGTATTGCGACCACACATACGCGCACACACACACACACACATACAGACGTCTCTATATGCACGCATGCTCGCAGTAACAGTAATCAGCGCCGTGCTATTTGACATAGCACCTCACGACGTCCTTAACCCTAAGCCCTAAGACCTTGCCAAGGAAGGACTTCATGTCGGAGGGGGGTTTCGGACATGTCGCTTGGCTGGCAGGCCGAAGCTCGAGTGATCAGATCCCAAAGAATGGGGTTCGGGGTTTAGGTTTAAGGGTTTAGGATTAATCAGGGCTTAGGGCTTTTAGTGTTTAGGATTCATGTTTAGGGTTTTGTTGTTTAGGGTTTGGGGTTAAGGGTATAGGGTTTAGGGTTGCAGGAAGTCATGGGACCGAGGCACCATGCATGGATTTGCCGTTTCAGGGCTTCAAGGTTTTCCGGCTTTCAGGCTTCAAGGGGTTAAGTTGGCCCCCTACTGTAGTCTTTGGGTCCGGCGCTTAAACGCATGGGTTTAGGATTCGGGGTTATGGGAGGTTTGTGGTTCAGCCATGTTCAGATGTTGCAGCAGCGCTCGGCGTAGATGGCTTGCCCCGGCCGCGTGTCAGGATGAGTGCAGTTAGACGGCCAACGGCATGCATTTCCTTAACCCCTGCTAGAACTCCAGCTAAAGCTGCAAGCACTCCTGAGCCACGAAACCACAAGACCCAGAGCCCCAAACCCTAATTGTGGAGCCCCAAGCCCTAAACCGTAAAAAGCCAAGACCCTGAACCCGCAAACCCCAAGTTCTAAACCCTCAGCCAAAGCCTCATAGGAGGCCATAAGGGGTTTTAGCCTATGGGGGTTTAGTAGGGATCAGGGTTCCCAGAATAGGGTTCATATTAAGGAATCCCTACCCCAAGAATCTTAAACCCCCCCTTTTGGCCTCCCATCAAAGCCACTCTACCCATAGTCTCCATTGTAGTTCCTTTTTGGGGCTAACCAAAATCTCTATTATAGGGTCCTAACCAGAACTGGTTAACCAAAAAAAGGAACTACAATGGAGACTCTAGGTACCCTTATAGTATCCCTTATAGTAACCCTTATAGAGCCCTTTAAAGAAACCCTAAACCCTAAACCCCCCTTTTTGGCCTCCCATCAAAGCTACCCTAAAGCATCAGTCCTAAGGCTTTGGGCAACGATGTGACGAAACTCTCTGAGGAGTGCTTGCCAGGCGTGGATTCCGTGAAGGGGCCTTCCTGGTTCTAGGGATTACCTAGACCTACTAAACCCTACTTTTTTGTAGGTTCTTGTTATAAACCCTAATATGGCATTTATAGGGGCCCTACAAAAAAGTAGGTTCCGGTGGGTTAAGGTAGGGGTTTCGTTTCGGGGTTTAGGTTTAGAGTCTATTTGGAGGTTTGGGTTTAGGGTTTGGGGGTTTAGGGTTAAAGGTTTAAGGTCTAGAATATGGTGAGACAGGGATTTAGGGTGAAGGGTTTAGGGAATATCCTGCAACGAGGTTCTGCAAGAATAGCGGTTTCCGCAACAGGAGTCTTATTGATGAGCAGAAGGTTCCAACGCACTTATCTACGATTTTGTAAGGATCCTTTAGGTTCCTGTAGGGTGCTATGACAGCAGCCGGAAAGATTAGACTAGGTGTTCAACGGTTTTTTAGGAACTTCGAAGAGCTATAGCAGTCTTACAAGTTTTTCAACGGGGTTCTATAATCAGGGCCTTAGTCACTAGCACAAGGTTTTGGGGTGGGTTATGTATGTATATGGGTGGATGTCAAAATTATATTACGGTCGCTTTTTGGGCACGCTAGAGGTGCCGTACTCTATAAGGGACCCCAAAACGGGCAATAATTTTGACAACCACCCATATGTACGCTGTGATCACTAAAGTAGGGACCTGGATGAGGCAGTGGCAGTCGAAGCGAGAGGCAACAAAGAGAGAGCAGTAATTGCTTTCTTGGACAGCACCAGTGCCACAAGAGTCATGCAGGACACAGTCCATGATTGCATGTCTCAGCACGTGCGTCTTGGTTGCACCAGACCTACAACGACCACGTCGTGCATTCTCAGCAGAGTCAGTCGCCACAGCTGCGCCCACCTGGAATGCAAGCATCGAAGCTGTCCAAGCAGCACTTGCCAAATTCGATCGTTTCGCCAAGCCTCGGTGGTTCGGAAGAATAGTGAAGCAGACACGCACCGGCCACAACAGGCCGAACCTGCCTGCAAAACGAGCAGGGAAGTGAAAGCTGCCATGGATACCGTACCGTTAAACTGGCCACCATGGTAACCGGTCGAAGAGGGCAAGATGTACAAGTCGTACAAGCAGTACTACCAGCACTTGCAGTACTATCAATATTGGCTACTGGAGTACTACTAGTAGTACTTGTAACTAGTAATACAGGCAGTGCCAGTAGTACAATGTAGCAGTAGCGGTAGTTGTTGTAGTTGTAGTCGTAGTCGTGGTGGTGGCAGCGGCAGCGGCGGCGGGGCCTAGGTTTGACTTGTCGGTATGCTACATCAGCCATGTAGTAGCCATGGGCGTCATCGTCGTACGGAGTTTACGATTGCTACGCGGAGGATGCGGACGACTACCAGTGGTGTCACTTCACAGATGCGTGTCGTTGATGCTCTGCTTTTTGTTGATGTGGTTGTTGTTGGTGGTGGTGGTTGCTTGTGGCTGCATCAGCATGTTTCGCATTTTAGAATGCAACGTGCTCTGCTGTTTGCTTTCATGCATGCTGTCTTGGTGCGACACTGCTATAGGGGCCTAAGTAATTACCCATACTCTGTTGGGGATTCCCAATAACAATAAGAGTATAAGAGTATATTGGTCCCCAAACCCTATTCTAATTATAAAGGCCCCTATAAGAGAGGACCCAAATATGGATCCCCTATAAAGCCCTTTAAGGACCCCTTTCAAGGGAGCACTACTTGGAGGATCATGGGACTTAGTAAGTATGGCTATAAGTACCTTAATTGGGGTTATAATTAAGTCATTATAAGTATAGTTACCTTAATTATAACCCTAGTTACTACGTCCCATGATCCTCTAAGTAGACCCCAAACCCTAAACCCTATAGATCCCTTTAAGGAACCCTTATAGATCCCTTTAAGGAGCCCTTTCTAGTTCTTAAGGCCCCCATCTTAGGGAGATAAAACCTCGCAGGCGCCCAAGTTCTGCTGGCGGCCGCACGGGAAAAGAAGCTCTTGGTGATCCACACGAAAGAGGTCGGACTGGGGGTGTCATGGGGTTTAGGGTTCAGGATCTAGGGGTTCAGGGTTTTAGGGTTCAGGGTTTAGGGTTTTACGGTTCAGGGTTTAGGGTTTTGGTGTTCAGAGTTTAGGGCTTTAGGGTTTTAGGGTGTCATGGGGTTTAGGGTTCAGGTTCAACTAGGGGCCTCCTTGGAATCTCGGTGGACTGCGAGGTCAAACGGCGAGAGTGTGCCAACTACAGGTCCAGGGAAGACGCCGGCTGGTGCCACACGGAAGACCTCCACATCACTGAAATGCACATTGGGTTGTTTAGGGGCAGGCTTAGTCTGGTGCACCGAACCTGACCTTCATGTTTGCACATACTCTCGGAGTTACTCTTGGTCTGTCTTCATGCATGCAAAAATGACCAGTTACCTATCACATGAGTGGACGCGCCGCGTGCGGCCGGTCAACATGGCACTTGTATAAATGTAAGCCCTAAGTTTCACAACTGTGGTTTCACAGTTGTGATATCCGTTCAGACTCGTACTCCCGGAAAGGCAGCTTGAATAAATCCTATGGAGAGCTCGCTCTCAAGGTGAGAAGACAAGCACCACCACTTGCCACTGCTATTGAAGACTAAAACTTAAGCAATCATGTTCCCTGGATTTCTTATTTATTATTACTATTATTCCGAATACTACTGCTATTTTCATTATTCTTGATGTTATTACTATTCGACTATCATAGTACGCCCCAGCAGCTTATTCTAGCCATTGCCATTAGAGTAAGGCCCCCATCATAAAGACCTTGTGAGAGCCGTACAGCCTGATAGAGGCCTTCAAGCCTTCAAGAGTTCTTTAAAGGAGCCTCTACCCTATTCTAGTCGTCATTAATAAGGCCACTGTCATCTTCAATTACAAGTAGCCACCGAAGGCGCACCGTGATGATCTTCGGGACTGTTGCGCTGCGGCCTCAGGCATAGAAGTGATGCTGGACATGACGAGGTGGCTATGGCTTGGTGGTTTTCGTGTTTATTGGTCTAAGTGTTGACGTTTACAAGTAGGGTTCAGGGGTTCAGGGTTTGGTGTGTCGGATTTGGGGTTTAGAAGCCATCGTCGTGCTGGTCCAGCCGATGCGGCAGCAGAACAGAGTTTCGTGGCTGTCGGCCGTTGTGCCGATTGCAAGAACTACTGCATCAAGCTCAACTTGTGAGTCTGTGAAAGAGCATGCATTGCATGACACATGCATTAAACATACATGCATGCGCTCACTACATACATACATACATACATGCATACATGCATACATGCATACATGCATCCATACATGCATACATGCATACATGCATACATACATACATGCATACATACACACGTATCTACCTACCTATCTATCTTACTATGTATCAAGACCTCGTATCTGTCTATATTATTTCTTTCTGTCTATACATCTATCTATAGATCCATCCATCTATCCATCATCGGTCTACCCGTCTATCTATAATATACGCGTCCGTCTATCTGTCCGTCTGTCTATCCACCCATCCATCTATCTATCTATTGATGTATCTGCTGCCTGTGTGCTTGGGGTTTAGGGGTTACGGGTTAGGCTTTAGACTTATTTTCCTGCCGCGCCTGTTGTGTGATTGCCAGTGTTCCCCTTGCCGGTGCATCTTCATCTTCGCCCTGACTGGTCATCGCTGCCCCTGAGACTCGGCATGAGGCAAAACCTGATAGTTCATGTTTATTGTTGTTGGTACTGTTGTTATTCTGCTTATTGCTATTACAATTACTGTTACTGTTTCTATTACTATGTTTATGGTGATTTTGATTATGGTGATCATTATTGTGGAGACTGTTAACACTGCGATTGCCGTAACTATTGCTGTTTTTATTGTTGTTATGTTACTACACGTTTTGTCACAGATAGAACCTCATAAGCACCCTTCAAAACCCCAAGACAACCCGACGGTATGCTTACAAAACCCCAAGGTGCGATCGTGCTTAACCCCCTTTAACCGCTAAGACATTACTTGGAGGATCATGGGACTTAGTAAGTATGGTTATAAGTACCTTAACTGGGGTTATAGGTAATTATAAGTATAGTGATCTTATAAAAAACCATAGTTACTAAGTCCCATGAACCTCCAAGCAGGACATGAAGCGAATCGGGCCGCGATGCCCACCGGAGGGCAAGAGGATCGGCGAGGTGACTTGCCCTTCATAGGGTTTGGGCTTGTCTTTGCGGTTTAGAGTTTGGGGTTTAGGGTTTGGGCTTCTTTTAAGGATTCTTGGCAGGCTTCCTTTTTGGGTTCCTTCGAGGTTTTGTCTTTAGGGCTTTCGTCCTCATGGGAGGTTTTGGGCTGGTGGGTTTCCAGGGCCTTGGTTGATGGCTACAGGGTTCAAGGGCGAGGGTGGGACGATCTATCCCATTGTTCGTGTTTCCGCATGGATCTTTCGAACTTCACGGTTTCAGACAGTTGCATTCCGCCTCCGTTCGTGGCTCCTCAAACCCTAAAACCTGAACCCTAAACCCACCGCTGTTTGTTCGTTTGATGTGGCCTGGTCTGTTTTTTGGCAGGTCATGCAGGAGGGCATGGGGCCCTTGCTGATCGATGGTTCTCCGGGCAATGAGATCGTGGATGTGGTCAAGCCTGTTGATGCCCGGCTGCAGCGGAACAGGAGTTCAGCTCAGAAGTCAGTCGAAGGCGAAGCCACCTGGACCTAAGATAAGTTCAATCCGTCACTACAACAGCCACCTGTCCACGACTCAACGCACTGGCAAAGCAGCTCGACTAATTAATCATTGCTGCTCCATCTGCTATGAAGCTGTTGCCTCGAATCGGAGATGCTTGAACCACTTCCTGCAATATCCGAGAGGGGTTAGAATACCCTAAACCCCACCCAGCGACCAATAGAACTGCGCGGCCTGAGGACGGAGAAGTGGTCCTCTGCAAGCCAGGTGCGGCAAACGTTCACTCTTCTGTGTCAACTAAACCCTAAGCCTTAAACCTCAGGCAAGGGTGCCTTCTTCCTGACGGGGCTGAACCAGTTGCTCCGGGATCGGGGCATTAGCCACCTGATCTTCTGCGGTGTGACGACCGAGGCAGGGAGGGTTTAGGGGTTTAGGGTTTAGGGGTTTCGCGCTTTAGCGTTTAGGGGTTTAGGGGTTTAGCGTTTTAGGGTTTAGGGGTGTAGGGTTTTAGGGGTTTTAGGGTTTACGGGTTTAGGGTTTAGGGCTTAGGGAGGCAACCTGCAAACACCGGCGCTCAGACTTAATATAGGGATCTAAATAATTACCAATACTATTGTGGGGGTTCCGTAGTATAAGTACATAGTATGATATCCCCCAAACCCGATTCTACATAGTTATCAGGTTCCCATATTACTTAACTTGTTTTAATCATCACGTGGTGATGGTGATGATGAGGCGGTGGAGATGCTGTTGATTCTGCTGCTGATGATGATGGTGATGACAATGTTGATTATGAAGATGACGATGATGATGATGGTGGTGGTGAAGACGATGGTGACGACGACGATGATGATGGTTATGGTGGTGGTGGTGGTGGTGGTGGTGGTGGTGGTGGTGGTGGTGGTGGTGGTGGTGGTGGTGGTGGTGGTGGTGGTGGTGGTGAAGAAGATGATGATGTCGGATGACGGTGTTGATGATCATGTTGATGGCGATGGATGCTGACGGTAACGATGATACGGATGATGAAGATTCTCAGTGGTGAGGGTTGATGTAGCTGTAGCTGTCCACATGCACCTGAGTTGGAGTCCCTCATGTCCTGTCAGGTCTGCGTGCAGGTGACCATGCGAGAGGCGAACGACCGCGGCTACGAGTGCGTGCTCGTTGAGGAGCTCTGCTCTTCCGCATCTAGAGAAAGGGGCCGCCACACTAATTACTCTACCTTAGAAGCTGCCCCCACCCTGTAATAGTGACTATAAGGATTATATTAGGGCCCTATTATCCTATTATACCACTATTACAGGGTGGGGGCCCCTTCTAAACTCTACCTATAGCCTCCATTGTAGTTCCTTTGTTTGGTTATGTAGCCAGTTTTATGGTTAGGACCCTATAATGGAGATTTTGGTTAACCAAAAAAGGAACTACAATGGATAATATAGGTATAATACAGGGGCCTTCAAAACTACCAATATTATGCCTCGGGCTCATTGTTTTACTTGTAGTTTACATTCAAGTTACACCCCAAAGCCTTATTATGGTTAGCAAGGCCGCTATAGTGTGGTGTGCCACGGGTGCTCAAACTCTGGCCTTCAGAGCCTGTGTCTGATGGCCCGGATGAGGACTCCACTGCCAGCTACATTCCCAAGTTCAAGGCTTCTCCGGCTGCAAGTTGCGGGAATGTTCCCATAAGGGTCCAAGTACCTAATAATCATATACTCTCCTAAATATTGAGCTACATAACTACTATCCTAAGCCCGAGTACCTAATTATTGGGTCCTTTGGACCCTTAGGGGTTCCTTTGCCATGCTGAAGCGCGGTAGGAGGGCATACAAACTTGAGTCTGGAAGTTTCTCCCGGAGCTAGGCGGCTTGGTTCTGGCATCCCAAACCTTCAACCCTGCCTCCCTAGATACACACCTACGGTAAAAGCCAGAAAGTTGGAATATGATTATCCTAACCCTTCTATGGTAGATTATAGGGTATCCTTCCATGAAACCATATTCCAACTTTCTGGAGTTCCCTTCAAGACATAAAAAGCCCCCGTGCAAAATACTGGGAAGCGGACCGAAGAACTGCAGCATTCGCTTTGCTGTCTAGGCCGCGGTGATTGAGATGGTCCGATCTCAAGGAGGTATTGTGGGCTACACGATGGAGCGAGCCGAGGCTCTTGGGAATCGGTGCTTCAGACTGCCGGAGCTTTGGAAGTGTTGCTGGGTTTAGGTATACATATATATATATATATATGTGCGTGTACATATGCATATATGATTATGTTGCATGCATTTAGTGGTTTCGGACTCCTGTGTTTCAGATTTGTATGTTATTCGTCAATTTACGGCAGCTCGCGTTGCAGTTTCCTCTTTGATCCACCGCTTCCCTCCTCTAACTGCTGTGACGCTCGCCAGGATGTGGCAACAGCGTTGAAATCTGCTGCGTGATTCTGCCGATGGGAATCTTGCCAATTGGCAGCTTCCCCCGTTTTGATTTTGGTTGAGCTGTCTTACACATTTAGACGGTGGCAGACGCTGACGAAGTTGGTTCCTGCAACGAGTCCCTACATTGCGCCCTCCCCATTTACCGCTGCTTTTCGATTGTCCTTGTTTTACTACAGTCAACTAAGAAGCAATGGTCATAGTGGTCATCAGTCAGTAACTAGCTCTTGTGGCACACTGTTGCTGCTTCCACAGGGGTCACCACGGCTTGCTACATCCCAGGGCTTGGGGATGCGCAGGGCTTTCATGAGCCTATCAAGGAGGCTTGTGAGGGAATGGGATCGTAACTTGGCCTGATGCAGCCGGCTTCTTCTTATCGTAATGCTCACTTCCAGGGATACTAAAGGCCTCAACCCATCGGTAGACTCGGGCTTTGCGAGTCTTTTCGCCCCCCCCCTACATTATGACGATGAAGGCTCATCCCTTGACTGCAAGCCCCAAACCCTAGATGATCTTCAATGAGCTCCCCAGGCTTATAAACATTACCAGGGAGAAGCATACACACGACTCTGAGCCGAGAGTATAGCTTTGTAGCAAAGATCCCGGGTGTTCTCGCTTCCCTGTACGTGTCTCTGGGAGAAACGCTAACCCTAACCCCTATATATTTCACCAACCCTATAGAACCCTAAACCCTCCTATCCCCCTCCCAACTCTAGAGCGCTAAACCCTAAACCCTTACATCCTTATCCGCCTAGGAAGCCCTGAGGAGAGAACATGAAAGGCTTCGTTAGCTACAGCTGCCTGTTAGTGTGGAGCTCCCTGAGATTCGGATCGAGAGTCCCCGGAGCGAAGGACTTCTGTGGCACACGATAGGGCCTTACTATTACTACTACTACTACGACGACGACAACAACTACTACTACTACTACTACTACTACTACTACCACTACCACTACCACTACCACTCACTACCACTACTACTACTACTACTACTACTACTACTACTACTACTACTACTACTACTACTACTACTACTACTACTACTAGGTTAGTAGGTCGAAGAGGGCTTTGGGAGTACAAGGTGATGCTTCTTAGAAGTCGTGTACTAGAGGGGCCATGGGAGGAAAGCGTACATAACTGGTGGTTAGTATTATTCTTTGTGGATGCCCCAAAGCTCCAAAGCTCTGTTCGAACTGTTAACCGTCCTATGTTGGCTACGAAGATGGCTGCCTGTAGTGGTATTCCCTGATTAGAGCCCTTAGGGTCCAAAGGACCCAGTAATGAGGTACCTGGGTTAGGATAGCAGTTATGTAGCTTTACGTTCAGCAGGGTACATGATTATTAGGTACTTGGACCCTTAGGGGAAGGGTTTCGAGGTTGTTGGGGTTGGATTCCTTTTGCCGGATGCGGGAGAACGGGAGACGTGGGAGGGGGCGTCGGGAGTTTGGGGGCTGGTTCTTTGTGGGGTTTAGGGTTTAGGCTTACTAACACCTGTTGTCTTTGGTTTCAGGTCTCTAGACTGCGCTTCCAGTGCCTAAGTCCTATAATCCCTAAACCCTTAAACCCCTCCTCACCTTCTAAATCCCCAAACCCTAACCCCCAAACCCCTAAACCTTAAACCCTAAACCCCCAAACCCTAAACCCTAAACCCCTAAACCTTAAACCCTAAACCCCCAAACCCTAAACCCCAAACCCTAAACCCTAAACGACAAGTTTGCTCCAGACCCAGGGGGCCCACGCTCCGGGGGACCAAATCAAGAGGCTATGAGAGGAGATAGGGTTCAGGGTTCCAGGGTTTAGGGGTTCAGGGTTTAGGGTTCAGGGTTTAGGTTTTAGGGTTCAGGATTGAGGGTTTAAGGGTATAGGGATCATGGGTTTAGAGTTTATCGGTTATGTATGGGCTTAGGTAAGGGGCCTACGGGGTTTAGGGCTGTGGTTTAGGGTCAGACGGCTTCCGTCTTGCGCCCGGACAACGCCTGGAGGGGGCTCTCCCCAGCCCCTCCACGGGTATATTTTCCAACTTCTACTAAGGCTAAGATGCCCAGCAAAAGTGCACCCTCGTGCCTTGCTTGTCTGGATGCGAAAAAGTGAGAGCAGAACGGGATGGCCTCGTTTTCTTCATCGTCGTGCTACTGGCTTGGTGTTCTCTTGCTTCTATCTTTATTCTTAGAATTCCTCCTTCTGACTCCGATCTTCTTACTACACTTCTATCTTCGAAGTCTTCGTTATTAAAACCCCAAAGCCTAAACCCCTAAGCCCTAAACGCCTAAACAACAAAACCCTAAACCAAAACCCTAAGCCATCGATGCGTTTGAGCCTTAGCTATACAAGCCCGGCCGGAACAGAGTCCGAGAGTACCGCCAGGAGCTTTGAACATAGGGCTCAGGGGGTTAGGAATTAATAGGGTTTTGTAGGGTTTAGGGTTTCATGGGGTTCAAGGTTTTTTTCGGTTTTAAAGGGTTCAGGGTTGTACAGGTTTCTTGTAGTCTTTTTGTGGTTGTGCAGGGTTTTATACGGTTTAGGGCTTTTTGGGGTTGAGGTCTCCAGCATGGCAGAACCTAAGCCTACATGCTAAATCTCTTTCAACCCGAAGAGCATAGCTGTCCCAATCTCCTCAGCCAACTTAGCTATACCCGCACTCAGCAAGCCTTGGAACACCACCCGAAGCCTGCAGTAGCAAGCTAGCCCGTGCTCTTAAAACTTACTGGCCTGAAACACCCGAGCAGATAGAACCTAAACCATAACTCCTGAACCCGAAGCCCGAGACTTGAAAGCCCTCACCCCAAATTCCTACGCCCGGAACCCTCAACCCTAAACCCTCAACCCTAAACCCAAATCCCTACGCCCGGAACCTTCAACCCTAAACCCTAAACCCTCAACCCTAAACCCTCAACCCTAAACCCTAAACCCTCAACCCTAAACCCAAATCCCTACGCCCGGAACCCTGAGCTACCGGCGATTCTCGCTTGGCCTGTTTCTCTTCGGGACAGCCCCATCGTAGCATCTCCCGAGACGAGGTGCCCTGGAGGCAGGGCTCAAGCTATTTTGGGTTTGTGGTTTAGGGGTTAGGGTTTAGCTGTTAGGGTACGCTTTAAGGTTTAGGTGTTTATGTAGGGTTTAGGTTTGACAGTCAATAGTGCATGTGTTGAGGGCACAGGGTTTAAAGTTTTAAGGTAGCGGTGAACTCTGTCGTCCGGATTCCCATTCCTGGATCCCGTGCTTAGCCGCAAAAACCCAAGCCCAAACCCATAAAACCTATTAAGCCCAAACCTGATTCAGATTCAACTTCGATAACTGCTGCGGGTTCTAAGCATTAGTGTTTTGGGTTTAGGGGTTAAGGGCTCCTTACTGCCAGTTATGGTGTAATATACCCCGCAGCCCTACCCTAAGTATCCAAGCCCCTACAGCTATTAATTAAACAATTTCCAAAGCCATAGACCCTGATACCGAAGCCTTCTAAACTCTGCAGAACCCCTTCATCCTACCCTTATAGGAATCTGTACCCGAACCATCTCGAACGCTACCAAGCCGTACACGACCCCTTATAGCGCAAGTAGAGGACTCCTGGAAGGTGCTCGCCTCAGAACTTGCCGACGGCTGAAAGAACCTATATGTCCTCAAAACCCATTGAATATAGGGGCCTAATACATATTACCAACATTGTTGTAGGGGTTCCTTAGTCTAACAAGGTATAATGGGCCACAAAACCTTATTCTGATGATTAAGGCTCCTATACTACTTGCAAACCAGGCAACCCCAGCGCTGACCCAGTCCTGAACTCGAATGTGGGAGTTCCGAAAATAGGGGACCCCGAATATAGCACACTAAATCGCAGGATCCGAATTATAAGGACCCCCAACTACAGTACCCCTAATTTTCGGAAACTCCCGAATCTAGGGCCTGAGTAGCTGGTAAGAGGAGCTCTTCGGGCTCTTCCCTGGAAGCTCTTGGTTAGTAGCAGAGGGGTTTTACTCTTTACACTTCTTGGGATAATATGAGCCACTATAAAGCTAAAAGTTTACACTTTTGGGGGCTTATGAACTCAGCAACTGACGATACTTATCTAGCCCCCACATTACATCTTCCCACCCAACACTTCCAAAACTCTAAACCCACAACCCCAAGAACCCTACACTCAAAAGCCCCCAAACTCTATACCGCAAGCTCGAGACATTAAACCTACACCCCAAAACCCTAAAATCCCATGAACCCCCGTTTCCGTGTCCGAGCTTCCTATGAGCAGGCCATGGCAGAAGAACAGCAGCCGGCAAGGCACCACTTCGGGGTACAGGGTTGAAGGCTTAGGGTTTAGGGTACGGGCTACAGGAATCAAGGTTTGCATTGTTTTTGCAACTGGGAGGATCCGCCTCTCAAATCTTGGAGGGAAGGACTTCCTGGCTATACGCAGACGGATCCTTTCCCAATTTCCCAACTGGCCATTCGAGCTTTCAGGTTTTGGGTTTGAGGGCAGGGTCTTGACGAGTTGAGGCTTCGAGGGCATGAGTTTTAGGGCTCTGAGGGGGTTCAGCATGTAGTACTATAGAGGCTTCAATAATTACCTGTACTATGTTCGGGGGTTCCGTCGTATACTTATAGTATAGGGGCTTTGGGGCTAACCCCACAGCCAAGCGGTGAACAAGAGCAAAAGCACCTGGGGAGTTTCCGAAAATAGGGGGTGCTATTCGGGTCCCTATTTTCAGAAACCTCATAGAGACGGTTGGAATGCCAGCAGCTTGTGACTGTTTCTCTGGCTCTACGGTTTGGAGATGTCCAGAGTGGTTAGGGTGTAAGGTCATGAAGGTTGCTGTTTCAACGTATCTATGGTGGGTCTCTGCTGTTTCTTGTTCGCATAAGCTCCTTCAACCTGCTTTGTATATTGGTATGTTGTCACATTTTCTGTGCTCCTAGATGTTTGAAAGATGATGATGCTGCTGATGATGATCCTATAAATAAGGCAACTATACTTTTAACTACTTATAACCCCAGTTAAGGTACTTATAACCCCACTTACTAAGTCCCCTGGTCCTCTAACCTGGCCTGAAAACGTTTGGAACCCTGTACTCCGCCGCTCGGACGGGCCCCCGCGCAGGCGGTTCGGGTTTCTTTTATGGGGCTGAGTGGAATCCTCTGAAGGGAGCGTGGGGAACTGTAAAGGGTTCAAAGTTGAGGGTCTCGTCCAGGTTTCGTTACGTTTCGTTTCGGCCGGCGTTGCGGTTCACACTTCAGACGTTGCGGTTCGATTCGGTTCCGTTCAGTATTCTTGCGGTTCCTTGTGGTTCGTTTCCTTGCGTTTCGATTCGCGGCTTCCCTGTTTTGGTGGGTGACGATCGTGGCATTGATGATGCTGATGGTGATTGGGAGTTGGCGCAGTGTGGAATCCTATGGTATTCACAGTGTTTTATACACCTGCGGACTGCTCCTGCGTGTTGGTCTTCAGTGCGGAGGCGGAATGTGTCTGTTTGCATAGATTTTTGCGCGTCAAGAAGCGAACAACCCGGTATTTACGGTGGTGTTGCTTGTTTTCAGAGGGCAAGTTTTTTCTGGCAAGACCAACCCTATGGTCTTTACATTCTTATCTACACCTGTTGACTTTTGATGCAACATCTCGAACTCACTGCGCCTGCCGGTGTTTTCACCACTTCCGCATTTATCTGTGCTCGACATCCTTCCAAACGCAATCGATATACCTTCCACAGCGGCGAATAGCCACATGCACGTGTTTCGTTTTTTATGTTTATGGCCGTTATTCGTGTGAGTTCTAGTATTGTTATTTTTGCTAGTACTGTTATGACTATTTTTGCTACTATTTCTTGCCGTTATCGATATTGTGAGTTTTTCCTTCTCTGAGCAGCTGCCAGGCTAACCAATTCCCCGCAGGATCGCGGTAGCCTTTTGCTCCTCGCTTGCATGGGTTTAGGGATTAGGGTTCAAGGTTTAGGGATCCTGTTGGTTTGTGCGGGTTTGGGGGGAGTTAAGGGCGGGGGAGTCTGGGCGGCCTAAACCCTAAAACCCTAGAATCCTGAAACACTGAAACCCTTAAATCCTTAAATCCGTGAACCTTTAAACCCTTAAACCTTAGACCCTCAATCCACAGGAGATTTCGAATTCAGGACTTCCTGCTGCGATCTTTTGGCTTTCTTTTGCGAGGCTCAGGCTGTTCAAGGGTTTGCCATGGTGCACCCTGAGCCCTGCATAGACCTACTAAACCCTACTTTGTTGTAGGTTCTTGTTATAAACCCTAATATGGCATTTATAGGGGCCCTGCAAAAAAGTAGGTTCTGGTGGGTTAAGGTACACCCTAAACGGCCCCAGTTCTTGAGAGCATCGCGGGTGAACTCCGGAGCCCCGAGGTGTCAGCATGAAGCTCTAGAGTTCCAAGCCTGAACCCCTAAACCCCTGAGGGTTTATAGGGGTTCAGGGTTGAGGGGCTTTGGGTTTAGGGTTAAGGGGTTTAGGGTTTAGGGGTTTAGGGTTTAGTGGTTTAGGAGTTTAGGGTTTAGGGTTTCAGGGGTTCCCGTGAAATCCGAATCCCCTGACCCTGTAGTACCTTGTAGTAAACCCGTATAGTGATATAGTAACCCTTTCTAGCAACCCTTGTGAGACTATAGTAGCCCTTATCGCAACCCTCATAGTGGCATGGTAAATAATCCTTGTAGTAACTCTCATAGTAAAAAAAGTAACATGTATAGCAACTGTTACAAGCAACAAGTAGCTCCCGAAGCCACTCCGAAAGATGGCTTCGGGCACATCCCAGGATTAGTCTCCGGTCTGCGAATCGCGAGCAGCCTGGCAGAACAAGTTGCTTTCAGGGTTTGGGCTTAGGGGCTTCTACCTAGAGCCTCCATTGCAGTTCCTTTTTTTGGTTTACCAGTAATATGGTTAGGACGGTTAGGACCCTATAATAGAGATGTTGGTTAACCAACAACAGGAACTACAATGGAGACTATATAGGTAGGTTTAGGATGTGTGGTTTAAGGATTCAGAGTTTCGGGGTTCAGGGTGGCTGCCAAATGTGACATTCGGGTTTGGGGTTTGGGATTCGGTTGGGCATAGCACAGGTTGTCAGGGCAGGCCATCGGGTTTTGTTCCTGGTCAGGCAGTCAGTGCCAAGCTGTTACTCCCATGTGCAGCGAACGGATCGTCTTGAAATTCACACGGCCGAAGAATTGAAAGCTGTTCAAAGCTGATCCCACGATCGTGCTCACACACAAAACTTGCACATGATACCGAATATGAGCGCATAGGCGTCATACATGCACAAAGCACACCCCAAAACGAGCGCTAATGGGATCATTCATCCAGCTCGTCTTCTGGCCGACCGGTGCAAGCTAATTTCGAGCAGGTTCGAGAGCATCAAAGCATCGACATCAGAATGGGATTTTGAGCTCATGAATACTTTACCTATATATACTTATAAGAAGGAACCCTGAGGAATAATATTAAGCAACTGCATGAAGCCAAGGTCTATGAACGCAAGCCAACACCAACTAATTAGTTATGTCAGCCTTGGTAGCAGCACATTGAGCACGGGTGGTGACGGTGACACTATCTAGGGATGTGCCTGGCTCGGAATATCATTGGGTTTCCAGCCGTGAAATTCGGGCTGCAGTGCGTTGGGATGAGGGCATTCGTTTGCCGTCACGAAGGGGCACCGATTGATCCTCAACACTCAACCCTAACCTGGGTATCGTTTTGGAGTAGTGTTTAGTTTCCCTTATTCTTTAATAGAGAGCCCTGTTGTATTCAATTTTGTGGGCCATTGGAATTGATACGTAGTAGACTGTTAACCTTAACCTGAAGAGCATCGAAAACCTAGCTCTTCGATATCTGCATCCAGCGCATGAGCCTTAGCGCGACAAGATGTGTTAAGCACAGAGGCTCTAGACTCTAGACAATTGGAATTCGAGAGTTTCTGAGTGAAGAGTTTTCAGGGTTCCAGGCCTTCAACAACATACTTGTGGATCATTGGCACTCGGACGCAAGCGGGGAAATTTTGGGGAACCCATTCCCGGAGGCCTTTGAAGGCAAAGCAAGCGCTGGGGCGAAAGATTTGCAGAGGGGTCCTTGAACCAGCCGTGACCAATCCATGAAGGGATAAAAAAGCAGCCTAATGTAGGAACCTGATTAAGAAACCCTGGGCCTATAAACCCAACATCGTAATTAGGATCCCTAAAAGGAACCCCAACAAATGCCCAGGGTTTCTTAATCAGGTTTCTACATTCACGCTGTACATCACGAAAGGACTGAAGGCCTAGGTTTCCCCTTGAAAGGAACCCTGAGAGCCCTGAGAGCCCAGACAGACTCCAAAAAGGGACAGTATGGTAGCAAGTAGTACGAAAATGCCCAAAATCTCCGCCTGTCTATAGAGTCGTCAGGTTGCAACAGCTTCGCCAATCCCGTGATGACAAGCCGGAGTCGCGCGCGAAAGAGGCCGGAATTTGGGGTTTAACCTCAAGGGATCGACTGGGTCTCAAAAAGGGGTTTGAATTAGGGCTCCTTTAAAGAAGAACATTGGGGTCGAACGCCGAAAAGGCGAAGGGTGAGGGCCTTGCGGATCGGGGATGCAGCCTCGGGGGCTTCGAATCTTTCGGCATTTGGGCTTGTTCGTTAAAAGCTCCGACTTTGAAGTTTAGAGTTCAGGGTTTAAGGTCGAGGGTTTGGGGTTGTTACAGGGCTCGGGGCTTCGGTTTTACGGTTTAGTACTTAGGAGTTTGCTGGGATGAGAATGATCGTACTATCATCAGCATGTTCAGCGTTGTACCACCATTGCTAACATTCCCACGCTTGCAAGTCATTGTTGCTGCATGTATGTGTCCATTGCCGTCGTGATTCCTGTTTCTGTTTCTGCTATTCTGCCTGCCTAAACTTGGGCTTTTGGTTCGTTGAGACCCTTAAATCCCAGACCCGAAACCTAAACCCGGCACACCAAGCTTCAACAACCCGGAGCCCGGGACCTCTAAACCCTACAAAACCCAAAACCCCCCAACCCCTAAACCCCAAGTCCCTGAACCCTAAACCCTCAACTTAAAACAGCTGTAAACCCAGAAAACCCCTAAACCTCTAAGCAAAACCCTATAAACCCCTAAACCGCTACACCCTAAACTTCCTAAACCCCCTTAAACCCTTCTTTGAATTGAAGCCCCTTGAAAAGGCCGAGATCCTCGAGGGCATCGCGCGCACCCACGCCTCCCTCTCAGAGCCGCTGGGAGCGGCGCCTTGGCCACAAAGCTCCCTCAGTAGCTGAGTGGATACACTTCACACTTTTTGGGATAATACTATACAACTGAAAGTGTACACTTTTTGGGACAATACTATACAACTGAAAGTGTACACTTTTTGGGATAATACTATAGGACTGAAAGTGTGCACTTTTTGGGGGCTTATGAGCTCAGCAACTGAGCTCCCTCTTCAGGGTCCTTGGGTTTTTAGGGTTTTGGTGGTCAGGGCTTTGGGCTTTTGGGTTTAAGGGTCCTTAACCAAGGGCATCTACTTTTATGAGGGTTTCTACAGGTTTCGATAAGGGTATTGTGGGGGCAACTTCGGGTCCCTTTTCGAAGTCCTTAATCAAAGGGACTTATGAGGGCTTCTATGAGGGTAGGGCTTAGGGGTACTACAAGGTAGGTCTCTAAATTAGGGTCCCTTTTAGGGGCTCCTTTTTGCAAAGGGGGCCGTATTGCATTTGACCTACATGTAAGTTAAGGAGGCCCGACTTTCAATTTAGAGAACTACCCTCGTGAAGGCTTGCGGTGCGGGTTACGGTAAGGACTACTACGGAGTTACTAGAAGGGCTGCTAGGAGCGTTACTGTAAGGGATTTAGGGTTGTTTAAGGTTTTTGGTCAACCTATCAACTTTCAACCTTTTGGAACCGTAGAATCCTCCTTCAGCAGCCCTAAACCAAGAACCCTAAACCCTAAACCCAAAAGCCTATGTCCTCACTCACAGGTGAGGAACGCCCTGCTGGCCGCAGAAATTCGACGCGAGCTGCAGGACGGTGTTGCTTCTGGTTTGGAGATATCAGGGCTTAGATCTGTAGTATTCTACACCACATATTATTTATTGACTGTCAATCTATCAACCAATCAGTCAAGGGAGGAGGGCTTGAAGAGGATTGTGTCTCCGAGAGCCTCAGTCCAGAGAGTGAGAGAGAGAGAGAGAGATCCTAAACCCTAAACCCTAAATCATGACTTAGGGTTCTCTGGACGAGGCCCGAGTGACCCAAGAGCCTATACGTCCGATAATGCTTGAAGCTTCATGGCTAACTACAAGTAGTTCATAGAACGTACACTAAATTCGGGATCATACGTAATGTTTTGCTACTATAGTTCGCTTGTTCGTGCCCCGACTTCTACGCTCCACCACTGCTCTTACGTGGAAGATGCCGCCTTGTCAATTGCTCCGATATGTTGTCCCCCAGTTTGCTAAGCCATGCTAACATTTCCTTATAACATTATAGCATCCCGCAAAACGTTGCTTGTAGAATCCATATTATATTTAAAAGCCTTACGGAGCTTTTGTCTTCCGAGGACGAGGTCGGAGAAGCCACAGCTTTGCTTCTGGCGGACCTTTGGTCGCACTTGGAGGGAACCCAAGCCCGATACCCGCTTTGAGTTGCTTCATTGATTCATGTACGACCGAGAATGCAAAACAAATACCAAAGCCTTGCCGAAGCTAAGTCCTACGCCGCAAATCAGCATTCAGCTTCAGGATGAGGGGGGCTGCAAAGATATGCAATCGAAGAGTTCGATGGTTGACATATGTATGCACATCTATGCATCTGTCTGTCTGTCTGTCTGTCTGCGTGTCTGTATCACGAGACAGACTTAGTGCGTGCACGGGCTTGCAGAATGAGTCAGTTCCATGCATGTAGAATGGCTTCCGGAAGCACATGCCTGTCTCCCGAAAGCCTAAACCACCGAAGCAAAGTGGTAACGAACCAGTTGCACTTTTACTGTCACAGTCGCGTCTTTGATCGTCGTGCATAAAGGATTTTCAAGACCTTCTTGTGGAAATAGAACACTGAGTGACACACTTTCTGAGGCAGACCAGCAGCGGAGTCTTGGCGAGATGATCGACGCCACGGACACGCTCACATGGAAGTTTCGTCGCTAGAGGGCTAAGTTTGAGGAGAGTTTGAAAATCGTTGAGAAACGAAGAGTCTCACCTGTGACTCGTGCAGCTGCCTCGAACATTACATGAGAAGTAGAGAAAACTGGTGATGATGGTGGCAAGGTCCGCAATAGGTAGCGACGTAGTCCTGTAAGAGCAAGACTAAGCAGCATCACAACATACATTGTGCTGATACTTAGCCCTGCAATGGGAGAAATAAGTGTTTCTCATGATGGTGCACGTGTTCAGTATACTGGTTGTGACATCCTGGCAAGCATATAGCCGAATATATTCTTAACAACTGAGTCGTCGTCGTAGTAGTAGTAGTAGCAGTAGTAGTAGTAGTAGTAGTAGTAGTAGTAGTAGCAGGAGTAGTAGTAGTAGTAGCATTACTAAATCGTAGTTACAAGACTAGTCGTCAGCATAAGAAGAAGGAGAAGCAGAGCACTGTAGCAGGAGACCGCCGAGCGAGCGTTGCAGCTAGCACAGAAGACGGGCACTGCTAGCCAGGAAGCAGAGGCCAAGCTCGGATGTCGGGCTTCTGTCTAGCCCTAAGGGTCCAAGTACCTAATAATCATATACTCTCAGAAATATTGAGCTGCATAACTACTATCCTAAACCCAAGTACTTGATTATTGGGTCCTTTGGACCCTTAGGGTAGGGTTTAGCGTATAGGGGTTTGAGGTTAGGGTTTAGGGGTGTATGCTTTCGTGTTTAGGGTTTCTGCAACAGTAATATATTAGGGGTCGTATAAAGGGGTCTATATATGTGTATATATATATATATATATATATATATATATGTATGCATGCATAATAAATGTTACAAAGGGAGGGGGTAGTATTCAAGCTTTTTGGGCTGTTCGAATGTGCCTTTTGCAGAGGGCGGGATTCGAGGGAACCAGACATGTACTGTGAGGGTTGGGTATGTGAATATGGGGGTTTAGTTTTATTGTTTGTGGGCCTAAACGCTGAACCTTAAACCCTCTAAACCTTAAACCCTAAACCCTAAACCTTAAACCCTAAACCCTAAACCCTCTAACCGCACCACATATGTGCTCGAATTTTGTGAACCCCAAGTGTCGGGTTTGAACCCAAATCCCCACAGCCGATCCTTGCACCATGTACTTAGATAGTGAGCGGGGCAGCTTTAAACGTTTTGGCCTTATATATTAGCTCTATCTTTAAAAGTTTGAACTGTTTGGGGCCCGGTTGTTGAAGAAGAGAGTATCTAGGCCAAAAGACCCCAAATTGGCAAGACCCTGAATCTTTCTATGAATCACCACAAATCCCAAAATCCCTACATAACTCCTTGCAGTGAACCACAGAAAGTTGGAACCTGGGTTTAGGAGTGTTTGGTGCTAGTGTCCCCTATGCTTTTACCTCAAAAGCATGGGGATGTTGATGTTCCAACTTTCTGGCTTCTACTATAACCCTAAACCCTAAACCCTAAAGCCTAAACCCTAAACCTATAATCCCTGAACCTCCATGTCGACCCCGAAGCAGCAACAGCACGAGCCAGCTACCAGATTCGTCTACATAGCTGATGGTCTCTCCTTGCAGGTTCCACATGTCTTTCTATCAGTATATAGCAGAACATATCCCAAAGCCCTGTTCTAATTGTGGAAGGCCCCTGATAAAACAAAACCAGAGCCAGGCTAGCAAAGCGCTGAGTCGCATTTTAGGCGAGCGAGGCTTGCACCCTCGGCTGGTACTCTTTTGTTTTTGGCTATGTTCTGCGGATTGTGGGGTTTAGGACTCCAGGGTTTAAGGTGCATGCTTAGATGTCTAGGGAGTGGGGGTTTCAGGGTTTTAGGCTTGGTGTTGAGGGCTTCGGAAACCTTTTCTTCAGGCCCCCGTGTTTCTCGAGTTGCTTTAGCCCAGTTGCTTGCAGGATTTCACAAGCCGTTTGGCCCGGTACATGTCATTGCGTAAATGGGGGTTTCTGAAAATAGGGATACCTTATGTTGGGGTCCTCCTAATATAAGGATCCGACTATTTGGGGTACTATATCAGGGTCCTCTATTTTTGGAAACTGGGTATATGTGGCTGGCTGTCAAAATCATGGTTCCTCGTTGGGTCCTTAATGTAACACGGCACCCAATATTTAAGGTACCCAAAGAGGGACCCTAATTTTATCAACCACCCGTGTGTATAGGTACGTCTCTACAAGAGGTACAGGTGCAATAGTTGCGAGATAGATCGTGTTCATCATTAGAGCCGCGCGTTTATAAGTATTGTTTATAATGAATATTCTTATTCTATGCTGTATAGTGCTAGCCTGAGTGGCGAAGCCTGCGAGGTCCGATATGTAGGCTGAGGGTGTCGCATGTACTATTAGCCACCGCAACGATGAGACCAGAGGTTTTCTTTCAGGTTCTTCAAAGGGTTACTATAGTACTAAAACCAAGCTTGGGTAGCTTGTACTTATCTAAAGTATGGATTACGGGGCAACCTCATACTCTCAGGAAGTATTCCGATCCATATACTATGTGACAGGGCTTAGTCACAGTGCCACATCTGCGTTTGATGCTTCAGGTTTCCATACACTTTTGGTTGGGAAGTGCTGGCCCCTAAACCCTAAACCCAAAGTCCTAAGCCAGCCTAAGCCCCCAACCCGTCCGCCAGCCTTCAGTTCGCGGCGAGCCCGCCTCGTCTAGGGGCTTTTGAAGCACCGGGTTGTAAGGCACTGAAGTGCATCTGTGCATCTGTTCTCTGTGCTCCTTCAGCAGTCCCGGTGCCCTGTAAACCTGAAATCCGAACTCTAAAACACAGAAGCCTTTGAAGCCTTTAAAACCTCTAAAGCCTAGAAGCCTTTGAAGCCCAAAGGCTCCATGTACCTTTATAGTAGATACTTAAGCCTTAAAGGAGTCCCTATATAGGTACTGTAAGGCCTAAGTAGATACCATATGGGCACATGGAGCCTTCGGGGAAGCCCAAGGGCTTCCCCCCTCCCCATCCCCTCAAAGACGTCAGAGAGAGGCCCCTAAATTTAGGACGAAATGAACCCTAAAAGGGTTTAAGGTTCATCTACCACATGGGGGGATTCATAGTATATGGGTCTAGGGCCCCTACTTTTATAGGGCCCCTACTTTTCAGGGTCATTTGGTCCTTGAGGTCTCTACGACAAGGCACCGCAGCGTCCGGATGCCTTGCAAACCCTGGAGGCCCGGCTTGGTGTAGGATTTGGGAGTTTCCGAAAACAGGGAACCCTAATATACGGTTGATGATATAAATCCTGCATGACCCATAATAAGGAATATACCATAATTACCGTATATTCCTTATTATGGGTAATGCAGGATTTATATCATCAACCGTAGTACCCTAAATTGTAGGATCCTTGTTATCAGGACCCCAAACCCTAATTTTCGGAAACTCCCATTTCGAACTTTGAGGTTCAGGGTTTAGGGGTTTGAGGTTCAGGAGATAGGGTTTGGGGTTCAGGTTTAGGGCTTTGAGGCATAGGGTGCAGGGTTCAGTAGACACGGCAAGTTGAGAAGCACTTGTTTTCCGTTGCCGGGCAGAGACATGTACGACTACTAGTACAACGGCAATAGCTATTACTACCACTACCATTACCAACGCCACTGCCTCTGCCGCCACCACTACTACTACTACTACTACTACTACTACTACTACTACTACTACTACTTCTGCTTCTAAGTCTATTTCTACGTCTACTTCGACCACTACTACTGCTACTACCACCTCTTCTTCTTCTTCTTCTACTGTTGATGTTGCAGCCACAACAAGGAGAACGTGCCAAGCAGATAAGCCCCGCATTACCCCTAGGTTTGTTTGACTGAAGCCTATATTTACTAATATCATTATTACTACTATTACTATTACTACTATTATTATTGCTAATGTCAACCTCCTATTAATAAACCCCCCCCCCCCCCTTGATTGATTTGTCGCCCGGGGTAGGGGGGATTGATTATTGAGGGGGGTCGTCGTCGTAGTACAGTAGTACAGTATCACAATAATTAGTACAGTAGTACAATAGTACAGTATTATAGTACTACAATATAATGATAATAGCACAATAGTACAAAAGTACAGTATTGATACAATAGTACAGTAGTAGAGTAGTACAATACGAGTATTGTAGTAATATTTAGAGTAAGTAGTAATTAATACAGTAGTAGTTGCACGTTATCGCGGCCGAGCAGCTTGGGCTCTCGGCAATTATCGCCCTCTTGCACTCTCACGCAGCCGCTCCTCTCGTCTCTAGATACGTATCCAGTATTGTTTCTTATTTTTTTGTTTATTTGTAATTATGAATTAAACTACATCTCTCTTAGAACTTGTCTAATTACACTCAATCCCCCAAGGCAATGGCCTCCTTGACGACAACCTCTGTGCCGGCTCTCTCTGAGATTGCAGAGGAGGGGCCTCTGTAAAATAAGTAATAAATAAACTCTAATTTCGGAATCCCCTGCAGGCGGGCTCTCTGGCCCCGGCCGAGGATCTCTCGATGATGGGAGACGAGGAGGGTTCAGTGGGTTAAGGGGTGGTGCTCTGGTTTTGGGGGGTTTCTCTTGCCCTGCAGGGCGGCTCTCCAGCAGCGGAGCCCGGCTCTGTTGCCGGAGTTCCTCTCGCGGACGCGGACCAGGCAGCTCTGGGAGAGCTTTTGGACTCTAAGTAAATGGGCTTTAGTATAATAAATCTCGAGGGTTTAAAGGGTTTTTCCCTGCAGGCTCTGGCCGGCCCTGCTCTCGGCGGAGGTGGCGGAGGCTCTGGCCCGGGGAACCCTCTCCCGCATGGCTCTGGACCGCCGGGCCCACCGGCACCCGGCTCTCCTCTCGGGGATGCAACTTGTCTGGAATTCTCTTCATTCCTTAATTAGTTAATTATAGGGTTTAGGGGTTTAGGATATTGCTTGTATTCTCTCAACCTCAGGGATGGGGCTCTGATCCGCCGGTGCTTGGCTACTACACCGGAGCCCGTGTGGTGGGCCTCTCTCTGCTGGTGGTGCGCCTAGACCGTAATTACACCTTAATTAATTAAACCCGATTAAACCCTAATTAATGGTATTGAAACCTAAACCCCAAACCCTAAACCCAAACTCTCAGGAATATCTCTTCGATCCTGGTCACGTACCATCGCTCTGCCGATAGTCTCGGCGCTCTCCGCCGCAGCGGAGGACACACGCGTCTGACTCTGAGAAGGCCCTCTTCTTTCTTTAAGTATTTTCTGGGGGGGTTCGCTTTGTTTCTTAATGGGGGTTGAGTTTATTTAGTGATTCAGTATAGAATTAAGGGACTGTAAATCAGGTGGTTGGACGCCGAGCTCTCGCGCATGCACTCTGAGCCGCACCACACGGCGAACTCTTGGCAGGCGGTTTGTGTCTTCTCTAGATTTCGCAGCTTCTTTTCGTTTTCGTTGTGAATTAACAAAGAAAGTAATTACTAGGGTTTAGGGTTTATTTATTAATTAATTATTCATTAATTAATTAAGTTCTAATTACTAGTTCCCAAATCCTCTCAGGCATCATGGGAGCTTTGGGTGCAACTCTGGAGTGCATCTGGAAGCTCCTCCACGAACTCTCGGACGACTCTTAATTACAATGGAATTAACCCGAAACCCTTAATTAAACCCTAAACCCTAACCTTAGTTACTTACTAATCAAACCCTAAAGCCACTCCCAGGAGATGGCGCCAACTCCGGCGCACGTGAGCGAGATTCTCTCCTCTGTGAAATGGCTCTGGGAGGAGTTTCTCGACTTGAAATAATTAATTAATAAACCCCTAAGTAAGCCCTAAAACCCCACTTGAGCCCTGAACCCATAATTAATTAACCCTTAAACCCCTAATTAAACTCTAAACCCTAAGTAACGAATACCCTGGAGGTCCGGGCTCTGCTCTCCAATCTCCAATGCACCGGAGTTTGGGGGTGTGCTTGGATTGTGGTTTGCGAACCAAAGCTCTATCGTCATTGACCGCCTGCGCTACCTTGCTGAGTTTCTTGGTTGTTTAATTAACGTATTTCTTTCCGTAATTAGTTATATCTCAATAATGTAATGACAATGGGTTGTTTTAATTCTTAATTGAACATGGCAGGTTCGCTTGCTATCGGCAGTTCAGCTGGCCTCTCATGCTTCGACGAGCCTCTCGGTTTAGTTAATAAAGGGTTCAGGGCTTAGTTAGGGGTTGTTAATTAAATAGTTAATTGAGGTTTGGGGGAAGATGGCTTATGTTTTGCTGCAGGTGTCCTTCCCTCTCTGGTTGGAACAACAAGCCCTCTCGGTGACCTGCTTCTCTGCCGACCGATGGGACCCTCTGCTGTGATCACCAACTTTTTTTTGCAACCTCTAGTTAAAGCCTGAAACCCTGAACCACAAACACCCACCCTAAACCCTAAACCCTAAATTAATTCTCATCCGAGGCCTAGAGGAACCTCTCAGGGGGAAGATCTCTTTGATGCTCGGTTGTTTTAATTAATTAATTAAGCCTTTCAAAAACCTTATGTAATTAAACAACACCCCTAAACCCTAAAGGCCCTAAAGCCTAAAACCGGAAAACCCACAACCCCTGATTAATTAAACCTTGAACCCTTAATTAAACCCTAAATAACTAAACTCTGAAACCTCTAACTTGAAACCCCAAACCCTGAAATAAGCCCTCTGAAACCCTAAACCCCAAACTCTAAACTTACCCAAACCCTCAAACCCTAAACCCCAAACTCTATCCGAGGCATAGGGGTGGAGCCTCTATGCCTTCATTCTGGCGACGCTCGGCTCTGGTTTTAGGGTTTCGGGGTTTAGGGGTCAAGGGGTTCCAGGGTTTGGGGCGGTTTTAGGGTTTCGGGGTTTAGGGTGAAGGGGTTCCAGGGTTTGGGGTTCGTTGGGGGTATTCCTTAATTAAACCCTATGTACCTAATTAATTAAGGCTTAACTAAACCCTTCTTAAGTAATTAAACCAAAAACTTCAACACCCTAATTAACCCCAAACCTTAAACCGTGGCCCTACACACAAACTAGGCCGTACACCTTAATTCAACCCTAAACTCCCCAAACCCTCTTAATTAATTCATGCTCCGAGGAGCTCTTTGCTTTGGCTCTCGAGCAGCACTCTACGCTGCTCGACGATAATAATCATTATTATATTATATTATATTATATTATATTATATTATATTATATTATATTATATTATATGATATGATATGATATGATATTATATTATATTATATTATATTATATTATATTATATTATATTATATTATATTATATTATATTATATTATATTATATTATATTATATTATATTATATTAATTATATTATATTATATTTATTTATATATATATATATATATCATGATTTCATGTATACTACTTAATTATACACATATGTTATATATGTATATGTATTATATATATATATATATATATATATGTATATGTATGTATATATATATATATATTTATGTATATGTATATGTATATGTATATGTATATGTATATGTATTTACATATATGTATATATATATATATGTGTGTACATATTCATATATATATATATATATATATATACATATCTATCTATCTATCTATATATATATATATAATGTTATACATATGCCCATCCCAGGCTTTGATGAGCCGGGCTCTTCAAGATCGAGAGCTCGCAGAAGCCGGCTTTTTTTAAAGTAACCCTAATTAAACCCTAAACGCTAAACCCTAAACCCTTACCTTAACTTCGAGCCTAAACCCTAGACTCTAAAACCTTAACACCTGAACTCTCAGGCAACCCAAAACCCTACTAAACCCCCGAAACCCTAAACCCTAACCCTTAAACCCTAAACCCTTACAGGCCTTAATTACCTTTACCTTCGAGCCTAAACCCTAGACTCTAGAACCCTAAAACCTCAACTCTCCAAAAAAGCCCGCTCTCTGCTGGAGCATCTCTCTGGAACTGTTCAGCCGACTCTCAGCTTGGCTCTGCAAAAGAACTCACTCTTTTGTGCTTTGGGGTTTAGGGTTTATGTACGGTTTAATTAGTTTAGTTTCTAGCGCAAACACACACAAACACGCATGCTCTCTCTCTCTCGCTGTCTATGTTTCTCTCTCTCTCTCTCTCTCTCTTTGTTTTTAAAGTTGTGTTTTGCGGAGAACAGTCAGCCCGGGAGCTCTTTTGCTCTCAGCAACTTGGCCTCTTGCTTGGAAACATGGAGACTGTCTCTCCCACCGTCTCTGTGAACCAGTGCCTCCGTTCGCATTTCGCTTTGGCTCTTGTGTCTCTTTCAATAATCTTTTCTTTTTATTGCCGGACTCAGGTACGTTTCTCTTCTCTGCATCAGCAGATGCTTCTTGGAGCACGAGGAAGACGTCGCCTCTCTGATTGGAGAACTCTTGGGCCTGCCTCTGCATGATTGCTCTTGGTGCCTTGAGGACGGCATGAGGTTCTCTCCGGAGGTCTCTTGTTTCAGCTCTGAGAGGTGGACTCTTCAGGGATGGCTGATCCGACGCAGAGATCTCTCTGTTGGAGACCTTCTCTTCTTGGAGGGCCGTCGCTCTTGGCGGGTGCTGACCCAGGAGGATCTCGATGATCTGGGGAACTCTCTGCCTGGCAGTCAAACACACTCTGAAGCTTCTGAGCATGATGAGCACCACTCTGATCATGATGATTGGGAGATGTTAGTTCCTCTCCCTGCCTCGCCCGAAGCGGCCTGAACTGAACTCTCTCTCGCTTTCAGCAGAAACAGCCGGCTGCTCGCAGGGTCTCTGTCGCATGTTTGTTGAGCGGCCACTCTGAACAAGTCTTTTGAATAGCCAAGAACTTCTCTTGTGCATTCGCCGCAAGACTCTTTTGAGCAGCCACGCTGAAGAAGGCAGAACTGAAGCAGTGTTCTCTTTTCAACCTTAGCAGAAGCTCGTATCAGCCCCGCTCTGACCGTGTAAGTCCTTTAGAAAGGCATCGCCTCTCCATTGCAATGGCAATGGAGATCTCTTCGGAGGAGGAAGCGGCACCGGATGCCGTCGGCTCTTCCCTCGGTCTTGCAGGAGCTGTCGTTGCCTCTGAGTCCAGCTCTTCCAGCAGACAAGGCACGTTTGGTAAAGTGTCAGCAATGAACAATGATCCTGCTCTCCTTTCCCTGCTCCTTTGAAAGCCGAAGCTTTCGCAAGCAAGGACATGAAGGCATAGTTTCTGAGGCCCTTTAAATCTGCTGTTTCGGAGTCCCGTGGCTTTGGAAGCTAAAGCTTTCCCAATGCAGGGCTTGGCTTCTAAAGCTTGCTTTCCTTTTGAATCCAAGGCTTTCCCAATGCAGGGCTCGGCTTCTAAAGCTTGCTTTCCTTTTAAAGACACCACCAGAACGGCCCTCCCCGGCGGGAGTTTATAATTGAGGGGGGTTTATAATTCTGCAGAACGGCTTTTGTTAGTACTCCATCAGGACGGATTGATTTTTGGCTCCGGGAATAAGGAATTTTATTAAGGAAGGCATGGTTTCTGGAGCCCTCTATATCTGCGGTTTCGGAGTCCCGTGGCTTTGGAAGCTAAAGCTTTCCCAATGCAGGGCTTGTCTTCTAAAGCTTGCTTTCCTTTTGAATCCAAGGCTTTCCCAATGCAGGGCTCGGCTTCTAAAGCTTGCTGTCCTTTTAAAGGCACCACCAGAACGGCCCTCCCCGGCGGGAGTTTATAATTGAGGGGGGTTTATAATTCTGCAGAACGGCTTTTGTTAGTACTCCATCAGGATGGATTGATTTTTGGCTCCGGGAATAAGGAATTTTATTAAGGAAGGCATGGTTTCTGGAGTCCTCTATATCTGCGGTTTCGGAGTCCCGTGGCTTTGGAAGCTAAAGCTTTCCCAATGCAGGGCTTGTCTTCTAAAGCTTGCTTTCCTTTTGAATCCAAGGCTTTCCCAATGCAGGGCTCGGCTTCTAAAGCTTGCTGTCCTTTTAAAGGCACCACCAGAACGGCACTCCCCGGAGGGAGTTTATAATTGAGGGGGGTTTATAATTCTGCAGAACGGCTTTTGTTAGTACTCCATCAGGATGGATTGATTTTTGGCTCCGGGAATAAGGAATTGTATTAAGGAAGGCATGGTTTCTGGAGCCCTCTATATCTGCGGTTTCGGAGTCCCGTGGCTTTGGAAGCTAAAGCTTTCCCAACGAAGGGCTTCGCTCAGTATATAGGCATACGAGGCTTCGCTCTTGCTTGCAAAGCTTGCTTTCCTCTGACTCATTCGGCATGTCATTGAATCAATGCTTTCTTTCCCTCGTCAGGCCTGCAAGCTTCTCTTCGGCGGTTCTTCCAGCCCTCTCACCCAGAAGCTCAGAAGCCAGTGCGGTTCCTTCCCGGCAAGCAGGGCGGTCGGCCCCTCTCTCGCGAGATGAAGCAGATCATCGCTCAAGTAGCTGAAAAGCAAGCTCTCGAACAGAAAGCTCTCGACGAAGCTTTGATAGCTCGAGAGAGCGAAGTGCAAAGCAAGAAGCGGTACTACGGAGGCCGCCCCAAAGGCAGGAGCTCTGGGAGAAGCGATCTCCCAGTTGCCGTGCGGGCAGCTCTCGTGCAGGAGATGGAACTCGCTGTTGCAGGCGACCGCTTCTCTGACGAAACGGAGTTCTTCAGTTACTTCGCCAAGAAGTTCGCTCTGCCGAAGAAGCGAGTCAAGACTCTGTGGCTGCAGCGGAGCTTGGTCAAGAAGACCTCTCAAAAGAACAAACTCTCACGCAAACCCCACCGCTACACTGGTGCCAAGGGCACCAAGAGGTCGCATCTCAAGCGTGCGTACAGAGGCTTTCGTCTGCCAGGAGCGGGTCGGAAGCACTCTTTCCCCGACTTGGTGGACAAGGCTCGTGAGTGGTTCAACGAGATGCGCTCTTACGGGAACCAGGTGCTTCGAGTGGACCTCTACAACTACTACATCCACCTCATGGAGATGGACAAGATACGGGTGCAGGCGGATCTCTCTGATCCGAAGCTGCTGCAGCCAAAGCGGACGCCTCTGCAGGTGAGGCTCTCGGAGCTGGACAAGCAGCTGGCCTCTCAGAAGAAGAGCGACAAAGCCAAAGAGTCTCTGAAAGGTCGTCTCGAGAAGTGGTGCTCTGCAAGGAACTTGAGGCCTCACCTCGTCACCAAGCTCACGCCTCTCCAAGAGCAGTCGAGATGCCACTTGACGTGGCAATCTTTCGACAGGGCTCTCTGGCTTGCTGCCTGCTCTGACGAGGAGACTCTGGGGAAGCACGTCTCTAAGCCAAAGCAGTTCTTGGAACACAGAGCCTCTCTCGCGATCCTTTTCGCCGATCAAATTCCGCTCTGGATAAAGGCGGGTGCCGAGAGGTCTCTCTTCGCCGAGTGGGAGCGAAAACCCACCTCTCAGGCGGCTCTCCGGCAGGACTTGGCTGCTCTGCACGACAAGCAACTCTCTGGGCAGGCGGACGTGGACTCTGGTCTGGTTGTGCAGCACCCAGACTCTTCCGGAGATGCTCAGGGTCAGAGGCAACTCCGCTCACGCCAGGACCTCTCTGCAATGTTTTACTTGGGTCGTTTCTGTTATAATTCATAACCTTATTCCTGCCGGCAGGAGCCTCTCGCGGACCGCTTCCGCCTCACTTACGAAGCCCGGCAGGTCTTGTTGAACTACAACTCTCCGGGAACGCCGCCGACTGGCCTCTGTTACAAAGGTCTCATCATCATCAGCGGGCCTCATGCCAGACTCTCGAACATCTCTCAAGACGGCAAGTGGCTCTGCGATGAGACCTTTGAGTGGAGAGGGAACCTTGTCTCTCACAAGAAGGGCACCTCTGTTGGCAGGCTCATGGAGCCATGGAGAGCTCTGCGAGCCCAGAAGCCGCACCTCTTTGAGCACGTCTCTGTGATGATGCAACCGAGCTCTAATGCCGACAGCATCATACTCTCCTGGGTGGCCCAGGAACTCTCAGAGGCGTTTCCAGCTCTGCTGGTGCAGAGGGACTGCCTGGGAGCCTCTTTCACAGAGTCTGTCTCTGGTGCCCACTTCTTGGGGAACACGATCCAGACTCTGGTCGCTCCGAAGATGACGGCCTCTCTCCAGTTGACGGACACAGCCTCTCGCATGCACTGGTCTTTCTGTTTTTGTTTCGAGCTCTCAACTCCCAAACCCATTCTGAGGACTTCTCTCGCAGATTCAAGTCTCTGTGCCGCACCTCTATGGCGGAGAGGAGGTCTCTGGGCCAGAAGGCTCTGACAGAGAGCGGCAAATCCTCTGTCTGGGCTGCCTCTGTGGAGGACATCTGCGAGACCATCGTCTCTGCCCAGAAAGCCTGTGCCGAGGATGCCTCTGACTGGGTGCTCTCAGGGCTTCGGCGGAATGGCATGCTGGCCTACCGCCCTCTCGACGGCAAGCTCCAGCCGGCGGAGCTCTCCACGCCCTCTTTCAAGGACCTGCCGCAGGGCTCTGCAAGACTGCGAAGCGAATGGCTGGAACCACGCTTTGGCTGGGTGCAGGATGGAATCCCCTCTGAACCAGACTGGTCTCTGATTCCTGGCACGGCCGCTGCCCAGGAGCTCTTGGACTGGGACGTCGCTCACGGCGACAAGAACTCTGCATCTCTTCTCAAATCAGCATAGCTGTATGTTCTTGAATTAATTAGTCAAGTAATTTTGTCAAACGTCCCCTAACCCGATTTTCGAAGCTCTGAACAAGATTCACCATCCAGGAGGAGGACTACTTCTGTGACATGGACTCTCTGCCACCAACTCTTCGGTGGAACTGCTTCGAGAGCGGCGTTCTCAAGCTCCCGCCAGCTCTCTTGCAGAAAGCCTGGAAGAGGGAAGCTTCTCTCGCGGTGGAGGAGAAAGCGAGAATCCTCGCAAAGAAAGCTGAGAGACAGCTCGTCTCTCAAGCCAAGCGGTCTGTCTCTGAGAAGTTCAAAGAGGCGATGCGGCTCAAGCTGAAGGACATCTCTCGCCAGCAAGCTCTCGCTCTCCACGTCCCTGAAGCAGGGAAGGCGAAAGCCAAAGCGAAGCCTGCCTCTGGGAAGGCCGGCTCTCTGACGAAGGCTCTGAAGAAGGGACTCAAGAAGAGCTCTCTAAAGACAGCTGCCGCTCTGTTGGCGGGCTCTCAGAAGAAGGTCCAGGAGCTGATCTCTGCACCAGAGCCTCCGAAGACTCTGCAAGGCCCTCTCTTCGGCAAGCAGGTCCGCATCGTGGCGGAGCTCTCGCCCTCTCACCTTGTGGGCCAGGAGGGCAAGGTCTCTTCGCACCTCTCTCAGAAGCTGACTCTGCCGAGCTTTGGTCTGGCCTGTGCAACTCTGAACCTCTCGGAGAAGGATGTGATGCCTCTCTCCGAGAGCTGGACAAAGTCTCTGGAGTGGCAGCCTCTGCGGCTCTCCAGACTCTTCAAGAAGGAGGTGCTCTTGAACTGTGGTCTCTGGTGCGAAGACGACTCTTTCGTGCCGGAGCCCGTGGAGGTTACTCTTGCCAAGAAGCCGAAGATGCTCTTGGACCAGCAAATGAATGCTGCCTGGGCTCTCGTCCGCCACCACTTCGAGCAGAAAGGACCCTGCTCGTCTGTTTTGTAAGGACTCTGTCGTTGCATTTAGGACTCGTACTTAATGACTGTTTCTGACAGGAGAGAGCCTCTCGGACGTGTTCTTCGTGGACGC
The DNA here is from genome assembly GCA_905221615.1 of Symbiodinium sp. CCMP2592. Classification (NCBI taxonomy): domain Eukaryota; class Dinophyceae; order Suessiales; family Symbiodiniaceae; genus Symbiodinium; species Symbiodinium sp. CCMP2592. The sequence goes on from CAJNDT010001913.1 coordinate 770,190, forward strand.
CTTCCTCTCCAGCTTTCTCTTGCAACACGAGAAAAAGGAGTACCTGATCGCTCACCTACAGACGCAATGGCAGGAGCACAACCTCCTCTTCATTCCGATCTACACACGGAAGCCAGACCACTGGACGCTGCTCGTCCTCCAGAAGGGCTCTGAGGGCGAACCGCCCAAAGCTCTCCTCGCCGACTCTCTGAAGAAAGACAAAGCTCCGACAGCATGTGCAAATGAGCTGAAGGGTCTCTTAGCCGACGTGGACAAGTCGCCTCTCACCGACTACCCGACGGTGACCCAGACCTCTGACGACTGCGGCTTCTTCTGTCTCGCCGTGATGGTGGAGTACCTCTCCCTCCGCCGTGGCGAAGGGCCCAAGCAGAGGGGCTCTCAGCACTCTCTAGTGGCGGATCTGAAGACCAAACTGTCGACCTTCACCTCTCAGCTGAAGGCCGAAGTCAAAAAGCTCTCGGACGAGAAGGAGGAATATCTCATGGACCAGGCCGTTCAACTCAAGAAGGCCTCTGACAAGGCGAAACTCTTGGCGAAAAAGGCCGAGGCGGAAAAGGGCGAACTCTCGGCTTTGCAGAAGGCTGCTCTCAAGGTCCTGAAGGAAGGTGCTCCACCGGATGTCTCTGATTTGGGCAAAGAAGCCCTCGTGGACATCGAGCGGATCAAGACTCTCGGAGATCCAGGGGTGTGCTCTCGCTGTCACTGGCAGAGCGGCTGTGCCTCTTGCGATGTCTTTAAGTGCACTCGCTTCCACGTGCGAGAGCTCTGCCGCACTCTGGGCAAGAAGCCCCCAGCTTGGGCTCTCTGATCGCGAAATTTCTCTGCGCAAGATTGAAAATCGCAGCTGAAGCTCTGCAGTTTCTCTCTCTCTGCAGACCTCAAACCATCGCAGTAGCTGCATTTTCTCTCTCTCTCTCTGCAGACCTCAAGCCCTCGCAGTAGCTGCATTTTCTCTCTCTCTGCAGACCTCAAGCTCTCGCAGTAGCTGCAGTTTCTCTCTCTCTGCAGACCTCAAGCTCTCGCAGTAGCTGCAGTTTCTCTCTCTCTGCAGACCTCAAGCCATCGCAGTAGCTGCAGTTTCTCTCTCTCTGCAGTCCTCAAGCTCTCGCAGTAGCTGCAGTTTCTCTCTCTCTGCAGACCCCAAGCCATCGCAGTAGCTGCAGTTTCTCTCTCTCTGCAGTCCTCAAGCTCTCGCAGTAGCTGCAGTTTCTCTCCTTTTCTCTCTCTCACACAACAACACACAACAAGAAGTATCTAATTTCGGGGATTTTGGGCCGGAAGGTTTTGTAATTGAGGGGGGGTTTATAATTGAGTTCCGGGGGTGGGGTTTTGTAATTGAGGGGGGATTTATAAAAAGTAGGTTAACATTACTACTATTGTTATTATTATTATTACTCTGATTTTTATTACTATTATTATCATTATTATTACTATTATTGTTCTTATTCTTCTTCTTATTATTATTATTACTATTATTATTATTAGTATTATTATTAATATTATTATTATTACTACTATTTTTATTATTATTATTCTTATTATTATTCTTTTTTTATTATTATTATTATTATTATTATCATTATTATTATTACTATTATTCTTATTCTTATTCTTATTCTTATTCTTATTATTATTATTACTATTATTACCCTTACAGTTGAACTTGTATGCTCCAGCCTGGGCTCCCAACCTTTGAACCCTCGAGAACCGAAGAAACGCCAGTCACTCCAAAGCCTCAGGTCCCCTAGCTACACGGTTTAGGGTTTAGGGTTTAGGGGTTTAGGGTTTAGGGGTTTAGGGTTTAGGGTTTAGGGAGGTTTGCGCAACCGGAAAATAAATTAGATCCTACCACATGCACATTGATGGGGAGGCGCTTGTCGCCGCGGTGAAAGCGCGCGACGGCGTCGCGGCCAAGGTGGGACATGCAGTTTAATTTGTGGCACAGGCCAGGCCCCCAATTCCACCATGAAACCATGACCACGACTTGGGTGTCGTTGAAGTTGTTTCAGGCTCAAGGAGTGTCGGCTAAGGCTCTGTGGCTAAGGCGATCTCATGTCAGAGGATTGTCGACTTGAGTTTAGGGCTTCTCAGGGTTTGTACAATCGGCCATAGTTGGTTGGAGCCATTCGCTTTGTTTATTTTTAAAGCTTTTCGCTCCAAAGCTGTGCTTGGCTTGAAGGTGTCGTGACTTGGGGTTCTCCTTTGAGCAGTAACATGTCGTGGGAGAAGCACCTGCCTAGATACTGCAGGGACAAGTGCTTCTATTGGCAAGGGATTGGTTGTTGTGTGGCTGTGATTGTGGCGCTTTCTCTAGAGCGGTGTGAGCCTAGCTTTGGAGAGGAAGCGGAGCAGAAGATCAACTCCTATGGCGCCCTTGTGACGGACAAGGACTTTCTACGCCGTGCGGGCTCAGATGCCCCGCCTTCAGAGGTTGTTTAGGGATCCGCATGTACAAGGTCTGTTTCAGTGCTGCCGGACTGTGCTACTGCTACTGGTATGCCTCAAATTCGAAAGTCCTCGACCCGAGACCTACGCCCTAAACCCAACCCTTGACCCCCTTGGAAACTCTGCCCTTCCCTGTCAGGACATTGCTGATCACGTTGTGCCGCTCATCAGCAGAGATCCTGAAGCCACCACTTTCCTCAGGCGGGCACAATCATACGACTGATGCTAATATTTGCTCTTGAAGCAATGCACATACACTTGTATACACATGCAAATGCAAACAGACCTATCCAAACGCAAATGGTGGGTAAATGGGTAAGTACATGAACGAAAAATGAGATGTGTGTACTTACATTTTTGCACATACAGACAAGTTACACAATTCTACAACTGTGTAATCAGATAGAAGGTGAATATTATATGTGGTGAGCATATCTATGCGAGTGTGTGTGTGTGTGTGTTTGTGGTTATACATATGTATATGTAGGTATGTATGTATATAAAACGCACACATGGCCTTTCTATGTGTGTGTGTGTATAAAGAACAGACACACACACACACACATACATGCGCAGCTTTTTCGGCATGGCTCCAGCTATTCTCTCCTGGCAGGGAGGAGCTCGGCTGGGATCTCGAGAAGCCCTACACGTGGCACTCTCAGTCTCTGGCATTTTGGGTTTATAGGGTTTAGGGAGGGAGTAGGCGGGGATTTGTTTCGATCCAGTGGCGGTATCTTGAGAGTTGCTGGCACAGGCGTTTGCCAAGTCTTTGGCGTTGAGTCAAACAAGATCCCGAAGTGTAGGTTGCAGGATTCACGGGTTCAGAGGTTTGGGTTTAGGGATTACGCAAGGACTCTAGGGTTTAAGCACTGGGATCCGTCTTTGTTGTTCCTCCCTTGCGGCCTGGCTGGGGATCTGAGGGACCGCTCTGACTCGTTCCCAGTGGCAGCAACAGCAGCATAGGTTATGGGTTCAGGGTTTGAGGTTTATCGCGTTTCGGATTTAAGGTTTAGGCTCAGGGGTTAAGGCCTTGGGGCTTTGGCACTTGTAGTATTGTAGTAAACTTGCTGCGGGTACAGCGGTGCATCAAGGCAGAAACAGAATGGCCTGGCTGTGGCCTCAGCGGCTGGCGCTCTGTTCGTGTCATCTACGATTCCTGCATTAGTACAGGATTACCACTCAACTGATCCCTGAGCCTACATTCCAGGTTCTATTCGACTATTCCGAAACCCTGAACCCCAAACCCTAAATCCTAAACCGCCTCTGTCATTGTTACCTTCGGATTGTGCGCTGCAAGCCTTCAGTTGCTTAGTCTAAAGTGTTCCGTGATGTATCGTACACCACATAGGCACATAATTCGGTTCAAATTAAACGCATAAACACGTAGATGTATACATATACATACAAGTATATACACACATACACATATGTATACATATATATATATATATGGATATACATATACACCTCGCATGTAGTAAACCGTTTTCTACATCTGGCAATAGTAGCATTATTCCTTTGTAGTCCCGACACAACTATGGTATCATGCACCCGACACCCTACTGCAGCTTTCGGGCGCCTGGATTAGGTTTGTTGCTGTCAAGTCGTGCAGCTGTACACGGTTTAGGGTTTAGGGCCCCCCATCCTCGCCGAGTCGCCAGGGTCCCGAAGCCCTGCGGTTTAGGGTTTAGGGTTTAGGGTTTATGGTTTAGGGTTTAGGGTTTAGGGTTTATGGTTTAGGGTTTAGGGTTTAGGGTTTCCTGGTCTAGCCCTAGACCGTCAAACCTTATTCTACGCTTTTTTGCCACACAATTGCTCGTAATGCTCTTGTTAAAACAGCTGATCGGGTGGTGGTGTTTTAAAAGCCAAGGATTGAAGATAGCTTCTTAAAGCTTCCTGGGCTTCTTGTGAGAATGCATGTATGCAGAAGGTCCCAAAGCAGATATACATGTTTGCATATTATACGTACATACATACGTGTGTACATACATGTGTATATATATATATATATATATATTATACATATGTACATACACATATATGGATACAAAGTTAACAAATCAGTGTCTTTACATATGTACATATATGGTCATATATACATAAACATATGTGTATTCGTATATATATATATATATACACACGCACATATACGTACTATTCAAAAATAGGTTTGTGTGTATACATATGTGTATAGATGTACAGGTATAGAGTTGTTACAGGTCCGTAGGGCGCTGGACTTGTGTAGTGTCGCGGGGCGACTTCAGGGTACATAAGAGTCGGGTCGGAGGTAAGATGCATCCAGTTTCAGGTGTGCTTCTAACTTCCCTACCCGCCATAGCCATGCCTGAATCCTTCTCACAATTCCCAACCAAGCCCAGAAGTCTTTCGAACAAATGTCGGCAGCCCGGAAAAAAGCAAGCCTGTGCAGCACCTGCAGCACCATAGAAAAGAGCCTAACACCATAAACAGTCCCTAAACCCTAAACCCTATCCCGGCCAAGAGCTTGCTCGACCGCACAGAAAGAAGCCATTGCACTTTAAAAAAAAAAAAAACCTATCCCGGAAAAATATTCAAGCGAAGGCCACAGCCGCAGCCTGAACCCCGACAGCCCCGCACGCCCCTGCGAAAAGCATAACCAAGCCCCTGCAAGCTCTGTTGCGTGCTGAAAGCAGTCCCAACAAGCCCACAGACGCAAAGCCCCGAACCTGAAAACGCTCAGGAAGAGCCGTGAAGCTAGATATGTCCTCGTTCTTCTCGCGTGGGACGTCTGATGACAACTTGCATGAAAGCAGCTCAATATTCAAGCCTCAAGTCCAAAGCCCTAACCACACCGCACAAATTTTCAAGACAGCCCAACACAAACACAAAGTGACACCCCACCGTCTAAGCCCTAAACCCTAAGCCAACGAAAAACCCTAAGCCGCCAACCAAAGGAAGTCCGCCACCTGGACTTCTACCTCGCGCATCGGCTCACAGGTGTGCCGGCAAACGGTTTTTAGGATTTGAGTTTCGGGGCTTATGGGGCTTTGGGCTTATATGGCTCAGGGCTTATAGGGTTTATGCATAGATGTATACACATGCACACGCAGAGTTTTGTTGTGTTCGCTTGTGGTGTATCTTTCGGGGTTGAGGGTGAAAGGCTTTGAGGGGGGTTGAGGTCTTCAATCTGTGGCCTTTAGGGTTGACTGTTGACTGTCACTGTTTTGGTGCTACGGCTTTTCTGTTATTCTAATTCACAACTTTGGGTTTGGATGCCTGAAAATTTCAGGGTCCAGGGATACTACCTATGTCTCCGTTGCAGTTCCTTTTTTTGTTAGCATACTTCATGGTTAGGATCCCAGAATAGACCTGGAGATGGTAGCTGAATGTGGGGCTTGAATCCCGGCGAGTAGCGCTTTGCGATGCTGGGCATTTGAGGTTGGATCTCTGAGTTTTTCGGTCGTCGAAGGCAGTTGGAACCATACACTCGAGAATAGGCACACCCTGTTGCATGTGCACATAATATGTGTATATACGCATGTGTATGTGGATGTGCTGTGCATGTATGGTGCATGCATGGATGGATGGATATGTGTATATGTACCTGCATATGCATGTGCATATAGGTATGTGTATATGAGTGTGTGTGTATGTGTATGTGCATGTGCATGTGTATGTGTGTGTATGCAATTGCACATGCAGATGTGCGTGCCTATGTATATGTGTATGTGCATCTAGATATGCACGCACTGATTTTGTACATCGGAGACAGAGAAGCACAGAGAGAGAGACAGAGAGACAGATCCAGATGGTCCATTGCGGCACCGACCGCCTCTGAATGGTTGGGGTTTAGGGTTTAGGCGGTTTAGGGTGTTGGGCGAATCACATGCTATGACTTCGTTTGGAGACGGTGACGCTCGATGTAGGATAAGGTGACGGGTCTAGGGGCACGAACGCGGTCTCACAAGAAAGTCCAAGTAACACTTTCTCAGAGCTCCTGCTGGAGGTATGGGATTTGGGCCACAGTTCAAGGTGGCTGCAGCCTCAGCGGTTCAACACGAAAGCTTTGCTCGACTCGATGGCACGCGTGGTTAATGTCAATGACTGGTCCTTGTATGATGAGAGCTCGTGCCTGTGCGCCTGTTGCTGCTAGCCCCGAGCTCCCAGTTTTGCTCAGTGCAACATGCCCGTCCGCGTGACGGGCTCCTATCCGGTCACGGTCGCCGTGAACCAGCTCCCAGAGACAGAGGCCGGAGCACCCTTGCTGCTATGGTTTTTCCTTGTTGTCGCTACGTGCTGGCGATAAACGAAAACCACCACGGTATCATCATCATCATGACTATCATCATTATCACTCCCAGCATGCTACGATAAGGCTCGGGCGGTCGGTGGCGACAAGAATAAGAAAGTGATGGTCGGCATGATGCTGGGAAGGGTGGTGAGCATGGTCACGGTGCTGATGCTGGTGCTGAGGCTGAAGCTCAGGCTGATGATGATAATGACGATGATGAAGATATCGACGGTTGGGCTCATGGTGACGTTGTCCGTTGTGTAAACTTTGGATGTTTGTGGTATCTAAGACGACAATGGCACAGAACCGTTCGTCATAGTTCGGATTAAGCTGCTGCCGCTGCCATCATCGGCCTCGGATACGCGTAACGATGTATGTAACATCATGTGAGCATTTTTTCGTATGCTTGCTCTCAACTTTTTTGTGTTCCAGGAGTTCTCTAGGTCAACTTGGCTTCAACACAACCCTGAACTTCAAACCTTGCGCCCGGAACAGGCCTGGCAAATGGAGATGATGTATCGTCCTGGCCAGATCCCCGGTTCGGGTCTTTGGGGATCCATGTAATGAGGATTTCTACACCGGTCTGAATAGTTCCCACTAGTGTCTCCTAATAGTCCTTCTGACCATGGTATAGTATGTGCCCCCAAAGCCTTAATCTACGTTTTATCTAGGGCCACTGTGTTATCGGGGTTTCAGGCTTCACCTTTTTTCTCGGTTTGTTCTTCCGATGTAAGCCCGGCAATGTTAAGTTGACGCTGGCCCGCAAGCTGCTGCGCCCTGGTTCAGTCCTTGTTCCTGGAAGCTTCACCGAGACGCTTAATCGCCGGACCCTCAGAACCCAAAATGCTACATCAGGCTGCAAGCCCATAAGCACCCTCTAAAAAGATAGTTCATCTCAGAGAGTAAAGCTGAACCCTACACCTTAAATCCTCAACCGTAATCCTAAACCGTAAACCTTCGAACCTTAAGTCCTAAACTCTATAAGCCCTAGCTAAGCCTGAAACCCAAGTGCTATAAATCCTAGTTCCTAAATCTCAATCCCGAAATCCTAATGCCTAAATCCTAACCCCTTAACCCTAAGTCCCAAACTCCAAGCCTCGATTCCAAAACGGCCAGGCTTCCTGGATGCTGGATTGCAGAGTGGCTTCGTGATGGCGCCTTTCTTCGACAGATGAGGCTCGATCGCTGCCGGTAATACATATATGTATGTATGTATGTATATATATATATATATATATACATATATATACATATATACGCATACGTGTGCGTGTATATATGTGTATATTTACACGTAAAAGTATAAAAGCACTCTATATATATGTATATGTATATACATACTTCTTTATTCATTGATTTATTTATAATATTTATGTGTATATAGTTGTGCTTTCTATGCATTTAGCATGCTTGAGGGTTCAGAGATTTAGTGGTCTGAATTGCTTGGTCAGAGTCTGCTACTACAATATACCGACAGGCCCGATTCTTACCATGATGACTCCACCTTTGCCTTGAGGCTTGGTCTTCGTCAACTGAAGGGCAGACCTTGCAGACGGGCTCGGCAGCGTCTCGGGAGGAGAGCAACACTACGCAGAGCTTAGGGGTTGAAGCTTCATATGGACGGAAGGAGTGGGCTGTACATGGTCGAAAAAGTACGCCTTGCGAAAAGGAATACGTACCTGGATTAAAAGAGACGTCAATCGTGTCATGCTTTCGCTCCTGAGCTGAGTCCATCGCTGAAGCTTTCGACCCTTAGCATCAGCAGCGAACGCTGGTAGACATCTTCCTTCTTTGAGCGTTTGCGAAAGGAGGCTTGCAAGCTCCCATGCCAAGAGACTTCAGGTCCACTTGAGTTTTAATGTAAGACTTGGCAAACACGCGATAGTTCAGTTCGAATATTTATACACGTATGTTTCTGTATATGTGTGTGTAAATATGTAGAACTGTTCATCTATCTGTGTATCTGTCTATCTATCTATGTATTTATCTATCTGTCTATATACCTTTACATATTTCCAGATCGATCGGTGAGCATTGATCTAAAGGTCTTTGCCTTCGTGTAATGTGACCGATCCAGCTAAAGTCGGGTTTCACAACCTGCACCCTGAAACCATACACGGTCATCCCAAACCTAGAACATTAAGATCCTAAAACATAAGCCAAATGCCCCTGCTCTTTGCCTTGGGAGTTGTGCAAGCCCAGAGACATGGCAAAGGCAGCTGAGGCAGAAGCATCCTAAGCTGGCAACGCCATCTCAGAGCCCAAGTGGCTTTCATAGGTTCCAGAGTAGTACCCATAAAGGGCTCCTTAAAGGGTTCTAAAAAAGATCTATGAGGTTTAGCATCGAAGCCATGACATGTAGCTATGGTTGCTAATCGTCGTGCCGCTCCCTGGTTGTGCATGATCAGGATCAGGACGAATCTAACATGAAATTACGAGCACCACCCCAGCTGGCAGAGCAAGTCACGCCCCAAAGCCTGCATCCAGATTCGTTGCATCGGACCTGCCCACTTGGACCCTAAGCCTAGATCTCTACTCAGAGGTAACCTCTAAGCCCTACCTTAACCCCACATAACCTACCTTTTTAGGGACTTACATAAAGAAATCATATTAGGGGGCCCTAGAAAAGGTAGGTTCCTTAGGGTCCAGGTATTCCCTAAAACCCCAAGCCCCTAAACCCCTAATTAAACCCTAAACCCCTAAACCCCTAATTAAACCCTGAACCCCCTGAACCCCTAGACTGAAACGCCCTGAAAGGCCATCAGCCCGCCCCTGTAGATCCACAGCCCCAAGCACTGGCCCCGCCTATAGGCTTCAAGAGCGCGCTTTCGAAGGAAAATGGCTGCAGAGCCTGCCCTGCATCAGAGCTCAATACCAGGGTTCCTGCATGCTGAGATTACGGGTCCTTTGTGTACGGTAACATGTTGCATTTACACCTCAGGCAGGCCGCTAACGGTCCCTTTTCTTATTGTTTCATAAAGGTCCGCCCCTATGTCTCGAAACTCCTTCGCAGGTATGGTCAATTTCAAGGCCACTCTAGCTTGGGAATCAACTCCCTTAACCCCAAGCCCTTGGACCCTTGACCCCGAAGACCCAAAAAGCAGCTGACAACCCAAAGCACCGAAAGTTCAAATCCCTAATTCAGCCAGAAACCCGTAAACGCTAACCCCCCGAATAATTTTCACCTAAACTTTTGACATTCCGCCCTAAGCCACTAAGCCTCAACTTCCTGACTCATATCCCTGAAGCCTTCCGACACCTTACATCCCTAACATGGGGGGTCTTGTTATTAATGGATTTTTAAGTTGAGGCTTCCCCAAAACCCTATTCTAATTATTAAGGCCCCTACATTGGGTTGCCGGGCCGAGATCCTCCTGGAATGGTTTGCTGCTGGCTTCAGCCTTGAACCGCCCCCGTAGCTTAGGCCATGAACATGAGGTTCACGGGCAACTTCGCATGACGTTGGAGTTGCGGAGCAAACTACAGGTGCAACCCGATGATGTGATTTGTTGGCAGTTACATTGAATCAGCAGAGAGTGTGGTAGTTGTGAAGCTTGGTGCTACCACACCATTCACTCTGCACAGTAATCCAGGGTTGCATGAGCTTGTGCACATCAGTTCGATAGCAGCGAGATGGCCTGTGACATCATCAAGTCGCTGCCTCGGGCACCTGCTCAGAGCCGATTTCACCCGTCGAACCGGTGGTCGTCGTGGTCGTCGTCTTGGTCGCTGTCGCAGTAGCAGTAGCAGCTGTGGCAGTAGTAGTAGTAGTAGTAGTCGTCGTCGTCGTCGTAATAACCATAATAATACCTATCATTAGTATTAGTCGTAGTGGTAGTAGAAGTCGTAGTTGTAGTAAGTAGCAGCAGAGGAAGGCCAGTAAAAGCACCTTCGGTAACAGTACTAGTCTTGGTACTAGTCTTGTCGGTGGTGGTGGCGGTGGTGGCAGTGCCAGAGATGGTAGCCCGGCATCCCCGAGACGACAGATAGACGAGTTCTGGCCCATCAGCCATGCCGGGGTATGAGGTTGACAGACTCAGGGTTTAGGGCTTAGGGTTAGTGGTCGCTCCATAGGTTGACTCATTTATCGACGGCTGCGGTTTTGGTTCGCGGTGTTGATGAGGCGCTGATGTTTTAATCAGCGCCAGTGCACGCAGCACAGGCATGGATAGGAGCAGCATGCAGCAGCCATCCATTGTTCTAGTGATAGCCGCTCTGATGTTGGCGATGATGATGGTTTTTTTGATTGTGCTGGTCTCCGTGGCATTATGATACTAGTCCAGCAAGGACTGATCACAGTATCGAGATTTAGCATTGCTTATCATGCGCTAGGGAGATGTTATCTTCCAGAGTCATGCTAGGACCTGCTACTGTAGCAGTCACTATGGTGAGAGTTCGGGTTCGCCCCTTGGCCCTAAAGCCCCGAACCCCAAACTTCTTTGTCACCTTGAGCATCTAAACCCTTTAAGCCTAAGAAGGGCCAGCATGGGCAGCCCTCTATGTGCCCCGGGTCAGGTTCTACAAATGGGGCATGTTCCTGTGCCTTCTCATCGCGCCGAAAGCTTACTCGCCCTGATGTTACACTGCTCAGACTAGGTGGGTGGGTCAGTCTGTCAGTACGGCTGTCAACAATATTCATACCATTCCATTGTGCTCTGATGACTAGTGTTATGAAGTGTCTAGGGTTTAAGACTGGGGGTTTAGAACCAAAAGTTTGCGATGCAGACGTTCTTTGCTATCCAGCTGTGCTGCCAAGGAATTGCCAAATATCTGCATAGCGTGTGTCTGAGATCTCAACCCCAACGCTCGATTATCTTGCTTTCCACTTCTTGAACGATGCTGGGTAGTTCAAAGCTCTAAAGTAGTAGAAGCCAGAAAGTTGGAACATCCCTATCCTCATGCCCTTAAGGTAAAGTATAGGGGATCCCAGCACCAAATATCCTAAATCCATGTTCCATCCTTCTAGGGTTCACTCACCCCAAAATAGTATAGTTGATTATTCAGGCTTCTATATTCGAGAAGCCTTCTTTTGTTCCCTTTCAGAGCCCTTCAAAGGAATGCTTTTTGAAAAGGAGCCCTATTCCATTCATCAAGGTCCCTAGGCGCTTCAAGCCGCAAAGCCCCGCGACCTCGTCCTCGGAGGTCGATCGCCCTCTACTTGGCGATTAAATGTCCGTGCGCCCGATCCAGCGGATGTTTCGCTGAGGTTGCAGTTTAAGGTTATATAAGTTTAATATTCATTTAGATTTAAGGTTATATAAGTTTAAAACTGATTTAGATTTAAGGTTATATAAGTTTAAATTCATTTAGATTTAAGGTTTAGGGTTGAGGTTGCAGGGCTTGAACTTGCAGGGTTGGCGAGGTGAAAGGTTTAGGGTTTCGGAATCGAAACCCTGCACCTCTACACCTTTTGCCGCAGTCGGAGTAGCCTTCCCTAGGCTGGTGGGAGCCAAAAACCCTAAACCCAAGTTTCTGGTCGACTCGATCAAGACACTTCACAGTGACACAGTGTCATGTCATCGCTGCAATGTTTGCTCAGGGCTCCCTCACATCACTATAGTGTAATGTACCTCAGAACACTCTTTTCATGGACCTACTGTAGTCATTCAATAACATAAGCCTACGTGGGAGTTTCAGAGAACATATAGACCCCAAATACCGTAGGATCCAGTCTGAATGGCTCCCACAAGAGGGATCCTGTGATGTCTAGAAACCCCCCTATGCGAGCTCTCCGGAGTTTCAGGTACGCCTCAGTTTGTCCGGCTGGCTTCGCCGCTATGATGGTGATGATCTCGGAGAGTCATTTTCGGGTTGAGGGTTGATTAGAGTTGAGGGTTGAGGGTTTGGGCTGGGGCTTAGGATTTAGTGGAAACTCAGGGATTAGTGTTTAGGGGTTTAGGGGTTTCGGTGGGTGCCGACTCTCGTCTTCGGTGGCCCTTGTGCTGAAAATCCGCGAGCTTCGAGTACTCATTCCAGAAAGCTGGACCCTCTTCTGCTACAAGACTTCGACCCAGAACATAACGATCTTGTCTAAGCCTAATCCGGTGCTATGCCATGGCATCATGCCATCACAAGACCGCAGTCCATCGTAGCAGTCTGCACTAAAAGCACTGCAAGTGCACTCGTCCAGCTGTTTCGCAGAGGGTTATGGGGGGTGAAGGTTAGAGGCCTGAACGAAATCCTTGTACCCAAACGAGTTTGAAGACCCTATATACTTGAACTGTGGAGTCGATCACTATGTACGCGATAGTTAGTTCAGTCCAATGTCCGGACAGTGCATGTATTCATCTTCTAACCGTGCTGGACCCCAATGTGTAGCAACCCCTCATCGTAGCTTGCAGTTGGCCTTTCACTAGCCAATTGGTTGATCTTTTGCAACATAAGGCGTATATAGCAAGAGCCTTATGTCATGAAGAAGGATCATATCGAGGCCGTAATGGCTAGAATCGGTTTTGGGGGTATGTCATACACATAATCTATTATAACCAGGAACTCCATTCTAGTATTTGGAGTTATTTACCCCCTACACTCCACAGCTTGAACCCACCAGCAACCATGCCTCAGCTCACCGGCATCAGCGCCGCACTGACCGTGCGCCTGGCAAGGGAGGGGGAGAGGGCAGAGGGCTAAGGCTTCAGGGATTATGCTTCAGAGTTTTGGGTTTAGGGTTTATAAGTAGGGCTTAGGGTTTAGGGTTCGGGGTTTAGGGCGAGGGATGAGCTTCAACTCCTTTGTCTGTTGGTCTCACACAGACACACACTCTCAGTCACTCACTCACTCACTCACTCACTCACTCTCTCTCTCTCTCTCTCTCTCTCTCTCTCTCTCTCTCTCGCTCGCTCTCTCTTTCGTGTATTGTTGTCAGTTCTTTTGCTCTCCTGCCCGTGTCTATCTACCTCTTCATTTAGCTTTGCATCTCTGCTTGTATGTCTGTCTGCGATTGTCGCCGCCATAAAATCGAATGTGCCGGATTAAGCCTTTATATGTGATGAACGTTTCTATGCATGCATGCGTGCTATACGTACATACATACATACATATATGCATGTATGCATGCATACATGTATGTATGCATGTACGTATGTATGCATGTATGTGCGCACACACCATTTGCACACACACACACACTCTCTGTCGCTCCACATACACATACATATTATAGACACACATACACATAATTATACACAGTATATTTGATAAGTGACACATGAGGTTGGGCGAAGTCTGGTATGACATGGCATGAGACGATATGGCATAATATGGCATGAGGGTCCATGATGCGCTGTGGTATTGCTTGATGTGACCTGGTGCGGTATGGTATGGTATGGTGTGGTACTATATTGCATAACATGGAAAGGCATGGCAATGCGTGGCCAGACGTGATGTGACGATGTGACATGGTGTGGTCTGATGCGGCATGTTACGACATGACCTGACATGGATGATCCGACACATGGTATCTGAAATGAGTATACGCCAGCCACTTGATACACGTTGCCTGGTGGTAATCCGAGTGTTTTGGGGCGCCTCCTTCCATAGATGCAGGCGCAACTCACCAGATGGACCCACCTCAGACTGGGCTTATATGTTTCAAGATCTGCTGTATGCAAACATGATATGCGATGTCTTGCATTCGCTATATAGCGGTGCGGTATACGGGACACACATACATGTGCACATTATGTACGACCTAGGATGTACATGCATGTATGTATGCATGCATATATATATATATATATATATATATATATATATATACATATATATATATATATGTATACATATATACATATCTACATGTTTACACGCATATGCACATTCATGTGCGTATGCATCCATCCACCCATCCATCCATCCGTCGATCATCCATCCATCCATCCATCCCTCCGTCCATCCATCCATCCCTGCATCCATCATCCATCATCCATCCATCCATCCACCCATCCCCCTCTCCCTCCCTCCCTCCCTCCCTCTCCACGCACGCATGCGCACTCACATGCATACATACAATTGTACGTGCGTACATACCTACATATGTATATATACATACATGTATATACATACATATATATATATATATATATATATGTAGGCATGTACGTCTGTATCGAGAGTTGATATGATACAGTATGACATTAATTAGTTAGTTTAACATCGCATAGTGCGCTCTGATATGACAACTCGTGCCGTAAATGTGATGCATTGTGAAGCGATGTGGCGCTGTGTGATGCAAACTGATATGCCACGAGCAGACATGGTGCGATACGATCTGCTGTGTAGAGAAACGCAAGGATTTGGTACGATCGGATTGATGTGACCTGGGGTGATATGATGTGATTCGCTGATATGATATGACATGAGATGCCGTGGTAATATGAGCTGTCAGCTTGTATGGTCTGATTTGTGCATGCCCGCATGTCTGCATACGCTTACATATGTATTCATGTATGTATGTATGTATGCACGTGCATATGTATGTATTTATGTGTGTGTATGTAGGTAGGTATGTATGCATGTATGTACACATGCATACGGTAAATGCCATGTATTGTACCGGTCTCAAGCACTCAGCTTCACAGCCGTTACATGATTACCTCGTTCATACGCGGCAGGGCATTGTCATGTTCTTCGTCAAGCGGTCGCTGAGCCACGTGCGGAAGCTGCACATTGATGACTTGTCCGCGAAGAAGATTACGGCACCTGGGCAAGAGCATGCACGACTTTCACGCTCGAGGTTTGCACCCCTCATTTCTCTCCTGAACAGGCCAGGACGGTGCGCTGCGGCGGCATTGCAAGAAAGTGCCCGTGCTGGCTCGCAGCCCATCACCGTTCGTTCACAAAGACTTGTTGCTTTGGCCATGGTTTCTTTCGACTGACTGTGCCGTGAGGGTTTGGCTAGGCTGAGGACCTTGGACCCGACGCACCAGCCTGGCGCAGCACGGTTTGAGTCCTGCCTGCTTTCAGTCGAGGTCTCGCTGGCTCTTCTTCTTTATGACGGTAGGCGTGGTCTCAGGAGCTATCTTGCACATGGAGTCTGGAATGCCACTGGTTAAGCCTTGTAAAACTGCGACCAGTGCAGGATTCGGGATCGCCGTGGTGCTGTCCACGTGCCCCGATGCGGGAGATGCCACGCTGTGGAAAGGGGTGGCTTTTGGCATGTTTGAAGCTTGGGTGGGACAGATTGTATGGGTATCAGATCGGCTTGCCCTGAATGCTACAGCCTAAATGCAGTCTTGAATCAAACTTGCTGCCTGGAGTCCATCAATCTCTATGAACTTTATCATATTCCCAGTACATATGGTAAGGTGCAAGTGCCAAAACGTCAACCTCGAACCCCAAATTCCAAACCGACCACGAAGCCCCAGCCTTTGAGTTTCCATCACCCACTGAACATAATTGCATCCACTTTCATAAGTACTTTAATGATAATCTGGATAGAAGATGTCAGTGATTCGTATTGGCAACGAGAACTGCTTCGCTGCTGATGATTGCAACTACGAAATTATTGAACATGTGTCAATCAGTTCTGCTTTCAACAAAATTTACGATCTTATGCCGGTCATGGTGATGGTACACGTGTTAAGTAATGATGATAATGACGATAGGGGGCAGAATCATGATAGTGGTGATGACGGCCGTGATGACAACACTTGAAATGACGATACTGCTGACAACTACGGAAGAGCCTTGTTCAGATAACCACTAACAAACATGACACCAATAATTGTAAACACAGTGGTAAAACTACCAATCACAACTAGCGTTGCCATGCTACGATTCGTGGCACTACTAACAGTAGCAAAACGCTGGCCATGACGACGTTCATGATATTAATTCCTCAGCCCGAAACCCTAAAGCCATAAAGCGCCAAATCCCCAACCTTCATGACAACCCTTCATAGCTTACATGAATCATGGTAATCCCTCAGCCCTGAACACTAAGACCCTAAAGCACTACACCGCCTTAGAGCCTTCAAGCTGTAAACATTTAGCCCGAAATCCTAAAGCCCTGCTATAGAGCCCCACAGCCCTAGAGCCCTACAAAGCCCCAAACGCTAAACCTTAAACCCTCAACCCGAAACCCTCAACCCTAAACCCTCAACCCCTAAACCCGAGACCCTAAACCCGAAGCCCTCAAACCCTAAACCCTCAACCCCTAACCCCTAAACCTGAGACCCGAAACAACCCTACTGCAACAACCCTTCATGGCCTTTTCCGCTGATCTTTCGAATGCCTTCCGGGTGCCAGGAAGACTGCGAGATGAAGGCGCCCTGGGCTCGGAGAGCGCTTCAGCTATGCCCTTGCGGTTTAGCGTTTCGGGTTTAGGGTTTAGGGCTTTAAGGGTTCAGGGTTTAGGGTTTAGGGCTTTAAGGGCTTAGGGTTTAGAGTTTAGGGCTTTAAGGGTTTAGGGCTTAGGGCTTTAAGGGTTTAGGGTTCAGGGTTTAGGGATTCAGGCTTTAAGGGTTTAGGGTTCAGGGTTTAGGGGTTCAGGGTTTAGGGCTTTAAGGGTTTAGGGTTCAGGGTTTAGGGGTTCCGGGTTTAGGGTTTAGGGTTTAAGGTTCAGGGTTTAGGGTTTAGGGCTTGGGGGGAAGCCTGAAGAATTACCAGCATCGTTCCTCAAGCGTCCTTGTAGTCTTTTCCAGCTCCATCAGAGGTTGGAATAACTTGTAACACTAGGACCATAAAGACCTTCCTAACCAGCACAAGCAGGTTTGGGGTAGTGAGAGTTTGCAGGGTTTAGGGGTGTAAGGCTCAGGCGATTTGGAGTTTGATACTGCGTTTTGCTCTTACAGTTCAGGGCAGGGTGTTTGAAGCCGATCCTTTGATGGGCTTCTCACGCCAGAACCTTGAGCCTAGGTCAGGCAAAGGATTTCGTGTTTCGGGTTCAAGGCTGAAGATCTAGATGAATCTAGATGTAGGGTCTGGAAATCGGGGTTTATCAAGTGAGGCCATGTTAGGCCCGAGCTTGGAAGTTTGTCCCTCCACCCTCAGCCCCACCTAGCTCCCTTGAAAGCACGAACCTTTAGAAGGTAACGCATCCTGAGGAAAGTTCGGAAGCGCCACAAACCCAGAACTCCCCATGCACTGTAATGAACCCTACAGAAAGCCCTTCCAAGCCCCATCGAAAGCCCCAAAGAAGCCCGCAAGAAATCAATAGCTTGCCGTTCTAACTTATACCTAGACCCCCCAAAGTAGGTGAAATAGTGGCCCAAAACCTATAAAAGGCTATTATTCTACATACCTTTGGGGTCCAGGTACAACCTTGGAAGGGTCCAGACGAGCCGCTGTAGAGAATCGCGAAAGACTGCTTAGGCCAGACCCAAAGGTCGAATTTGGCGTCCTTTTTGTCCTCTGGCCTCTTGGCGGCGGTCAGGGTTTCGGGTTTAGGGTTTAGGGTTTCGGGTTTAGGGTTGATGGATATCAGTTCGTTTCGGTCGGTACTCCGAAGCAAGGCTTTTCCCTTCATTGCAAGGCTCTTGAAACACGCGGATCAGAGCTGAGAGTCTAGGGTTCACAGAAATTTGTTCAGACTCTTGTGAGCATTTTCTACAAGGAACTGGACATGACAGCACATGACGCGGCAACGAGCTTTGGTGCACTGTAGTTGATGCACATGGGGGTTTCCGAAAATAAGGGTTACCTTATTTTGGGGTCCTTGTAGTACGGATCCTACTATTTAGGGTACGATATTAGGGTCCCCTATTTTCGGAAACCCCCTAAACCCTAGACCCTATAGATCCCTTATAGGAACCCTTAAAGGATCCCTTTAAAGGAACCCTAGGGTTGACCAATCCGAGGGCTCTCTCTGCTCTTGGGCTCGCAGGTGAGATTTCATCTTTAAGAACTCAAAGGAGACGTAGCCACCTTCCGAGGGTTTAGGGTTTATAGGGTTTAGTGTTTAGGGTTTAGGGTTTAGTGTTTAGGGTTTAGGGTTTAGGGTTTCTGATGCATGTTAGGGGCCGACCTCCTCTGGTCTGAAAAATCCGGGGTCCCGGGTTTCTAAGCCTCAGAGCCATGGACGCTGCTGCATGTCTTGACATCTTGAGCCGCGCGGCTCATACGGGCAACTCGTCTGCAGACCCCGAATCTCAGGAGCAACTGAGTCGTTGCTTTGCATGCCTCTTCATGCAGGCCACAGGATAGAAATCGAATTTCGAGGCCATCTTCAGTCAACAAGTATGAACACCTGCTGCATGTAGGCACACAGAAGTGGCAACAGGCTCAGTAGGTATATGCTTATGAAGGGCAGACCTTGATCGATGCAGGACCGTGCCCGATTAACATTTCCCTTCCTACTGTTTTTTGAAGCTCCTGGGGACCGCTTCTTTGAAAGTAAGATAGGGGCCTTTATTATAAGGCCCCGATATTGGTCCATGGTTCTGGTCCCCTAAGCCCGATAACCTGGACCCTACAAGCCCTAAAGCCGAAAGCCCATTTCAGCACCGCTTGCTTCGGGTCTACAGTAGTTGTTCCCCTAACCCCTAAACCACTAAACTCTAAACCCACGTTAATACCAAGGTTCCCATCAGAATGGCGGCGGCAAAGCGTGCCGCCGTGGAGGCGGAGCCCTGCTGGTGACCCCATCAGGGGTCGGGGTTTAGGGTTTAGGGTTTAGGGTTTAGGTGTTTAGGGTTAAAAGTTTAGTGGCGTTCAAGGTTCATGTGTTACGGTTTTGGGGTTTAGGCGAGGAGACTAAAGTGGATGATGACCCTGCCGCCGGCACGAGTGGGAGGATGCTCTTCAAAATCTGAAACTGAAAGTCTAATTATCAGAGTAGTAGACCATACCACCGAAAACCTAGTCTAATTATTTAGGCTGCGACTAGACTCGACTAGACTCATCACTTGTGGTAGCCCTTACAGAAACTCTGCACCCTGAAGGAGCCCCTATTCCAACTTCTCGCATGTAGGCCCATTTTCAACCCTCATTCAACCCTAAACTTAAATTTGAACCCTAAAGCCCTTTCGACCCTAAACCCTAAATACTAAAGCCCTAAAGCCCTAAACCCGAAACGACCTCATCTTGGCCGCAGGCGCACCTCAAAGCACCGAGGGAGGTTATCCCGCCGCACAGACTGAGCAGAGTGGTCAGGCGTCTAGACTGGGCAGTTGGGGTGCAGGGCCTTAGGATTTTAGGAGGTTCGGGTTTTAGGAGGTTCGGGTTTTAAGGAGATTCGGGTTTTAGATTGTTTAGGAGATTCGGGTTTTAAGGTTTATGGAGTTTCAGGGGGCTCAGGGTGTAGGGTGTCAGGAGTTTAGGGTTTAGGGTTGTCGGGGTTATAGAGTTTAGGGTTTTGAGGCCTCTCATTTTGGGGCTTACGGTAAGGTTTTTAGGGTGGTCCAGGTTTGAGGGTTTATAGTGTTTAGGGGTGTAAGGCTTTAGGGTTGAAGGCGCAGGGCTGTGGGTTTTGGGGTTCAGGAACCCGAATCCACACCCCCAACCCTCAAATTTGATCCCGAACCTCCAAGCCTGAACCCCGTGGAACCCTAGGTTCCTGCTTGTTTTTATATGTGCCCTATGATCGTGGTTCTCATCTGTCTTTGCTTTCTAGTATGATGACGCACGATCATTACTACTTACTTGATGAGGCTTCTGTTGCTGTCATCTTTCATGTTGGTTGCTGTTATGATTACACGGTGCGCGCTTCTCATGTCGGCCCCGGCCCCTAAACTCTTCCGAGCTCAAGAAGTCTCGAGATGCATTGCTGGATCGTGTTAATGCAGGGGCCTTAAAAATTAGAGTAGGGTGTTGGGGTGTATTATACTATAGTTATATTGAGGAACCCCCAAAACCCAATTCTAACTATGAAGGCCCATACATTAGAAGGGGCCCCCACCCTGTAATAGTGGTATAATAGGAATATAATCGGGCCCTACTATGATCCTTATAGTCGGCTTCTAACCCATACATTACACGCAGTGTCGTCATGGTCATAGTGAAGCCTCATCCTGGCAGTTCTTGTCGTCGTCGTCGTGGTCGTGGCTGCTGCTGCATTTGCACATGTTGTTTGTTTGGTTGTGGGTTTGTTTGTCTATAAGTTTGCTTGCTTGCCTGGCTAGTTGTTTGTTTAGTTGGTTGGTTGGCCGGTTGGTTGGTTGGATGGTTGGATGGCTGGTTTGGTATCATTGGTTTTGTTTGTTTGTTTATTTGGTTGGCTGGCCGGTCGCTTGGTTGGTTTGTTAGTTGGTTAGTTGTTGTTGCCGTTGGTGTTGGTGTTGGTGTTGGTGTTGGTGTGGGTGGGGGTGGGGGTGGGGGTGGCGGTGGCGGTGGCGGTGGCGGTGGCGGTGGCGGTGGCGGTGGCGGTGGCGGTGGCGGTGGCGGTGGTGGTGGCGGTGGTGGTGGTGTTGCTGCTGTTGCTGCTGTTGCTGCTGTTGCTGCTGTTGCTGCTGTTGCTGCTGTTGCTGATGTTGCTGCTGTTGCTGCTGTTGCCGTGACTGTGGCTGTGGCTGTGGCTGCTGCGGTTGCGGTTGTGGTGCTGGTGCTGGTGGCGGTGTTGGTGTTGTTAGTGTTGGTGGTGCTGGTGTTTGTGTTGCTGCTGCTGCTGCTGCCGTCGTCAATGTTACCTTTATCTTCCGCATCATCAGCAGTATCTGCCGCATGATCATGATCATTGTGATCATCGTCGTGATCATCACTATAATCATCATCATTACTGTCACATGTGTCATCACCAACATGCTAGCACTATGATACTCGTATCACGCCATGAGCTATGACTGACTGTTTTGATCCTGCCTGTTGCTCTTTGTGTCTTTGTTGTTGGTGCTGCTGTCGCGAGCTTGAAGACATCACTGACTGTTGCTTGGCTATGAGTACAAGCTCGCATCAGAGCTCGCCATTTTGTCGCCACAGGTTTCCAATACTCCGATAATCGCCGTCATTACAAATACTGCCACTCTTGCACTAGTAACTCGTGATGACGCTGCTACAGCTGCGGCTACTGGTGCAACTTGCACCGTTACCGGTGTCAACGATCCTTACTGTCTGTCTTGTTATGGTGGTGCTATATGGGGGGTTCCGAAAATTGGGGGTACCTTATTCTGGGGTCGTAAAAAAAGGATCCTACTCTTTAGGGTACTATTTTAGGGTCCCCTATTTTCGGAAACTCCCATATACTTGGGCCAAAGATGCCACTGTACGTGTGCATACTTACTCGCGCCAATTCCGCAATTGCTTCTGTTATCTTGGAGTGTTACTACAAGACGTCCCGCCACCACCACCACCACCACCACCACCACCACCACCACCACCACCACCACCACCACCACCACCACCACCACCACCACCACCACCACCACCACCAGTGTTACGGCCATTAGTTAGCACCTAAGCGATCCCAGAGACGCCCTGTTTGAGAGGCGCACTCGTGCTGCGGCGCAAACCCGCAGGCAAGCTGACGTGTCGTACTTGTTCCTTTGGCTTGGGTGCCGCGCGAGCAACCATTCTGAAACTTAGGGTCGCATGGTTCGAGACGGGATTGCACGTTGAAGTTTCAGTTTCTGGTTCACCGTCGACCTCCTGGCCACCAGCTCAAGCCTAAGCACCTTAAGGCCTTAAGCAAGAAGCAAAGCTGACGCAGCAAACCATGAGACTGAGATCTAAACCCTATAAGCCCGGAAACCCTAACCACCCCAAAATATAAAACCCTGAAACCCAAAACCTAAAACCCTAGACCCCGAAACGTAAAACCCTAAACCCGAGAAAACCGAAGGCCCGAACGGCCACCCAGACGCAGTCAGGCCGCCGTGGGCTCGCAGGGCTTGGGCCAGGCCGAAAGCTCAAACCTGCATTCTCTTGTTTTCAAGGACGCATAATGAAGGAACCTAATTAAGAAACCTTAAACGCCTCTATAAGAGTTACTATATATAAGGGATCTATAAAGGTAAACCTGATTAAGAAACCTTGGGCCTCTCTTAGGGCTCCTTATAAGAACCCTACTGTTTTAGGGTTTATAGGGCCAGGGTTTCTGAATCAGGTTCCTACATTACCGTATGTAAGGGAAGTAGCAGGCCAACCTTAAAATTCATGTATACCATCATGTATCAGAGGGTGCCGGGGTGCCATCTAGTATTGTCCGGAGAAGCAGAGCACTAAAGTTACGGACTGATCTTGGAATGTGTCTTCTGCTCCAGCCGCCTTAAATGGGCAGCTTGGGATCTCCCTAAGCCCTCCCTAAAACCCTAAAGCCCTAAACCCAGAGCCCGAAAACCCTGAAAGCGAATCTGGTAATGTGGGAACCTGATGAAGAAACCCTGGGCCTATAACCGAAAAATATCTAAGGATCCTTATTAAAGGCCCAAGGTCTGAAAAAACAGGTTCCTACATTAGGGATCAGACTTCGGGTCTCAAAAGAGCTGAGGTTCTCAGTACTCTAGGTGCCGGTAGTATCGCCTTATACGACCGGCAGTACTAGACTATGGCAGACCCCAAAAGCCCCCATTCAAAATTCTCAAGGCCGTTCTATTGCAGGTTTTATTGCGAAGGTTCGGGGGCCTAGCAGCGTCAGCCGAAGATCCCTGGGAATAGCAAGCAGTACCCGAAGGCCCCAAAGTAGTTCCTTTATGGGGTTCATACTTAGAATCCTATTAGGTAATCCCAAAACGGAACTACTTTGGGGCCTATGGGCAGCAACAACAGTGCAACGGTCAGACAAGGACGTCTTCTAGGTTTGAAGACTGGTTTTACTTTGTGCTTATACCTTCTGCGCGAATCTTGGCCTTCCAGGATTCCAGTGACGATTCAGAGTCGCGCAACTCAAGACACGTAGCGGAGATTTCTCATATCTCGGGTAATTATAGGAGCTTTCAGAGCATGCTTGGCCAGGTGTTGGATTTGGAGACAGGCGCAAATGTGCCCTGGCCCAAAGCTGGTTTGGGTTGTTTTACTTGAACGTCGGCGAACTCCGCGTCGTAACGCCTGAGAATACCAGCGGGGCAGAGGGGATCAGCTGAGATTCCAGTCTTGGCTATGGCTTGTTCAGAGATAGAACATCATGACGGAATCCACAAATTAAGGCCAGCAAACTCCTTGTGCTTGATGTTCTGGTCAGTGCTAATTACTGTGAATCTTGGCAGTTCGTTAGCGCATACAGCCTGTTCCTTTGATCGACTTTGTGCGCTGGCTTTCCTTGAACTGTAGTTGGAGACTCTGCTTTCCCTGAAGGCTTCTCCTGGTTGCATGATGCATGCTGAAGCTAACCCTGAACCCCAAACCCTACACCCTAAACTTTAGTACGTACTGTTCGAAAGACAGATGGATGGACCCAGACTTGCGTCTGAGCACGCACCCATACAGCCAGTGTCCACCCGCAGACAAACAATTAGACACAGTTAGAAACGATGCTAAACGCCTTGAAACTTTACGCCAGCCAAAACTGCAACAAGCCGGGTCTGAATACTTAGACGTTTTTCTCTGTTCCAATCCCTCTAGAGTCACACCCAGAACCCTACATATTCTGACCATCAGAATTTGAATGCGGCCCCTCTGTGTGCATAAGGCATGGAGCCAATAAGTCCTACAACCTCATCAATCAAACCCTACAAGCCCTTATAAGAACCCATGACACGCCTATACGACATGTAGACCACATGCAGCCACAGGAAACACTTGGACCGGAGTTGACAGAGGACGCAGCGCTTCTGGGGACTTTGGATTGCAGTAACCGACTGGCTTCCCTGAGATATGTGAATACAGAAGCTGGAAGTACGTGGTTAACTAAGCCCTGAACCCCTCAACTCCATGCAGCAACAGACCATTCTAAACTCCTCTAAACCCTAAACCAGCCAGAAACAGACGATTCATGAAAGCATCCATGCAGGAAGCGATCCTTCAGCGATTCCCAAAGCTGCGCGCTCCGGAGACTCCGGAGGAGCTCCAGTTCAGGTTTCGAGTGTTTAGGGGTTAGGGTTCGAGGGTTTAGGGGTTATAAGGATTAAGGGTTTACGGCTTGGGGGTTCAGTGTTTAGGGGTGTTTAGGGTTTAGGGGTTTAGGGTTCGAGTGTTTAGGGGTTTGGGGGTTTAGGGGCTTAGGGGCGTAGGGTTTAGGGTTTAAGGGTTTAGGGATTAGAGGTTTAGGGAGCGGTGCTTTCAAGATCTTGTTTGCAGTCTCGGTGACAGTGAACTTCTCCTTGCAGGACACCGCCCCAAGGAGTGATCCAGGCCGGGGGCCTCAAGGGCAGCTCCAGGATGTCTAGGTATATGTATTTTTATGTAGCTTAGGTATGATATGTGTGTATATATATATATATATATATATATATATATACTTATTATACATATATTGTAAATATCTGTGATATCCATATATAATATGTATATATATATATATATATGTATATATGTAGATGTATTTGTGACATAACCTGATATGACATGGTTTGATATGATATGGTATGATATGGTATGACATGACATGACATGACATGATATGATACGATATGATGGCATACGACATGTAATGTAGTTGTGCATGGAAACATATGTCTATGCTGGGATATAGCTGCTCCGTTTTGGGGCTCCAGTGCCTGTCTGGAAAAGACCGGAATATGCCGTGGCAAACGGCCAATAGAGCCTCCGAAGCCCGCGCTCTGAATGCAAAACTCCCTAAAAATTCTAGACCCGAGACCCTGAGCCCTCACTAAATCCGCACAGGGGCGGAGATGGACGTCGAGAAGACGTTCGATGGAAACATGGCCGCGCAGATGGTCCTGGCAGCAGTTGCGCTACAAGAGGACTCGCCACCAAAGCTTAGAGTTTCGCGACTGGGTTACTGCATGGGTTTATCGGTTTACGGGTTCGCAATACGGTTTTGCAAAGGAGGTCACCAAGGTTTCTACAGCTTTCTGTGCACGTGTTTGAGATGCTCCGCCAAATCTTCAGAAACCATGCATGATCGAAAGGCTTGGAGGCTTGTACATACTTATGTTCGGTCACTACACGTGGAAAGTTATCTTAAGACGAATCGCATCTCTGGGACTTGGGGTATGATAGACTGGTGCCAGACTTCGTTCGCTGCATTGGCTAGCAGCCAAGTGCATCAGTCCGGATCACAACCGGAGGATACAACCTCTAAGCCCTACGCACTAGACGAAAACTGATACCTTCATGGCCGCAGCCCTTAAAACCGGCCCTGCAACCTGAAAGCCCTACACCCTGAAAGAAACTTATGCACTTAGCGCCTTTCGCCTGAACCCCAAAACTGTTTAACCCTCGACCCGAGAACCCCACACCCCAAGCCTTCAATCATAGGAGGCCAAAAGGGGTTTTAGCCTATGGTGGTTTAGTAGGGATTAGGGTTCCCATAGTAGAGTTCATATTAAGGAATCCCTACCCCAAGAATCTTAAACCCCCCTTTTGGCCTCCCATCATTCAATCCTGTGATCGCCCGCTATTACGACCAAGGATAGCTGCAGTTTACGGTTTACTATAGGGCCTAAATCTTTTCCACTACTGCTACGGGGGTTCTTTATTCTATTTACAGTACAATGGACCCCAAAAGCCGAATTATTTAGGTTTTTTGGGCACCTGTATTAGTGTGTCCTTTCGTTGAGAGGAGCGCGTGGCGGTCTACAAAGACTACGACGCAGCCTTCAAGTATCTCCTCCAGGTCTCTTTTCCTTACGCCAAGTTGGATTTTAGGGTAGCATGAGTCCCTATAGTTACAGGATGTCACAGGTCTCCCAATGGTACCGCTGTTGGCCTTTCATTTGGGATAAGGGGTAATTAGCCTTTTAGTTAAGGGGCTGCGAGGCAACCTGGGTTATCAGTCCTTGTTGGGTTGACAAGGTACATGACCGGGACTGCAAATACTAATGTTGGGGCCTTCGTATTTTTACTAGGTTTTGGGGGCATATTATACATTAGTTATAATAAGGAGCCCCCACAACCCTATCCTAATAAGCCTCAATTTCTTTCCGCTCGTTTGAGGCGACTCTTGTGCCTTCAGATGGGAGTTTCCGAGAATTCGGGGCACCTTATTTGGGGGTCCTTATAATAAGGATCCTAGTATATAGGGTACTATATCAGGGTCCCCTATCTTCGGAGACTCCCAGATCATGCACTTCTGACAGAAGACGAAGATGGCTAGACGACGGGAGACGTCTAGTTATATAGAACCGCAGAAATCCCAATCTGGTTACTGTATTATTGACCCAGCATAAGAAAACCATGGGAATATATATATATATATATATATATATGTATATGTATATGTATATGTATATGTGTATGTATGTATATATATATATATATATATATATATATATATATATTAGATCCTTCAGAAGTGGATGTCCAAGCTTGAAAGCCAGGCGGAGGGGCAGAAGGCTACTCGCGCCTTGGCGTGGCTCTACCCCTTTGTGGTGCGTTGTGCCACGGTCCGCTTCCAGGTGCTGCAGCACAGCTTTTTACAAAGATGTTTCAGTTTCAACACTGTGGAGTTCATTGCTACATGTCACCCGTTCATCTTTATCACATGTGTCCATATGCACACATACTGATACACACGCAAAGTCTCCCTCTCTCTCTTCTCTCTTTCTCTTTGTCTCCCCTCTGTCACTCTCTCTCTGTCTTCTCTCTCTCTCTCTCTCTTCTCTCTTTCTCTTTGTCTCCCCTCTGTCACTTTCTCTCTGTCTTCTCTCTGTCTCTCTCTCTCTCTCTCTCTCTCTCTCTCTCTCTCTCCCGGACTCTCAGAGGCGCATTAGCGTATGCAAAGACGTATGCAAAGACCGTGCATGCACAAGGGCAGGCATAGGCTTAGGTTCATCTTCATGTGTCACAGTAAACATTGTAAAGCATGTACATGCGAATATTTGTCGATTCGATGTAGATACACACCATCTGTATCATGTGTGTGTGAGAGTAGGTACACAAAATGCACGTGCATGCATGAGCACGCTTCATACGCATGCACATACCGGTTTTGTGGCAATAACTACAGTACATGCACGCATGCAGGCACATATGTACACCATGATCTTCAATATACAATGAGCATTCGTATATATTTACATATTGTATCTGACAGGCCGTTTCCCAGGGAGTTCGTTCGGTGGCCAGGGATCTCGAGACCAGGCAAGGCGCTGAGACCTGCAGGAACCGAGATCTTCCAATGTGGGAGTTTCCAAAAATAGGGGACCCAAATATAGTACCCTCAATAGCAGGATCCTCAATGTAAGGGCTCCAAAAGACACCCCTAACTTTTGGACACACTCAAATCCCCTCAGGAAGGAATCCACCTTAAAATATAGTGGAGTTTAGGCCTTAAACTACAGTAGGGTCCCTTATATGTGCGTTTCAACAAGAGTTGGCGACATTCGTGGGTTTAGAACCCAGCTTTGGCATATACCATGAGTAGGAGGAGGTTCAAGTCAATGGGGTCAGTTTATGATACATGGGTAAAGCAGTCGGTCATGCACGCTCTGTATGTGGGATCCATCCCCAAATAGCCACACTGCTACATGTCCAGACGAGGTGCACTATAGAAGGCTTGACAATGATGTTTGTCCTTCTTTAGGTTCTGAAAATGTGAGCTCGGGGTGCATTCTGAGACGATGACCCTAACACAGGTACCCCTATTGCCATTGAATTGAACGGCCACTGCACATACACATATAATCTACATTTTACATATATATATATATATATACACACATAGATAATATGTACATATGTACTATGCATTCCAGACGGCGCGCGTCAAGGCAACCCAGAACCCTTTTTTTTGTCGGTGTCAGTGGTCTTGCTCCTGGGTTGCTCATGAACTACCCGATTACATCCCTTTTCGGGATGTCTCTCAGTTCGTGTCCGCCGTGCGAGAGAGGTCAGAGACAAGCCGCAAGCCGCTCGCGACACAGGCGCACGTCGACTGTTTGCGGTGGTAGACGATGAAAGGATGCAGCAAGAGTTGTTGAACGTGTTCGTGATTACCACGAGGTGTTGCAATCTTCTTGTCTTGGCCGTTCAGGAGCTCTGATGCCCCAACCCTGAACCCAACCCTAACAGCCGGCATCCGAAGCCGCACGGCCTACCACCCTCAATGCATCACCCTAAACCCGAACCCTCAATGCATCAGGTAGATGAGGCCTCCCAATCGCTACGTGCTTTGCAAAGGATGGAGGCGGGCCAGTTACGGTCGTCGTTGTTTGGAGTTTAGAGTCCTACTGAGGCCGTCAGCTCAGTCAACAAAGATCTCTAGGTTTTTCAATCGTTACTGGAATTGAGGGTGGAGGTTTCGTGTATGTTATAGGGGTTGATGATGATGCGTAGAGTTGGAAGGTGTTAAGGCTATTACCCTGCCGGACCCTGGATGATCTGCTGAAGTGTTAGGCAATAGAAGCTGCGATGAGGGTTACGATAGGGGCTGAGCTTCCAACTCATGTTTACCAGAAATAATTGCGTTTACATAGGGTTTGGGTTTAAGGGCTGTCGGAATCTACGGCTTTAGGGTTCAGGGGTTTGGGATTTCAGGGTTTAGGGGTTTAGGATGTAGGATGTAAGTTTAGGGCTTTTCCGTGGTTGGGGGATGGCTGAACAGCCCCCAAGACCGCAAAGAACTGACCTACAAACCCCAGCCGTAAACCCATAAATCCAATAACCTCCCCCCCTACTACGGCTCGAGGCTAAACCCTAAACCCTAAACCGAGAACCCAAAATTCTCTCCAGGCCGAACGGCTTCAGTTGGTGGCCGCACACCATGCAGATCAGGGACGCCAGCTCTTGAGCCAGGCCTCTCTCGACGATTCGCGGCGTCTGGGGGCTTTGATAGTTCATGATGTATCAAGTTGTACTAGAATATACTGTACTGTACTATTCTATCTTATACGCTTCCTTATATACTATCTCAAAATATACCGAACTGTCAATACTGTACCAGACTGCATTTTATTGTTGCAGCTTATGTCAGAGAGTACAACCTGTATGTTGTTCAGGATTATTGATGCTGTTGGTGGGGAGAAGTGGATCGAACAGGTGGGCTGTTCAAGTCTGTGCAGCCTAGTCGGGTTAATCCTGCCCATTTGGGAGTACGTTGGGCTTTTCAGGGTTTTCAGGTCAAGCTGGAGTTGTTCCTTGCTTTCAGTCGTCTGATCGCGGGTGCCGGGCTGCCGGGAACATAAGTATGGCTGCGGCTCCCAATTCAGAACGCACGGAGACGTTCAGCGAATCCAGGGGACGTTGCTTGCGGTATGATGTGGTGCTATCTCTTTGACAACGTTGATCTAGATTCCATATTCCGCGGCTGCTCGCACGGCTAGCACTATGAAGCTTTGAATTTGAATCCTCGTGCAGCCTCGTGCCAGCTCACTCTAACGCACAGGTTTCCAAGCATGTCATCAATCTGTTTTGAACTGCAGCCGTTTCGTGCTGTCCACATGAGCTGATCATCTTCTTCTTGATTCCGAAGCCCGTGCAGCTCTCAGCTATCAGCGTCATACAGGCTAGCAATCTCGTATTCCAGGGTTACTATTTCGCACATAAGCAAGAATGCGGTGGTACTGCAGTCCAAGGATGTGTTGACCCCCCCCCCCCGCCCCCCTTAACCCCAAACGCACCGGTCCCTATCCCCTCCTATAGCCCCCAGCCCTATCCCCAGCCATGAGCCCAGCAGGAAGGCCTAGAAGAAGCCACGGCCAAGACCATCTCCGAGGCAGGTCAATAGATGTATCGAGACACTATGAGTTTAGGGTTTAGGGTTTTAGGGTCGGATGTTGATGGGGCGGTCAAGACATGAGCATCACAGGTTCCTGTTTATACGACGTATTTAATCTAGCAGAAGGGTGCATATACTGCTGCAGCTGCTATTTTCTCTGCCACTGCAATTGCTAGTATTGCTCCGTCCATCGCCGTTGCTTGATGTTTCCAATTTCAGCTCATGCTCTCCCGAGCAGCTTTGCACTTGCGGGTTCGGTGCAACCTCCAGATTCCAACTCCGGTTATCCTCCACGCCAGAAACCCAAGAGCTACTACAATAGTTACTATAGTGGCTACTATAGCTACTGTAGTGATAGTTCTACTACAATAGGTACTAAACTTACACTATAGCTACTATAAGGATAATTAGTTGCTACCCTACGGGCCCACAGTACTTCCTTTTTGGGATTACCTTTATAGGATTCTAAGTATGAACCCCAAAAAGGAACTACTATGGGGTAATGGAGTAAAAGAGAGAGCAGGTCAAGAAGCGCCTTGGGCGGCTTTCGCAGCTTGGCCCGAAAGAGTCTGTCGAGAGTTGTCCTTGCTTTCCCAGGTTTAGGGTTTAGGGTTTAGGGTTTAGGGTTTAGGGAGGTACTGTTATGGGGAATACTTCCCCAAATCATAGTAGTATTTCCTAATATAGAAACCCTAGAGTCTTCCATATAGGTACTTCTTTGGACCCTTTGGGTTTTGCCGCAGTACTGTAGGGGCATAAATAGTTCGCATAGGGTTTTGCAGGCTCCTTTAAAGGGGTCCATAAGGGCTACTATAGGGGCTATTACATGTAAGGGTTTAGTATAGGGGGCCTACATACTTGCCAATACTATTTTGGGGGTTCCTTGTTATGATTACAGTATAATCGGCCCCAAAACCCTTTCTAATTATCAAGGCACCATTTTAGTTCCAGGTGAAGTCTTCGTGCCCTTGATGATTTACCTTTCAACAAGGCGTGGGTTCCTCCTGGTGAATGGAACCCCCCAAAACCCTAAACTCTAAACCCAAGCCCTAAACCCGAAACCCAAAACCCAAAGCCCCTAAACCTTCAACCCCTATAAACCCCCAAAACCCTAAACCCTTGTGGCTTCAGGCATTGAGTGTTCGTAGCCTGGAGAGTTTCCCTTCACCCCACCGGTGGCATCGCTTGCGCTCAGGCAGGACATTGATGAACTCGTGAGTGAGCTTCGGTACACGGCTGCTGACATGAGGCCCTAGTCTTTGCTATTGAAGAGTCTGGCTGCGCATGCCATGTCGGAATGGCAGCTCCTCCCGCATGTAGTGCAATCGCCGACCGCAGACTTTGAAAAAGAAGACAGCTTCTGTGGTGTCTTGACAGCTGTTCCGTGCATGGGTAGTTCTCTGAGTTAGGGTGCCTTTTCGGGTCCTTCTTGTGAGGGTGCCGGACTGCACAATTTCAATTGACAAAGGAATCAAATGCTCGTCTTTGTGGAAACCCAGATCCGCTTTTCCAGGAATAATCTCCTCTTGACACACTATCTGTGTATCCTTGACGTTAAGCCTTAGTCTTCAACCCTGAACAAAGCTGAAGCAACCAGCTTCGAAGCGGGATTTTTGTTATCTGCTGATCAATACTAGTTCGTACGGCTCCTTATTAGAACTACATATAGTATAATATGCCCCCCAAGCCGTAGTCTGATGGAATAAGTAGCACTACTATCCCTTCAGGTTCCTGCATATGATTACAGGTGGCAGTACGATATACCCCGGAACCCTGTTCTGTTCCTACAGCTACTGAGGTTAATCCTGGCCATCCTTGCCACCCGAGTCAATGCCGCAAAGAGACCTTGGCCGTGCGATTCTCGGATTGGATGCACTTTAGATTCTTGCAGCAACATCTAGGGTTTAGGGCCTTAGGGTGTAGAACGCATGTTCTATATCTCGGTTGGCACTACTTGCGTCGTGTCGTTGAGCTTCAGCTTTGCAGGATTCAATTGAGTCGTTGTCCTAAGTTTGCACGAATCCAGATATTGGGCTCTGTTGAGCGATTTCCTTTGTTCCGGATGAGCATTCACTGTTGATCGCACATGAGGTGCAAATCATGGAAAAAAAGTATCGCAGCATGCCACGCGGTGTGCGAACAGATGCTGCCCTGTTGGAGCATCGCGTGTGACAAAGTTACGCAGTGCTGCTTTCCGACCATTCTACTGCAGTGCTCAACCATTTCGATGCTGCAATATGTTGTTGAGCAACTTTCACAGAGCTCTGCCACTTTGATGTGGAGCACCCAAAACCCCGATACTCTAAACTCTAAGCCGTATATTTTCAGCCCAAGAACCTGAGCCCTAAACCCCAAAGCCCTACACCTCAACTCCGAAGGCCTACACCTTCAGCCCCAGGCCCTACACCCAGAACCCCAAACCCCAAACCCTAAACCCTAAACCCTAATCCCTAAACCCTAATCCCTAAACCCTAAACCCTAAACCCTAAACCCTAAACCCTCCAGGCCCTACACCCAGAACCCCAAACCAAGTATCATGGGATGCTGTCGAGGCGGTTCTGCTCGATAGTCGCCAACCCACAGGATCCTAGGCGCTATTATGGGGAATCCTTCCCCAAATCATAATAGTAAGTCCTAATATAGAAAGCCTACATTCTACCATATAGCTCCTTTGGGGCAAGAAATCCAAGCCTCTCTTCCCTGCAGGATTTAGGGTTGAGGGCTTTGGAGGCGCACTTGAGGTTGGAGATATTTGCTTTAGGTCTCGGCTATGCGGCTTTTCAGCTTGCGGCTTTGAAGTTTAAGGTTTAGGGACATATAACATAATATGATATAGTTAGTATTACACAGCTGAATAGATTACGACATAATATGTACTATAGTATATGATGTGAAGCACATTATGTCCTGTCAACTTTCTAAAGCCTATGACCCAGCAACATGAGGTTTCTTTACGAGCCATCGCCAGAAGATGACACCTTCAAAGGACGTGCGTGACTCAGTCTGTCCGCTGCTCCATTCCAGAAGACTGTTAGGACCCCCAAAGGGTCGAAGTACCAATATGGTAGCTATACCCATAGGCCCCAAAGTAGTTCGTTTTTGGGATTACCTAATAGGATTCTAAGTATGAACTCCAAAAAGGAACTACTTTGGGGCCTTGCTGCACTCTTCCTTGGACCCTTTTGGGATCGAAATGCTGACATGTCTCTTTGTAGTTGGCCAGTACAGGCCAGTCTGCATCAACTCGCTTCTTCAAAAGATCCCTTCAATTCTGTGAAGTCCAGGTGGCATCTTCGCGTTCTGCGCTCCCTGCGACATGCTGTCCAAGCCTCTCGTCGCAAGCGGCACAGTAAGCACCGCAAAGTTGCTGATAGAAAAAGGAAGACGCAGATGATGGCTTCACATGTGATCTCCGCGCCGTTGTAGGCATCTTCTTTCTCATACTTGCTTCACCCTTTCTCACTGCAGGCCACGATGCCCCGAAATCGAACCCCTAGTGGTTTACTCTTTTTCGCCAAAATACCTTAAAACCTTTAGCCCACGCCTCGCGAGCCTCAAGCATCTACGTCCCTTGCAGGCTGCTCCATCCATGAGCCGCGCTGAGCCCTGGAGTTCCGAAGTTAGTGGACGCTTCTTCCCATCAGCGGCTTGAACTCACAAAAACGCGTGGGTGACATATGGGTCGGGGAAAGCAGTCCTCGGTCTTTGTATATATGTATGTTACGATAGACCTCGAAACCACTACTTTGCTAGTACAACTGTCAAGGCGCCTAGTATATTCATTACTCGCACATGGGCCCCCGAAAGGAGAGTTTGGACAAGCCGCGTCTTGCTGTGTTGTTAGCAACTCATGATGACTCCACGAGGGGGGTTTCGGACACCAGTGGCACCTGTTTTTGGGAACGAGCCCTTGTAGCAAGGATCCATGGTTTTTTTCAGAAACTTAGGGATTTAGAGTAGTAATTTCAGGTCTGAAACCCCTCACGCCTGTGTGGGTACGATCAAAGGCTCAGACAGCGGTTCAATCCGAGAGATCCGAACTTGGACAAACTCATTTTGGGGCTTTAGGGTTTAAGGTTTAAGAATATAGGAATGGGAATGGTTACCGTCATACTGTTGCTTAGAGGCTCAGGGCTTAGCAATAGCTAAAAGTGCTCGTGTTTCGACTGTTCCACGAATCGTTGCAACTATCCTTGCAATATTTTCCAGACTCAGCGTGCGCTTCCGGGCGTGCACTCGGCATCTCTTAAGGAGCTGGGCCGTGCTCAGTGCGAGGGATGCAATAACTGCAGCTGCTTAGGGATTTGGGGTCAGCTTTAGGTCTTAGGGTCCGAAGCCTAAACCCTAAACAATGAGTTGGCTGACGATAGGGGTAGTGGCCGGATAGTGGCGATGATGAAGGGCAGATGCTGCCGATGCCGGTGCTCTGCACCACAGTGATGCGCATGCTGTTTGTCGTGTATATATATATATATATATACACACACATCTCATATATATATATATATACACATATCATATATATATATATATATACATATTCATAGAGTCGGTAGCTGTCTTGGGTAGTGATCATGCTGCGGGCGGAAACTGAAAGAAGTGGATGGAAAACGCATCTCTATTGTGCTCTTGTTGACTGGACATGAATTGAGGTGTGCTTTCTTGTCCTGACTCCAAACTAGTGCACGGTTCTCTCCATCAGCGGCATTAATTGTGTACCTTTCTTGATGTCTGCAGCTTGAACGAAGGCGATGGCATGTGCTGATGTCGACGACCATGGTAATGGTGTCAATGATGATATTGCTCATCGTGATGGTAATGATGACGGAGCAGGCACTGCTGCGGATCACCGGCACCTTATAGCACCGGCTGTGATGGTGAGGATAACAACGATGACAATACGGGTAGTCAGCAGCCAGTCTGTCAGTCATTTGGATCGTTAGTTCGTCAGGTGATGGTAGATTGATGTCTTTATTAGCTTAGCTTGCTTGCCATTCCGGCAGTTAGTTCCCGTCAAGCTCGAGCTTGTGCTTCCGTACGTCTCTGGTCGGAAGCCGTCGCTAGATAAGTTACAGATAAGTTATACACATTATTTCGCTAGTGGGCTGGCGGGTTAGTCAGTCAGTTCGCTACTTGTGTAGTAAGTGTCGTTGCTGATCCGGTTAGTGTTCATATCCTGAAGCTAAACCCCGTATTGCACCCCAAACTCCCCTTTGGCGCAAGTTCAGAGAGACGTTTCCGAGCCCTGGGAACGGCCCAGATGCCGAAGAGTCGTGGTGCTTTTCTGCAGGGTCCAAGTTTCCTGCAGACAGGGATTAGGGTTCAGGGTTTAGGGTTTAGGGCCTATTGGCGTTAGGGTCCAGGGCTTGGGACCCCTTTTCAGAAGCGGATGTCTTTCGGGTTCAGGCAGTGAGATTGCCTTCTTGTTGCTATCGTCTCTGTTCTGTTCTGTTCTGTGCGGTCCGTAGTGCTCATGAAAGCGCGACCCAAAACTTGCAACTTAAAAAACTGTGACGGGCACCCTCACCTCTGCGCAGAAATTGCTTGGCATATGCACTAGAGGGAGGGGTCGGGCCAGGGATGTACCCAGTAGGCGAAGCCAAAAACTGTCCCGGGCCTAATTATACAAAGTGGCATGCCCTTCACGCACCTGCCATTCAAACTCTTGTCGAGGCAGAAAAGTGCAGGCACAACACTTAAATGGACCTGGCTGATTCAATTCGCCTGGTATCCCTTTTGGGTAGCGAGAACAGAACCCTGGAGCAGAAATCCACGACTACAGTAGTGACTGGTGGTGTGCACTCAGGGTAACAAACGGAAGAGCAGGACACGATCACCCGAAAGCGGAAGGTATTCCTCCAAACCGGGCTCCTGAGAGGCCATCCAAACCGCCGGAGCCCTCATCGCGGCCACAAAATACCCACAGTGACGGCGTTTACACGCATTGGGCCGCGGAAAAGGTAACCAACTGTCCAAACACAAAAACACCAAGCAGCAAGGGTGAGTGCATAATCATGTCCAAGGAGGCGAGCGGTGCAACTGCGGTTCCGCGCAGTTCCACTCAAAATGCAGACTCGCAGAATGTGGCTAGGGTCATATTCCACATTCCAGCTGGCAGCCCTACTCGGCTAAACAGACAGCAAGCAATACCTTGGCAGGTTCGTTCTTACTGGTCTGTAAATTCGAATTACCCCTCATCAGCATTTGAAGTCGGAAACTAAGCAATCCCGGAACTCCGTCACGTAGAAGCTGCTGTTCCAGGGTGAGCGTCAGGATCTTGACAAAGATCTGCATGCCGCCTCGAAAGTGCGGCGCCAAGTGAAGGGTCGATTCCTTCTGCAGATTGTAATCCGAAAGAGTACGGCCGCCCTCAAACTGCTTGCCAGCAAAGATCGGGTGCTGCTGGTCGGGCGGGATGCCTGCCTCATCTTGGGATTTAGCCTTGACGTTGTCGAACTTGTCACTGGCCTCAACGTCCAAGGTGAGCTTGAGGGTCTTGACAAAGATCTGCATGCCGCCTCGCAAGTGCGGCACCAAGTGAAGGGTCGATCTCTTCTGCAGGTTGTAATCCGAAAGAGTACGGCCGCCCTCAAACTTGCCAGCAAAGGTCTGGTGCTGCTGATCGGGCGGGATGCCTGCCTTAATTTGGGACTTCGCCTTGACACTGTCGAACGTGCCACTGGCCTCAACGTCCAACGCAATCGTCTTGCCAGTCAGAGTCTTGTCAAAGATCTGCATGCCGCCTCGCAAGCTCGGCACCAGGCGAAGGCGTGCCTTCCATGGGCACTGGGGCTACCGATAGTTCCGCGCTGCTGCGGCCATTCGAGCCCTTGCTATCGTCTCGGTAACTACTCGTCACACTGAACACCTTACCCTTCCCAACGCATAACCTGCATCGTACGGAATTGCTTGGTGGTCGTTGCCTTATACTTGGACCCTGGTTATCGGAGTGCATTCAGTGGCCACATGTTGAAAATGAGATCGACCCGAGGGGATCGTGACCTCATGACACCCGAAAGCCCAGGACCTGAAACCCTGAAGCAAATCCCTTGTTAAGGGATTTAAGTTTAAAAAAAGAAACAACATTGTTTACCTATAGATCCCAATTATGGTAATGCTTATCCCCAAAGGGTCAAGGCAACGGTGTCATTTCTGCTTGAGGGTATTTGATACCTACTATCATGGTGCTTGGACCCTTTGGAGTCTAGCCTGGAATAAACCAGGGTAGGGAGCCCACAAGTTCGACGCGGGCAGGGGTGAGACAGTCTTGTGGCAGATCCCAGTTGACAGCTTGATGTTAGGGTTTAGTGTTTCGGGTTTCGAGTTTTAGGTTTTGGGTTTAGGGTTTCGGGTCGGTTTGGAGTTTAGAGTTTTGAATTTAGGGTTTAGGGGGAATGTACCAATGTCGCAGAAGAGAGGCTTGCAGAAAGTAGCCATCACCTCGCCAACATAGCAGCAGGAACAACTCGGAACAACGACAGAAGCAGCAACGCCAGCAGCACCTGCAACGGCAAGCACAACGACATCATCAATGACCAGGACTACAACAACAACCACAACAGCCGCCAGGTTCGACTGGAAAAAGCCGATCCCGGCTCAAGCCACAAAGCGAGCCACAACAACACTCTTCATGCACGCCGAAGTCACGTTGCCATGTACCCTGAGCCCTGACAGCTTCCCACCGAAACGTATTGCTAGGACTTGCTTCTGCCAAGCTCCCAAGCGTAGTGCATCCCAATGCCTAAAAGCCTAGACCCTACACCCCTAAACCACTCAAGCCCTAAACCTTCAACCTTACTCCCACCATTAGAGCCCTAAACCACTACACCCTAAACCTTCACGCTTAGCCTTACCGGTAGAGCCTCAGGGACTCGAAGAGCCCTACCACCTTAAGGACGAAATGACCCCTAAAAGGGTTTAAGGTTCATATATGCCATAGAGGGATTCATAGTATATGGGTATAGGGCCCCTACTTTTAAGGGTCATTTGGTCTTTCAGGCAAGGCTCCCCCGGAGATTCGGGGGATTCGCGCCGAGCCATGGCGAAGATCATCCGGGAAGCCCTTAGGGCCAAGGGCATCCGGTCTCGATCGCGACAGGTCAGGTTCAGGGTTTAGGGTTTAGGGTTGATAGAGTTTAGGGTTGATAGAGTTTAGGGTTAAGGGTTTAGAGTTTAGGGTTGAGGGTTTAGAGTTTAGGGTTCAGGATTTAGGGCCTGGGGGTGTGATGTAATAAGCGATGTGGTCGCCTTGTTTGCTTGAAGCAAATCAGCTGTGTTGTCACGGAGAACTTGGGCCTGGATCAACAGTCACACTCTTGAGCTCCATGTGGAATACCAGATCTTTTCGACGATTTCAACTCCTCTGGGTGTGTGAGTCAGCTGAGTCAGGTGAGGCACGCACCGAGAGGAGTGGAATTCATCGAAAATGTGAAGCTATCACTGGAACTGTTGCAGATGTTCTTTCATGGTACAAGTGCCAGCCAAGATGCATCGAAAGGTGAGCTGCAGGGACTTTGTTTGGCCACTGCTGTGGATGTTGGTGGCATCAGCTGAGTTCGTTAGCTGGGACTACAGAAACTCTGTGCTGCTGGCAGGTTGATTATGTCCGTTTAGAGGATTTGCAGGGGCCAAGTGCCAGTGAAGTGAAGTCACGAAACTTTGATTGTAGTATCTGTGTAGCAGCAATGTGGATGTTGTGGCATCATGGCCGGGTGCCTAAGTATTAAAAGTGTGCAAGTCTACGAGCCTTTGTCTGAGGACGATAAGAGACCTCTTCTGCCAGCCCCGAATCGCCCTCGAACCGACAACTCTGGACACCCCGCTGTTTCGGTGCAGCCCGGATGCTCTGCAAGGCTATATACGGCACTTCCGACACGCGTTTCTTGCAGTCGCATGGAACCTACGTGGCTGTTCCTCCCAGCTCACTCTCAAGCAGCCTCTGTGGAAGGAGTTGTCCGCAGCGGATCCCTTCTTGTCGAACTTCGACATCAAGCTGCATGGCTGCCTGTGGCATTCTTCTTGGGGTTTTGGCATTGGCTCAAGGCTTGCACTTGTTCATACATGCTGGTTGTGCTTGTCCAAGTACTGCCTCAAAGTAGCAGCGCCAGTACCGAGGTCGAAAACCATGTGCGACACGAAGTCAACAGCTTCTAGCCATGTTCTTGGACCCTAAACCCTAAACCGTTCAGGACAGCATCCTTCGACGACTTCATACGGAGCATTGAAAGTGACCTGACAACGAGCCCCAAGGACCGGCGTAAATCGGGGGCCTTTTGCCTTGCATCAGTACGTAGTATACCCTTATACTCCGGCTGCTGGGAAGATCCTGCCTCACTTTCTGCCTTTTCCTCGTGCCTCATGCGGCATCAAACCCGAGGATGCCCAGTAGTACCCTTATTCCCTTTTTGCAGTCCTAGGTTCCATATAAAGTTACCCAATACCAAAAAACGAGCCCGTTTTATTCCTAGGTTGCTGGGCATCCTAGAACCACAAATCCTTGCACCCCCACGCCTTTGAAACTCTATCCGTCAGTCTCGCTAAACCCGAAGCCCTAAACCCTAAACCCGAAGCCGGGAAGGCCAAACTGATATACACCTTGGAGAGACTGGCAGTGCTCTCGGAGATGGTCCAGGAGAGGGTCGCAAGGACTATTTCGCCCGAGAGCTTTAGGCTTCTCTGGCTTAGGAAGGTCTTCTGAATGGAGCTTAGATTTCGGGAGGGTGGTGGCGATTTCCAGCTTCTTGTGTGAATGAAGCATCTGGTTGCAGGCAGTTCGCACTCATCGGCAGGTTCGCATCTCTTGCCATAACCAGCATCGTTAATTAACTTCCACGCCCTAAATCGCAAAACCCTCGATTTAGTGACTAGAAGACTGACCAGCATTATTCCTCAGGGCCTTGATTAGTAGTTGCTTTGGGTTCCTGAATATAGCTCTAATTCTAAGATACCCCCAAACCCGATTTAATTTATCTAAGGCGCCCGATATTCAACCTTAAACCCCTGTAGCCAGGCCTGACAAATGGCATAATCGTTACGACTATGACCTTCCTCTTGCAGCGCTTTCCTGTCTTGCAATTTAATCATTTTCCCTTGTAGGCCTTATGTCTTGTGTAGTTCTAATAGCATTGTATACCGTGAGACTCTGTTGTAGTTATATAGGTTAAGACCGAACATGCTAGTTCGTGGCAAGCCGGCGGAGTCACGGCAGCAATGTCATCAGCAGTTCGGGGCTTAGGCTAAACCCCAGACCTTAGGCTAAACTGTCTACAGTTATCTTAAACTACCATAACCTACTTTTGTATCTTCTAAACCCTTATATGGATGTAGGGTAAGGTAGGCCTTAGGGAAATGAGGAGCAGGTCCTCAACGCTGAAGGGGCCTTTTCTGCCGCAGCTGCCCCATCGTCGCTGCATACGTCTCTGTATGCCCATGGCATGGGACTACTTGGCATGCTAGTTTCAATGTACGTGCCGTAACTATTGCTACGGTCGGTTAAGGCTGTTACAGGGTCCTTCAGGAAGGGTGGTTCAAGGGGGGAGGGTACAAGGGGTCATGATGGAACCTTACGGGAACCTTGGGGAGATGCTACGAGCACTTGCGGACATAAGCATACAGCTGTACACCCTGCTACCCTGGTTTGGGCATTGCGATATTGTGTATGTTCGCACATGCAGGGTGTTGCATGCAAAGCGATTGTTCAAATCGGGCTCAAGTATGCAGCATTTCACACAACATGGTTTCTGCCACGACAGCTGTTGCTGTGACTGACTCTTACAAGACTCTGAAGCAACATCGTGCTGCACAGCTACCGGCACTGCAGCTTCGTACTCTTGGGCCATGCCGAGGTGGAGAGCACACACAGGGAAGGAATCAACCTGCTTGAAGAGTACCTGGTTGAGCAAGAGGAACCGCCGCTGCTCTTCTTGCTGCCCCCACTCAGCCTGCTCGGGTGGGGTTTAGGGTTTAGGGTTTATATACTCGTACTACGACGACAACTGCATTTTGACGATTGCTGCTGCTACCTAGTGTCGCTGCTACCTAGTACGAGCGCGAGCGCCGATTACGCACACGGAAGCAAGTACGACTACATACTGGTCGTACTGCTGGCAGTAGTGGTATTGGTGGTGGTAGTGGTAGTGGTAGTAGTAGTAGTAGTAGTAGTAGTAGTAGTAGTAGTAGTAGTAGTAGTAGTTGTTGTTGTCGTAGCAATAGCAGTAGCATTAGTAGTAGTAGTAGTAGTAGTAGTAGTAGTAGTAGTAGTAGTAGTAGTAGTAGTAGTAGTAGTAGGAGTAGTAGCAGTAGCAGTAGCAGTAGCAGTAGTAGCAGTAGAAGTAGTAGTAGTAGTAGTAGTAGTAGTAGTAGTAGTAGTAGTACTACTACTACTACTACTACTACTACTACTACTACTACTGCTACTGCTACTGCTACTGCTACCACTGCTACTGCTACTGCTGCCGCTACTACTGCTGCTACTGCTGCTGCTGCTGCTGCTTCTACTACTACTAACTACTGCCGCTGCCACGGTTTCTCCTACGACGACTATTATAGTTACTTCTACGACGACCACTACGGCTGCGACTACGACTACGACCACTACCACTACCACTACTACTACTACTACTACTACCACGACGACGACTACCACTGCTGCTGCTGCTGCCACTGCTGCTACGACTGCGACCGCGACCGCGACTCCGACCGCGACTTCGACTGGACGACGACTGCTACGACGACGACTTCTACTACAACAACAACTACTGCTAATACTATTGCTACGACGACTACTACTACTACTGCTACTGCTACTGCTGCTACTACTACTATTAGTACTGCTGCTACTACAGCTACTAAAGCTGCTACTGCTACTACTACGACGACGACGACCACTACTACTACTACTACGACTGCGAGTATCACCGCTCTTGTTGCCACTTCCACTGCTACTGGTACTGTTCAGCATAGTTCGTGTGCCTGAGGAGGAAATAGCTGCGCCTGGATCCCGGTGCCAGAAAGCAGCCGTGAGCGTAGGGTTCTCGGGTCTTCCTTCTGGGAGTATTAAGGGTTTCAGAGGGTTTAAGCCGGGGTTTGGGGAGCCACATCAGAAACAAGTCCTACACCGTGGAGCCTTCATCAAACTTTTTAACAAGAAACCCCGTGGAAACCTGATGAAACCCGTCTAGTAAAATTACAATG
The DNA here is from genome assembly GCA_905221615.1 of Symbiodinium sp. CCMP2592. NCBI lineage: Eukaryota > Dinophyceae > Suessiales > Symbiodiniaceae > Symbiodinium > Symbiodinium sp. CCMP2592. The sequence goes on from CAJNDT010001913.1 coordinate 812,743, forward strand.
TCATCACAAGCTTTGTGGAACCCAAATCGAGCCCCTTTTCATTGAACACTTGTAGAGCATTCCCAAAATCCACCAAATCCGATACGATTCAAAAAAATCCCACTTTACTGCCCTATAAGCCCCTGTCGTATCGCCCCCTTTCAAGCCACCTACAATCCTTTGTCGACAAATCCAGAGGCCTGAACCCCAAACCCTAGGCTCTCAACCCCAAACCCTAACCTCTTAAGCCAAATGTGCCCTTCGTTGCCCGGTTCACAGAAGAAAGGCTCGAAAGACAAATCATTGTTGCTGAGAAGGCCAGTCTGGCATCTGGGGATTGATACTGTTTAGAGTTTTTTGTTTGGGGTTTGGGGTTTAGTCTCCTCTAAATCCCGCATCCCGGCGGCGCAGCAGGTAATGCTTTTGGAGATGCAGTCGAGTCAAAACAAAGCCCGAAATGCCTCGCCCCGCAAGGGAATATCGAGACTTCTTTACCCCTCAAAGGTTGAGGAACGGCTGCCTCGCATTTAGCGCACTGGAGCTCCCTGAACTCTGAACCCCACACACTAAGCCCCCAACCCGCCTCAACCCACAGCAATCCCTCAACCCTAAACCATGGAACCCATCACCGCCCATTGCCCTAACCGATAAACTGAGTCCCTACACTCTAAACCAAAGACATTACACTCTAAACCCCAGGAGCAACGATCTGTGCAGGTGTTGCAGGCTTCCTCTCCTTGACACCTGTGTGGTCTTCGGTTGTAACATAGAAATCATGCTGGTGTTATTGTTCTTCTGAAAGTTTGCCGAGTTGTTGTTATTGCCACACAGCCCCATGCTAAAACCCGTAAACTTAAACCCTAAACCCTATATAAGCCCATAAACCCGACACCCCTAAACCCTCAACCCAAACCCTGGGGCTCTTTCTCCCAATGCCAGGCCATCCGTGAGCGAAACGGGCTCCCCGAGGCAAGGCGGTGCAATGGCAATGAGGGAGGTGTTGTGTTTAATTACAAAAGGGGCTTAAAGTGTGTAAGGGTAGGGTTCCCCTAAAGGGTTCCTTAGAGGGATACTGTAAGGGATCTATAGGACGGTTCAAAAGAAACGGGCCTAACAATTATCAACAATATTTTGGAGGGTTCCTTAGTATATTTATATTTTCATACACACCCAAAACCCTGTTCTAATATTAAGGCCCCTGTATTGATTACTTAGTTGTCAGGTGTATTCCAACATTCTTCGTAGCTTAGAGCTGTAAAACCTCACGAAGTTCTCGAAGCTCGAAGTTCCTGTTGGGGGGGTCCTCAGTCCTCTTTTGTGTCAATCGCCGTTATTGTTTTGGGACACGACTACATCCGGGAGAGTCTTCCGGAACTGGCTTTCTCCTAGGATCTACCCTAAACTGTAAACCCTTCTACCCTAAACCCTTCTAATGCGGCTGTTGGCTCACTCAGACCACCAAACAGAAGTTCCGATTCTAAGCCTTACCTGGATCCTAAAGAACCTACCCTTCTAGGGCTCCTCATCACGCTTTTCTTAGATCAGTGCTTCCAAAAGGGAGGCAGACACACCCTGAATGTCTAAAGCATAATACCATTTGCGGTCGCTCGTACCATTGGTGGACAAACTCTTGCATTGGTTTAATTGCTTTGACCTTAAACGCAGCATGTGATACATGGTTTACATATACACACACATACAGAAAATCATACATACGTACAAACATACATATGCGTGTTGAGGGACATGCCTTAGAAGCTGCCCCCACCCTGTAGTAGTGATATAATAGGAATATAATAGGGCCCTAATATATTCCTATATAATCCTTATGGTCACTATTACAGGGTGGGGGCAGCTTCTAAGACATGCCCTTGAATTCCCCCTCATTGCTGGCCTATCTGCCTCGACAAGGTGTTGCTTCAGATGCATTTTGCGTATGCTGTCTCGTTCGCTTCACATCAAATCGGCATATCAGGCGAGACAGGACGCAATATCCATGCGGCTGGCACTCGAGTCAAGTCAGATTGACTAGGGCAAGCCTTGAGTTGTAAACCTCAATAGGACCTTACACCTGCGCACCTCGCATGACACCCAAATCCCGAGCCGAAAAAAAGGAAACAACCTCCTCTTCGATCCATAAGCATCGGGTTATAGATATCACATACTCTGCCCCAAAGCCTTCTTCTACTGTATTATGCCCCCTCACTTTTACTCCAAAAAAAGAAGTACTAGGAGCCCCCCACTTTAGCCCAAACCCTAAGCCCCGGTTCGGTAAGTGGCCCACCTCATTGAGGCTCTTAAGGTAAAAGCCAGAAAGTTGGAATATGATTATCCTAACCCTTCTATGGTAAAATATAGGGTATCCTACCATGAATGAAACCATATTCCAACTTTCTGGAGTTCCCTATAGCACCACTGCAGTGTAGGAAAGAGGCTCTGGCCCTCAGCCCCCATCCTGCATCCTTAATCCCTAAACCCCATACCCTACACCCCAAACCGCTGATCCCTAAACCCCCAATCCCTAAACCTAAACCCCGAATCCCTAAACCCTTGTACCCTAAACCCCTTAACAGGGCTCCCTATAACGCTGGGTTTGCAAGGTTTTAAAAATCACTTTTGGGTGCTCTTTTTTTATCTGTTTTGGAAATTAGGACTGCCAAAGAGGCAAAAGATTGACCGACGGAGACAGAGAGAGAAAAAATAGAGAGAGACAGATAGGTGGAGAGAGACCGAAAGAGAAAGAGAAAGAGACAGAGGGAGAGAGTAAGAAGAGTTAGAGAGACAAGAGAATAAATAGATATGAAGACATGCTGTTGAGACCCGTGACAGCAGTGCTTCTAGTCGTTGTTGATGGGCAATAAACCGGAGAAGGGGGGGCGGGGGGGGAGGGGGCGGGGGGGCAGGGGGGCAGGACGGCCAGAAAATTGTTTCCCTGCGCCTGTAGAAGGTGTTAGGGGGATTTTAGTTGGGTTTTTAATGTTGAGTCGTGTGTTGCGCCTGTAGAAGGTGCTAGGGGGTCTTAGTCGTAGTTAGGACTTTAGGTTGCGCCTGCAGAAGGTGTTAGGGGGTTCTTAGTCGTAGTCGTATCGGGTTTTTAATCTTGAGTCGTGTGTTGCGCCTGTAGAAGGTGCTAGGGGGTCTTAGTCGTAGTTAGGACTTTAGGTTGCGCCTGCAGAAGGTGTTAGGGGGTTCTTAGTCGTAGTCGTATCGGGTTTTTAATCTTGAGTCGTGTGTTGCGCCTGTAGAAGGTGCTAGGGGGTCTTAGTCGTAGTTAGGACTTTAGGTTGCGCCTGCAGAAGGTGTTAGGGGGTTCTTAGTCGTAGTCGTATCGGGTTTTTAATCTTGAGTCGTGTGTTGCGCCTGTAGAAGGTGCTAGGGGGTCTTAGTCGTAGTTAGGACTTTAGGTTGCGCCTGCAGAAGGTGTTATGGGGATTTCTAAATTAAGTCGTTGGATCTTAGGTTGCGCAGAAGGTGTTAAGGGGGATTTTAGTGGTAGTTCCTTTGGGTTTTCAAGTCCCTTAGGACCTTGGGTTGCGCCTGCAGAAGGTGCTAGTCTTAACTAACTGGTCCTTAGGACCTTAATGTAGTGTAAATTGCCTGCCCGGACCCTAAACCCAAAACATCACAAAGCCCTAAGCCTTAAGCCCTGCAATCGTAGAGCCACATAGACCCGGAACCTCGAGTCGAGGGGGTTGTGGGACCGGGAGTCGTGAGCCTTCGACGTGAACGACTTCTGCCAGTCTGCCAGCGCCTCACAGTCACAGTGTTCGCTTTGTGGGCATTCCGGATTTCAGATTCATGACGGGTTGTTTGGGTGCCCTGCTGATCAGTAGGTTTCCAAAGTCGGTGCTGCTGATTCTGCGCATCTCGACTCAGGCGACAGTGCTTGGTTAGAAAAGCTTAAAGAGCCCCAAAACGTCCTTGAACCTTTACACCAAGAGCCTTACATCCTAATGGGAACAACTGCCAAAACCTAAAATCCCTGAAACCCGATGCCCTTTTCAAGCCCCAATAAAATGCCATAAAACCCCCAACACTTAAAGCCCCCTAAACCTTTATCTAAACCTAGAACGCTGAAGCTTTAACCAAGCGCCAACACTTTAGATCCCTTAGCATTGATTCATAAACCCTCCCATGAGGCTGTTGCTATCTCCTCTTCTGGCCACAGCCCGAGTCGCCGGTGCGCACGGTTTTGAGATTTCAGGGGTTTAGTCATTAGTTCATCAGAACCCGACCGTTAGGTCGATTTCGTCCGTTAGGACGCACACGACCGTTCGGTCGCACTCGACCGTTAGGTCGATTTCGTCCGTTAGGACGCACACGACCGTTAGGTCGCACCCGACCGTTAGGTCGCACTCGACCGTTAGGTCGACTTCGTCCGTTAGGACGTCCCACCTTTACCACACCTACCACACCCACCACACCCACCACACCCACCACACCCCACATCCACCCACACCCGCAACACCAACAAGAACAGCAACACCACCAACTCCTCCACTACCAAAAACACGACCATCACGTCACCAGCACCACCCAAACGTAGCTAGTTCCCAACACTGAAACCGTAAACTCGAAATCGTAACACTGGAGTGCCGAGGCCCGACCCGTCGTGGCTTTTCCATGCCTTCGCAGAGGAGACGGGGACGGCGGGGTGTGGGGGTAGTAGGGCTAGTAGGGCTGGAAGGACTGGTAGGGGTGGTAAAATAGGGTCGTACGGGTTGCAGGGGTCAGAGGTAGGGGATCAGGTAATGCAGCTTGGGACGGGTTTGGAGAGGAGTTGGCATAAGTGCAGGTGAAGGTCGGAGATCAGGAGTAGTAGCAGTCGTCGGAGTCGTCACCGTGCGCTTTTTGTGGTTTCGTCTCTCATATAACCCTGAACCCCTAACCTTAACACCCGGGCCCTGAACCTAAACACCCTACCTGCGATTCCGTATTGCCATTCCGGCTCCAGTCGCATGCCCCGCACGCGGTGTTGAGAGTCGGCAGTCATGGCGCCGAAATTTGACCAGAAAGGCTGGAATGCAGTATACTGGAGGAACCTGGCCCGCATGGAGGACGCCTCTTGGATTGTCTAGTTAAGATTGTGTTTTGCTTTTTAATTTTGCCAACTAAAACAATCCTGAACCCTTGCCCTAACATGTCGTCCTAATATAACATGGGCTTGTGTTTCTTGGTGCCCTGCAGTCGGCTAAAGGTTTTTACTCAGGTTTGGGGGATACAGCTCCTAAGCCCCAAACCGTTTTTGTTTTTGTGATCTTCAAACCCTGTAACCTCAACATCCTAAACCCTAAACTTTCTAGCCCTGCAAGCTAAAATTTGAATCTTCTTCTCAGGTGGACAGGGCGAACGCCCGGTGGCGATCTGAGCACCCTAACCATCCTCCACCCGACAGTTCGACCAAGCCGAGTAACTGGCCAATGTGCTACTCCTTTTACAGAGCCCGGGCAGATCAAAGAGCAGCGCAGCAACAGTCGCCCAAGCTTGCCCCGGCACAGTCGACACAACCCCAGAATGCCCAACAGCAGTCGACACCAGCCAAGACTGGTCCAGAGCAGTCGCCGGTGGCTGGACCCGCCAAGACCTTGTCTCCCCTGCCTCCCTCACCAGCTGGACCCCCTCAAGTCCTCTCGCCCAATATTGCCCTAGGGCACGCGACAGCAGCCAAGTCTCCCATCCCACCACAGTCGACACCAGGACCCAAGACCATGCACCCGCCCAAGACTGCCCCATTGCGGTCGACAGCAGGCAAGGCGACGCCAGACAAGGCTCGAACCCCTCCCAAGACTGCCCCACCGACAACAGCCCAGCCTCCCAAGCTGCCGCAGTCGACACCAGGACCCAAAGCCCAGTCGACAGCGACACCAGGCAAGGCTGCACCAAAAGAGTCGATGCCCGTGAGGCTGCCCCCAGGCCCGGCCGGGAAATTTAGGCATAAAGCTTTGTGCCCTATCAATCCGTTATTTATAATAGTGTTTCTTTTGTTAGGCTATGCAAACGCCCACAGGTCCCGCACAGCCTTTCACGCCTCGTGCTGCTGTGCCGCCGCCGGTGGTGGTCCACAACCACCCTCAGTCGTCCGAAGCCCAGGATCGGCTCGTCGACGCTTGCCGTCGCATGTTGTCTCTTCGATGAATTACACCGTAGACAGAGCCATGAAACTCTTGTTTTTCATATAAGAAACCTTGTGGTTCTGTTCTTGTTAATGTCAAGCTTTCACTCCAGGGAGCTGGGACACCAGCGGTTGGACGAAGCCGGTCGTACAAACCACGAGAATGAGCAACTTCGAGTTGAGGCTTGGCGGCGCAATGCTGTCTTGAACCAGAAGGTCAAGGAGCTTGAGGACGATCCATGGCATGCAAAAAAAACCCCAAACCCTAAACCGCTATTTCATTTAATTACTACAATACCTAACACCCTGACCCTGAACCATAGTCCCAGGAAAAGCGGCGGTTCAAGGAGGAGAAGGAGAAGTCGGAGTCGTCAAAACTGCCGGCTGCTGACTCGTCTTCTGATCGAAAGCGCAGGCCCTCGTCGTCGCCGCAGTCGTCTTCAAGCTCGGCTTCTGACTCTGAGTCTGCGTCGACGAAGGCCAAGAAGAAGAAAAAGAAGGAGCAGCAATCCAAGAAGGACAAGAAGAAGGGCAAGAATAAGGACCATGATAACAGCAAGAAGCCACAGAGGTCGGTCAAAAAGACCAAGGCCCCTGGACGATCATCTGGAGCCCGGCACTAGTCCATGTTGACATCTAAATCTAAATCTCTAGACAACGACTCAGAGAGTCTTGGCATGACAGTGCAAATGTTAGCATGTTCTGATTGATCTGGTGGCTCCAGTCGGTTCGTCGTCAGTCGATTCTTTATCATCGGTGACTTCCAGCCAAAGGTTCACTTTTGAAGTCGGATCAGAACATCGAGATCTGTGCAGAGAGAAACAGCTCAGATGCCAGTCGAAGTATAAACAAACATAAAAGGTGTTGAATATTAGAACTTTAAAGTTTAAACACCTATACCCTACACCCTAAACCATTGCAGGTTGCAACTGGCCCATCAATCAATGAGCCCTGAGATCGTCGAAACTCCTTGAGCCCTGCGAGATCCCCATCGAACGCAAGACCTTTTTTCATTTCAGTATAAACCCTTACCTTGAACGCCTTTCAAACCTGAAGCCCAAATCCTACACTTCTACCCTTCCCGAACCTTTCATGGCAAAGTTACACGTAGCTGCTTTGATCCTTGAAGCCGATCAGCTCCAGGAGCCTTGCAGTCGAGCCGCCGGCTTCGACACGAGTTGCCAGGGGCCGAGAGTGCTGTGCACACGGCTGCTTGAGTTCTTTTCGGATTTGTCTTTGACTGGCAGTGTGGTGGACGGCCAGTCGATACATCTCGAGAAGGCATCCCCGGTTGAGCCTGTTGTCAACAGTTGACGCTGGTTGCGGCTCCCTTTGATTTATAGTTGGAACATCAGATCAAACCGGCATGTCGGCCAGGTCAAGCTGCTCGTCGAGTCGTGGACAACATGTTTGTAGTCGACTCCCGCAAGGCAGGTCGTTAATTTCGGTCAGCAGTGGACTGGACAGCCAGCATGTGCATCCGACATGCAGCAATCATCTGATCCTCCTGACACGTGCGATGCAGCCAGCACGGCTGTGTTCGACTTGGTTTGAGCGAACCTTTGCGTTGTTTGCCGCAGTCGGGCGGTTGAAGCAACAGACAGCATCAGGATCTTCATCATGCCGAAACCATTGCATCATGCTGAACCCAGGAGCAGATGTGCTTGTCAACTTCTGGTGCTATCCAACAGTTTGCTTTCCCGTCACAGGTTCTACTACACAGTCAGTGTCACGAGCACTCTAGTCTAGGAGCCTGCCTTTGAATCTTGCCCATGTCGCTTATTCATTTGGACGAAATGGACGAGGCAGATCCGCAAAGCGCCGCTGAGCAGGCGCCTTGTAAGACAAGCCCTAAACCACAAACCCCCACCTTCGGAATCGGATTGCTACGGGATTGAGTGCTCTTTAACTTAATACTGCTAATATCTAATGCTATTAGGAACGGGTTTGGCACGAACCAAAAACGCTAAACAATAATCCGAACAAACAACGCCGGCTTTGGCTTCGTACTGCTAAGCTGTTACGAGGAACGGGTTCGGCGTGGGTTTCTTGAAATCATAAAAAAATACGTCGGAAGAAGGTTCCCTAACACAGTCCTGTCAAGGAGGCTGCTGGCCCGGAACAGTACTTTATTGGCGACGAGAGCGACGACACGGCAACCGCTCCAGTCGAAGACTGGTGGCAACAAGTCGAAGAGTCGGATGCAGGTGCAGCTTTGGTCGCTGCGGCCACAGAGGAGCCGGGGCTGAGGGCGAAAGGATAATCTAAACATGGAAAACCTGAAACCCTAAGCTTTCAAAGCCTTTCAGGAGGTAGACGTACCCAATCCGCTGGACGGCCTGCAGTTGACCTATGCAGAGAAGCAAGTCCTGCCAGTGATTAGAGCCAGGGCGGCGCAGCAGCTGCCGAAGATAGAGTCGTTGGTGGAAGAGCTCGAAAGCTTGGACGCCCACCAGCACTTCGTCGACTACTTTGCGGCGGGCAGCTTCGCGGGCAAGCACGACGGCTACCACAACAACGACCAGGAGATTTCGATAGGCAATTGGAACTTCGCATTCGTGGCAAGTTTGGTTTGTCCGGGAGTCGCTTGTCAGTACACGTCGCAGGGGCAAAGGAAGAATGGCCTGGGAAAGATGATGGAAGGGTGGGTTGCGGTCCACAGAAACAAGGAAGGTCCAGTCGCGCGGCGCTACAAGCTTGTGATCGAGCTAGGCCTGCAAGTCGAAGCAGTTATGTCGCCGATCACGCAGATCTGGCAGTTGAGCAACAAGTTTGACTGGCAGCATGGAAGGGACGTGAACCTCGGTATGCTACGTCACCTCGCGAACGGCCATGCCCCTCGAATCGAATCAAAGCAGTTCCAAACCCTAAGCTTGAGATTGAGGGCTGTTCAATTTACATGAATTAAATAATAGAAACAAGAATTTTCCGCTGATAAATAAAGAGCCTCCCTGAAAAAAGCCCGAGGCACAGTCGGCGTCCCCAGCCAGACAGTCGACAGCTGCTCCAGCAGCGGCAAGAGCTAAGGATCGGGGGCTAACGGTCTTAGTTTCGGATTCGGATTACAAGACGGACTGGAGTGCTTAATCTAGGTCTCGAAATAGGGGTTGCGTCACTTTGACGTATCCGCACCCTTGGTGCGGATACGTTAAGTTGGCTTCTCCGATGTTTCTGCTGATCTAAACATCGCTCAAAGCCTTGAAGCACTGCGGCAGGAGTCGTCGAATCCGGCAAAAGCACGTCCTAAGGACCAAGGGTTCAGTGTCTTCTTAGTTTCAAATATCGGGTTGCTGCAGGATTGGGGTCTTTAAGCCAGGGGCGAGGTGCAGCATTGGTCCAGTACTTCTGTAAGATGATTGACACAAGTTGCCACAGTGCCAAACGGCAGGAGAAGGCGCCTCCTCCACATCTTATTGCTGATCCGCAGTCGGCCCGTTCTACATCTCCGTCTGCTGTTGCTGCTCAGGACCCGGAGCTCAGGGTGTTGTTAGCTTACTTAACCCGGAAGTTGGCTTCTGCGATGTTTCTGCTGTTTTAAACAGCGCTCAAAGCCTTGAAGCACTATGGCAGGAGTCGCGTCCGGCAGAAGCACGTCCCAAGGACCAAGGGTTACAGGGTCTTCTTAGTTTCAATTATCGGGTTGCTGCAGGATTGGGGTCTTTAAGCCAGGGGCGAGGTGCAGCATTGGTCCAGTACTTCTTTAAGATGATTGACACAAGTTGCCACAGTGCCAAACGGCAGGAGAAGGCGCCTCCTCCACATCTTCTTGATGATCCGCAGTCGGCCCATTCTACATCTCCGTCTGCTGTTGCTGCTGAGGACCCGGAGCTCAGGGTGTTGTTAGCTTACTTAACCCGGAAGTTGGCTTCTGCGATGTTTCTGCTGGTTTAAACAGCGCTCAAAGCCTTGAAGCACTATGGCAGGAGTCGCGTCCGGCAGAAGCACGTCCTAAGGACCAAGGGTTCAGGGTCTTCTTAGTTTCAATTATCGGGTTGCTGCAGGATTGGGGTCTTTAAGCCAGTGGCGAGGTGCAGGATTGGTATTTGGCCTTTAAGATGATTCACACAAATTGCCACAGTGCCACACGGCAGGAGAAGTCGCCTCCTCCACATCTTCATGCTGATCCGGAGTCGGCCCATTCTGCATCTCTGCCCCCTGTGGATGAGGACCCGGAGCTCAGGGTGTTGTTAGCCGGAAATGTTCTGCTTAATGGTATTTACCATTTACACTGATAAAGACTAATGGTCGTCGCTAAAACACACAATTGCAGATTAGGCACTTCCAGCTGGGGAGTCGTTGACCTTCGGTGAGATAGTCGTTAAAATACACTTTATAAGCCCTGCGGCAGGAGTCGACGTCGCTAGCGCCACCGCCGCCACCTCCTCCACCTCGTCCTATGAGTCCTCCTCCGCCACCGCCACCGCCGCCGGTTGAGGAGCCGAGAAAGGCCAAGGCCCCACCTGCATTTGCACCAGAACCCGTGCTGGAGCCCGTGGACGAGTCGGAATCCGTGGCCGAGTCAGCCTCCGTGGCCCAGTGTGCGGCCGTGCCCAGGGCAAAGCCGCCGCCGAAGTCGGATTCGCCAAAACAGGCACCCGCAACCGAGGAGGCCGTGCCAGTGCCAAAGCCAAAGCCACCGCCTACTCCAGACACGCAGGCAAAGGCAGCAGCGGCCAGGGCAGCCAAGCATGTGTCTTTTGCCGAGTCGGAGGCAGCAGCGCAAGGCCAGTCGCCCAAGCAAGAGACCTCGGCAACAGCGGAAGGCCAGTCGCCCAAGCAAGAGACGACAGGCCAGTCGCAAGAGCCAACACCTCCGCCAGGGCTCCCTCCAACAGCGACAGAGAAGTCGGAAAAGCAAGAGACTGCGGCACCCAAAAGCCAGCAGCAAGAAGAGCCTTCAGCGAAAGGCAAAGGTAAAGGCAAGGATAAATCGAAAGCCAAGTCGCAAGAGCAACCCGCGAAAGGTAAAGGCAAGTCGGAGGAGCAAGACGGCAAAGGTGAAGGAAAGTCGAAGCAGGAAGCGGCAGCAACAGATCAAGGCCACTCGCAAGACGGCAAAGCTGAAGGCAAGCCGCAGGAGCAAGACGGCAAAGGTGGAGGAAAGTCGCAGCAGCAAACGGCAGCAACAGATCAGTCGCAAGACGGCAAAGCTGCAGGCAAGCCGCAGGAGCAAGACGGCAAAGGTGGAGGAAAGTCGCAGCAGCAAGCGGCAGCAACAGATCAGTCGCAAGACGGCAAAGCTGCAGGCAATCCGCAGGAGCAAGACGGCAAAGGTGGAGGAAAGTCGCAGCAGCAAGCGGCAGCAGCAGATCAAGGCAAGTCGCAGCAGCCTGCGTCAACATATGATCCAGCCCAGTGGGTAGACTTTGGTAAAGCAGGTACAGCAGGCAAGCATCCAGCTCATGAAAGGAAGGTGTGGTGGGACGCACAGAAGGAACAACAGCAGAGCAGAGCAGCAGAAAAAGAAAAAAAGCCTGTCGCGAAAGCCAGCAACGGCCTGGCACAAGCCCCACCGAGCGACTGGGCAAAGCAGCAGTGGGCAGTTCCTCGCACTGAGGCCGGCCCCCTTAAAAAAACTAAACAATAACATTGGGTCTGCTATGTTCAGCATGCCGGCCAGGTCATCCGCCGAATGTTTTACGAGGCTCCTGCCGTAGCCGACGTCCTCCTTCGGCTGGGGGTTGACGGGGCGGCCTTCAACGTTCCTTTTGAGGGGTAGTTGGAAACAGTTTTTAATTGCTGGCTCCTATAATACAACTTAACACCCCAAGAAACCGCTAAAGTTAAAGTTGTTGCTCGTTATCGAAGTTCAGTATAGTCTTTTCTTAAAACTAAGAGGCAAGACCTTTCATCCTGGGTTAACGACATTCTGCATGTACTGCAGACCAGGCTGTCCTGAACGTCCAGCTGCACCCCTCGCCAAGGGGGAAGGCCTACGTGGCCGAGCTGTGCGACAAGCTCGTAAAGGAGGACAACGAGATCGACAACCCGAGCAGCTACCTGATGAGGTGGCAGCAGGAGAAGACTCGACTTCTCAGTCTCTTGCCTGGAATTAGCAATTGTGTTTGTTCTATTTGCTTTGAAATCCCTAAACACACTAAGCGCTAAACAATAGACCACACGGCACGTCACTGAACCCGTAACTCGTTCTTTGCTAACTGCTAACTAAGTGCGGGAACAACCTGCTGCGTGGACGCAGAGCATGGCCGTCCAAGAATGGGGCATATGGGCTCGTCCCGATGCTGCCTGGTTGCAAGGTTGGCAGGAGTCGGGCTCTTGGGACGAGGCAGAGAGCAAGTATCTCTGTCATAGTTAGTAACATTTCAATTTTTTGAATGTGTACTCCCTGAAACGCAACAACTGTTTGAGACTCGTCATGCTATCCCGACAATGAACTAGGTATTGGTCGTCAGTCGGGGAGGAATACCGACCGGACCAGTACAAAGAATGGCTTGACCCGAATCAGAAAGAATGGACCGGGCCTTCGCAGTAATCCCAGACCTTCCGACATCCGATAAGTGGAATGTAACCAAATCATGATATCCTTATTTTGATTGAAGGTATATTCCAAAGCCAACAGATATTGGAAGGCTGGGGCACAGTCGTAGTGAGAGTCGAACTTTCCACTGAGCTCAGTCAGCCGCCTGAGCCTTTTTTGGACGGTGGAGCTCAGTAGTCCAACGACGTGACGACATTCGGCACACAACATACATGACATATCATATCTATGGGCCTTGAGCATTACTACTGCTGACTCTGAACATCTCAATTCGGATACTGAGCCCATCCAGTCGGACTCACTGTGCGGAATAGCTGGTGATTTCAGTCGAGTTGTCGAGTCGGGAATGGTGGTCATCAACTCTTTCAGTCGACAAGGAGTGACGGCGACGATCAGGATCAAAAAGAATCGGTTGCCTCATGTCATGTCATATGCTTTGAATTGAAATGACATTAGTCAGCCAGCGTCATGAGTGCACTGGGCAGGCAGTCGCCCTTCTTTTGCCAGACAGCCTGGGCCCTGGAGTGCAGAATCCAGAAGCTGGCAGTGCTACAGTCACTGAGATTGCCAAGACACTTGTTGTGCCAAGTCGAGGAGGGATGCTCAGTCAGTCGGGAAGTCGAGCTGTTTCCGTTTCCATGCTTCTTCCACCGAGGCTGCCTGCCGGGGTTCTTCAGTTTGACCGTCGAGGCCGGGGGCTTTTTGCCCATTGCATGTGGTTTGCCTTGCAGCGCGTGAGGCCATGGCACCCGACCTCCTTTTCATGCTTGGCTGGGCGCTCAAGGAAGCTCAGAGGGTATTCACGTTAAGCTGATCAACGTGTTGTGATTGCAGGCTGCAGGCAAGCATTGTGCATTGCTGGCATTCAGTGAAGTTCATGGTCGACTTTGTTTACGCTGCAGTCGCAATTTTCTTTTCAAAGTCGTGCCTCTGAGTCCGCTCGCCCTACTGCGCAATGCCGAAACTCGTTGGTTGCCAGATCTTTCGTGATGACGCTGGTCTTGTCCCTCATTTGCAGATATTTGCATAGGCTTTCTGTGTCTGCAGAGTTCACATGACTTGTGCTGCAAATGTTACTCCAAAGCGACGTTGGCCACATGGGCCGAAGTGTGCCAGAGCACTGAGTCGCTTCGGGCAAACCTCAGCCTTCCGAGTGTTGCCCAGGACGCTGCATTCTGTATGCTGTGTTGAACATCCAGAGGGCGTGCATACGTTACATTTGCGAGCTGCACGACAAGTCGGACAATGTGATCGACAATGATGCGATGGTAGCAGGAGAAGAGTGAGTCGTTTTTTCAGTCTCTTGGCTGGGATGTCGTAGGAGACCCAGAGCGAAGAGTCAGTCGACAAGCCGATGGCGCAGAACAATATCAAGTCTGCCCGGTTGCTAGCTGAGGCAGCGGATGTCGAGTCGGACATTGCCCGGGGAACCAAAAGCGTGCCCGGTAGTCGCGTGAGGACTCGGCTTCCTAGATTCTCAACAGATTGTTTTCCGCATCCAGTGCCATGTTCCCTCGTCATCGACCTGACTTTGTGTTTCATCCAGAACCCATTGAGAAGAAGCCTTTGAGTGTCCTTTGTTTCCCTTGGCTTTGTCGAGCACTGGAACATGACATACAAGGATGTGATATGCTCGGCCTCTTCAGTCGGGATCGAGTCCAGCTCAAGTCGTGTTTTTATTGCAGCAAACGTGCCTGCCACACTCGATCTTCTTTCAGTCAAAAATCTTGAGTTTCCTTGCCGATCCGTTTCTTGGGTTGATAGGTTCGATTCGATTATGCGGCCTGTTACGCCAGTGCTTTATGAGTTGCAGCAGCTTGCGTTTGTGTATTGCGATTGGATTGCAATCAGTGCCTAGGCCACAGGCATTCTCTTCCTGGCGAAGGTGCAAATCCTTGAACAGTGCGAGCAGAGTTTCAAAGTATCGACGAGTCGAGTGTTTGCAAGCTTGCTTTGTCGCACAGGCCTCCAAGCAATCGCAACAACATGACCAAGCGGAGAAGGTGCCAGCTGCGTGATTGTTCTGACACGGCTCGTGCTTGCCTTGAGATCCCAGTGCCCGGTGCTTGGCAGTTGAGTATGACTGAAATGTTTGCTTGGCCGCACCGCAGTCGTCAGTCGCACCGCCTGTGCAGGGCAACATGAGGAGCAATGTGTTAAGAAGCCTAGCAGCGAGAGTCGGTCTGGACATCTAGTCTAAGCATCTAAGTCGTCTGATCCATGGCAGACAGTCGCTATCGCCATGGGCAGAGTCGCGATCACCGCAGCCGCAGTGACCGTGCTGAAGACCTCCGTCGAAGGTCTTGGGTGCCAAGCAGCGGTCCGAGTGCTGCAGTCGCTTGTACTTTTTATCTTAGGCACGTATTGCAGGCAGTTTAGTGTTAAGGGTTTAGGGCGGTCATGGCACGTGTTGCAGGCAGTTTAGGGTTAAGGGTTTAGGGCAGTGACATCATCCCAGGTAGTCGGTCGGATGTGGGAAAACTTTCCGGAGATCGCTAGCACACTCCAAAGTCGAGAACTGGACCGTGCAGCATGGGACTCGATGATGTCCCTGGCCGGACACCCCAGCCCACGTGGGCTCGCCTACGCTTCCGAGCTGACCATGAAGCTCAACCAAGTCGCTCCACAGAACCCGTCGGCGTGGGTCATGGCTGCAGTGAAGAGGAAGATGCACCTCTTGAGTCGCTCCGCTGCACTAGTCGACATTCAGATCTGCCAGAAACAGTCGAAGCTTCAGTAGCTCTGTCATGATCTGATTCCCCGTTTCAACTAAGTGGCGGAGCATGCCTCCGAGAACAACAGCGGCATGCCTCGCGAAAGCTGGGCTCCGTGGGCTCGAGGCGAGCCTGACGACCTGGTCGTAAACAAGCAGCGGGAGTCCTGGCTGCGACAGAAAACTTTGGCAGCTCTGGAGTCGTTGAACTTGGACTCAGATAATTTTGGCGAATCGGCTGAGGAGGAGTCGTCTTTGCCGACACTGAAGTCCACTGACTTTGAGGATCGCGAGTCGGCCAAGTCCAAGCAGCTCAGGCGCAAGTCGGAGACATCCAAGGACGACAGGCTCGACAGGCGCAAGTCGCTCAAACCCACGGCCAGGAGCAGTCATGAGTTTGACGACGAAGACGACCGCGAAGAGGAAGTCGAAGTGGAGTATGACGACGATGGGCAGTGGCAGGACCATGACGATTCGTGGGAGCATTACGACGAGTCGTTGTGGAATGACTGGCATTTCCACGAGGACGACGACCGAGAGTCGAATCACAAGCCCACCCCTAAACCCTCAACACTGCGTTTTCAATCATTGTCCGATGGCCATCTCTTTAAGTTAAATAATCTACATAATACTTTGCTTGCAAGCAAATCCAATGCCAAAGGACCCATCTACATGGGAGAATGAAGAATGCCCAGGCAGCCCACTCCAGCCGCACGATGACAACGACAGCTACAGCCGCTCCGCACCGACCAAGACCGAGTCGAAGGATCCGGCCAAGAAGAAGAGCAAGTCGTCGGAAGGCAAGCCGATCCAGGCCAAGTCGAAGGAGCCGGCCAACAAGAAGGACAAGTCGGAGGAAGGCAAGCCGGGCAGATCGAAGACGGTTGTCAAGGAGCCGCGGGGCCCACCTCCGGCAAAGCTGAAGCCCAAGGCCAAGAAGATGCCACCGCTCAAGCCTCCCTGGAAGAAACATAACCCCCGTGATGACGATTCATCGGACTTGAAATGAGTTGATTGGTGGTCAGTCGGTATGTACTGCGAACGTATATGCAAAATGCACCAGCGCCAGTCGACTGACAACCAATCTGCCTCAGTCCAGAGCAGTGGCAGCGCCAATTGGCCGATCACCTGCCTTCGTCATCCGTTAGCAACTGATTTCAGCAATGACTCAGTCATTCGCTTTACGTTGCAGAGATTTTGCCAGAAGGATGAGCTGGCCGCTGCTGCAAAATGCTGCCCAGAAATCGGCCACTGAACGAAGTGTGAGTGCAATCGTAATTCCTGTTAGTTCAACCCTGGCCAGGTTCATCTCGATTTCGAAGATGTCCTCATGCCTGGGCCTTTGATCCATGTGTGTTTGCTGGGCGTGAGAGACGGCAGTTGCGAAAAACTTGCTGTCAGGTCTGGATGGACAGCGTTGCGGTTCTGACTTTCCGTGTCTGACAAGGCAGGCCAGTCAGTGGTTAGTGTTGGGGTAGTCCTCTGAGCTGTGCCGGAGGCTGAGTCGTTGGTCTTTTCCGAACCGTATCGACCTCTCCACGCAGCTAGCTCAGAGATGCGAAGCGTCGCTCGGGTCTTGCACATGTTTTTCGTCACTGCTTGCTTTCAGTCGCCGCTCAAGTCCTGAAATACTAGTTCTTTGGGCAGCCCATAGAGTGGCCTTCCTTCCAATCATGGACCGTCCTCAAGATCTTCAAACACAGAACGACGAGCAGGAGAAGCCTTCTTTCTGCCTGGTGAAGACGACGAAGCCACGTGCGAAGAAGATGCCGCTGGTGCTGAGACGCCGATTGGAAGCGGAGGAGGAGTCCAAGAAGCAGTCGAACAAGAAGCAGAGGGCCACGGAGAAGGCTGATGACTTCGACGCTGATATCACAGTCGAGCCGCTGACGGCGCAGGCTTCTGAACAGGAAACTCCGCCAGTCGAACCTCCGTCTGCCTGGCCTTCCAGAATCTCAGTCGTCTTTGTCTCAGAGTCCGACACAAAGCTGGAATACCCAAGCTCGAGCCAACTCGTGCTGGATGCGAACTCAGCGAAGGAATCACCACCAGTCCAAGCACAACAAGACCCTGAGTCCAGCTAGATCTCTCGACAAGATCAAGAACGTGCGCTACGGAATCTTTGTCTTAAAGGAGACGGACTACTGAGAAACCCCAACAGTCGCACATTCACGTGTTTCAATTTTGGATTAGTCGTTAGTCGAACATCGCAGCCCGGTGCAAAATGAGGTCGTATGCGTTCACCCATCGGTGTACCAGGTTCAGTAGAGAATGCTTTCATTTCGGTGTTCTTATCTTCATAAGGGCTACTGACAATTCTCACTGGAAGGCTCTGCTATCGACTCTTGCAAGGGTTCTGTCATGGTAGGGGACGCCGGTCCATCTGAGATCTAGAAGGCACGATTTCCATGTACCTAGACCGAAACAATGCACCGAGACCCAATATTTCTGCTGGCCCCAGAAAGTTCCATTCGGACTGACCGTTGCAAGGCCGAGGCCTCGTCGGGAGCAGTCGCAGCAACGTGACCCACTTACTGGAGAAGGCGCCACCAGAGTCCGAGTGTCTCTGATTGTAGTTCACTTGCATCTTACATGACTTCTACAGACTCCATCTCTTTCTGCAGTCGTTTGCATCCGTGTCTGTTTGAAGTGCAGCTTTGAAGACGAATGAAAGTGCCAAGGCAGGAACACAGACTGAGATCGTTGAATCGTTCATCTTCACGGAGGTTTCCTAATCGCGTGTGCTGCGCCATGGGTCCGAAAGTGCCCAAGGACGAGAAGGCCAAGACTTCCCAGGAAAACCGGGTGCGAAGACGTGCTTGGCTTCGGGCCAACCCGCCGCCGGTCATTCCGCCGCGGCCACACAGGGAGGTATAGTTCCGACGAACAAATTTGGGATGTGGGGGTGATTTCACTTTATTGTTAATTGGAATTTGTCTGAGCACTTTCCCTGCAGGCTTCAACGTCGTCGACAGATGTGCCGCTGCCGAAAACTGTGCCGGCCAGGGCAACCTCAGTAACTTGGGTAGCAGTAGTTATGTTAGTTTCTTGTCTTGAGAATCCTGTGTTCTATATATATATATATATGTATATATATATATATGCTTGTTGAGGTAGAGGATCTCTTGACTTTAAAAAAAACTTTTGTTTCCTGCCCAATCAGTCCAGTCCAGCCCTCACTGCCAAGGTCGGCCTGCACGCCTCTGGTCCAGTCGCTTCTGCTGCTCAATCTGGCATGCCAGTAGCCTGGACCCAAGGCATTCTGACATGGTTTCCTCTTGCATGGTTCCTCCGTTTCGCTAAATAATGACTTGCATGCAATGAGCTATGGGGTTCAGGCTTGCAGCCTTGCTTGCTTCAGGTCGGACCGCGTGCACCCTTCCCCGCGGGTTCTCTTCGGCCGCCTCCAGCAGCAGCCTGGCATGATTTAATGAACAGTTAATGTTTCAAGCAGGTTTCCGGTGTTGATCCTAGAGTTGTTGGACCTAGGGGTCATATAACGTCCTAGCTTGTGAGGACTCAATTCGCATAGTTGGGTCCAGTTTTCCCTGTGATGATTTCTACTCGGAACAAACTTCCGACCGAGGAGGTTTCATCGCCAGTGCGGTCTCCAGCAGCAGCAACGGTCGACCGTGCTAAGACATTTGCTGCGGTTGACACGCCTGTCCACACTGAGAGGGTCAACACGGCTTCGTGTGTCGTTCGGAGAAACAGCAATATTTGCAGTTTGCTTGCTCCAGTCGTAGTCGCCTGATTTTCCAAGGAGAGTTTCGGAACTTTGTCATTGGGTTTACAGCCTTTCAATCCGTGCTTCGTTCAGGAAGTCGCCAAATCGGAGAAAGCCACCGCTCCTGTGGATCCCGCGGTTCCAGTCGCTGCTGCAAATAAGGAGGCTTGTGTTTTCTTCAGTCGTTCGAAGTTCCGAAGATTCTCAGCCTTTCTTTCTTCAGGCCACTGCTGCTGAACCCGTCGAGTCTGTTGGTCCTGCATCATCTGATCCAGCAGCCTGGACTCAATGCGTGAAGTTCGACTTGCAAGTGTTGCATGTGCAAGAGTTCCGGGCTACGAATTTTCGGTGTTTCTTTCAGGAAGTCGCCAACTCGGAGAAAGCCACCGCTCCTGTGGATCCCGCGGTTCCAGTCGCTGCTGCAAATAAGGAGGCTTGTGTTTTCTTCAGTCGTTCGAAGTTCCGAAGATTCTCAGCCTTTCTTTCTTCAGGCCACCGCTGCTGAACCCGTCGTTGGTCCTGCATCATCTGATCCAGCAGCCTGGACTCAATGCGTGAAGTTCGACTTGCAAGTGTTGCATGTGCAAGAGTTCCGGGCTACGAATTTTCCGTGTTTCTTTCAGGAAGTCGCCAAATCGGAGAAAGCCACCGCTCCTGTGGATCCCGCGGTTCCAGTCGCTGCTGCAAATAAGGAGGCTTGTGTTTTCTTCAGTCGTTCGAAGTTCCGAAGATTCTCAGCCTTTCTTTCTTCAGGCCACCGCTGCTGAACCCGTCGTTGGTCCTGCATCATCTGATCCAGCAGCCTGGACTCAATGCGTGAAGTTCGACTTGCAAGTGTTGCATGTGCACGCAAGAGTTCCGGGCTATGAGTTTTCGCCAATCGGGTAAGACAGACGACTGTCGGTGTGTAACGGCTTTTAGCCTTCATTCAGGTCGATCCGCTTTCGCCCGCGAACACTGTGGCTCAGAGCTTTGGCAGCTGGGTGATGCCACAGACGGTGCCGGGTGCCATGAGCACAGCTCCTCGGTGATTGTCGTTTCACTGAGGACATCTGTGAAGGGATAGATAGAAAGAAAGCCCCCCCTGCCCCGAAGGTCGACATCGGGGCCGGTTGGGAAGCCATCACCAACGAAGCCGGGGCGACCTACTTCATCAACCGCGTGGGCCGCTCCATCAGTCGTTTCCCTCCTACACAGACTGCCCCTTGGTCAGGCCCAAGGTTTTGTTTTCGAAGGCAAATCTCAGGTTCTTGAAGTCAGCGTCTTGCCCACACAATATCTGAGGTGAGCCCTCCTGTCGAGGACGTGGAGGAACTGTCCATGCGGCCATGGGAACGGTGGACCGAGATCGGGTCCTACGCAGACGACGCGAAAGCTCTGGCATACAACCCTTTAACGGGGCTTGTCCAGCCTTGGAGCCAGCTGCTGCCTTTCATGAAGGCTATGAAGAACGAGAGGCGCCCTGGGCCCCTGCACGAGGATGACATGCTCAAACCGAGAAGTGTAGCGAGTAGCCCTTCTGGAAAACGTCCCAGAGTCGGAAAAAAATGGGAGTCGGTCACGCCACTTCACACACAGTCTACCGTTGCAGTTTTCTCGAAGAAACCCTGAAGCCACCTGTGAGGAAAAAACGCTCAGTTTTGGGAAGCTCGCTTTGTCGCAGCCAGGCCTCGTCGGAAGCAGTCGCAACAAGGTGACCTACTTACTGGAGAAGGTGCCAGCTGCATGTTCACAGATGCAGTTTGTGCCGCTCACACCTGCAGTGAGATTTTTGTCCTGGTGGTAGCTTCGACTGAATTCTTGACCTGCCATCACCGCAGTCGTCCGTCGGTTCAGCCTGACAAAGATATCCACCGCTGAGCCTGAGCAATACATGGCAGTACGACTTTCTAAGGCTTGGTTGAAGTCCTGGTTGCACAAACGACCGTCGGTGTTTAGATCACAGCCTGCCTCGCGGCCATGGCAGACGAAAAGGCGCGACAGTCGGACGAGACCCATGGTAAATATTGTGCGGCTGTGTATGTCAGTCTTAGAGTCGAGGGGAGCAGTCGTAAGACGGTGCGCAACTACCCATGGAGGGAGAATGCCAAGACGAAGTCGCAGGCCAGCAGCGGCAAAGGGAACCACGACGAGAATGCCGAGACGAAGTCGCAGGCCAGCAGCGGCAAAGGGAACCACGACGATAAGCAGCAGCAGTTGTCTCGGGGTAAGGAGAAGTGGCTTCTGAAGCCCAGATCCCGGGCCAGCAGCAGCAAAGGGAACCACGACGAGAAGCAGGAGAAGTCGTGGAAGGTTGCCTCGAAGCAGGACAAGAACCGCGGCGGCGCATCGAACGCCGGTTGGAAGGACGACGAGAAGAACCAGTCGTGGGGCAGCAGCGGAGGGAAGGATTGGAAGGAATCGGAAGAAACGTGGGGTAGTCGAGAATGGAAGGACCGCGAGGAGGGCTGGAACGACGACGAGAAGAACAAGTCGTGGGAAGATTGCTCCAATAAGAGGAAGGAAATGGAGGAGGACGAGGAGCAGTCGGAAGAGTCGTCGTCCGGTCGGGACACGAAGAGAAAGAAGGACGACGTGGAAGAGCCGGACGAAGCCGAGCCAGAGGAGCCGGAGGAGGACGAGGAGGCTTGTGGTTTCAAAAGTGTCCGTGCATGATTGAGCTAAATTTTAGATCATTGAATCTGAATCCTGAATCCAACCGAAGGACCCCAAGGACGACCATCACAACACAGGGGCGAAGGTTGTTTATGAGGAGGAGTATGAGCTGGAGGTCACCGAGGAGTATTATCATCAGCCCACGGCGAAGGCAAGTGCGTACGAGGAGTACACGGAATCAGAAGAAGAAGAATCACCCACTTACTAGCCGAGTCGAAGGATTTTCTGAGCTGCGGAGAAAACAAGATACAGTCCTGCCGCCTGTCAATGCATGTTCACTAGTTACTGCTCTGGAGGTCAAGGTCAAGGTTTTGGTCCGGCATGCTAGCGACCCTGGCCAGGATACGCGCGCAAGTCCTGACACAGGGAGGTGTCCGAATGCCGGGCACCGCAGAGGCTTCAGGGTTTAGCTTTTAAGGTTGGCAGGGGAGGCAGCGAGGTATTTGCAAGTAGAAGCCAGGAGTGTCCCTATGCTGCTCAACCCGACCCGTCCTGTAACTCCTCCCAGGAACCCCGGGCTCTTTTCTCGTCCCCACAGGTTCCCTTTCTTCGATTGTCACCATCGTCGATCAGAGGCAGCGACCACAGAGGCTTCAGGGTTTAGGGATTTAAGCTCGGCAAGCAAGGGGCTCCGAGGCAGGGAGGTTTGGTCTTTCTAGGGTGGCTTTCGTGTGAGAGGACTGCCCTGCGCTGTGGAATGTTGTGCGCCTCCCCGTCCTCCTCCTCCCGGGCACCCCGGGCCCTTCTCCTGGGACCAGGTGGGCATCGTGACCCGTTTCCTCTTCAACATCTTCAACGATCAGACAGAGGTGGGTTCCTGCCTGGACCTTGTCGGCACGAATTGCCTGTCAGCAAGCTCACAAACGAAATATTCCCCACAATTGATTGACTCAGTCGACGACAGCCTGCAACGCCTTGGAAGCCAGGAGCCATTGAGGTTTCATAAGCAGAAATGATTTCTCTTCGGAAGAAATACCGATTTGGCTTATAAATCCGTGAAGAAGGAAACGTGTACCCTGGTATGTCCACAAGCAGCAATGATTTTTTGCTTGCAGGAATTATTGATTTGGCTTATACAAGCATGCTTTTGGGAGGCCTGTTATTGCAAGTATTAGACAGTAAGTTGAATGCAGCCTACACTTAGTTAGGTTGGTTACATAGGGAGGTATAGTAATTAGGGTTGAGTCCAGGAGTTTTTGCCAAATGGCCTACTATTGAATTGAAGTACGGAAGCTGTATACTGGTCATTCCATAAGCAGAAAGGATTTTTTTCCAGAAGAATTATCAATCTGGCTTACAAATTCATGCAGTAGACTGAGGGCTGCAAATTTGATAGATTTTTCCCATGCGGTACACTTCTGGTTGTGTAAGAAGCATAGGAATTAGCGTTGTGTAAAAGAGTCAAGGGGCCTTCTGGGTCAGTCCAGAACAGAAACAATACGGAAGCGTGTATCCTTGTCATTCCACAGGCAGAACTGATTCTTGTCCGGAAGAGTTATCAATCTGGCTTGCAAATCCATGAAGTAGACAGGTGGCTGGGTGAGGCTTTGGGGCTTGCAAGTCTGGTAGATTTTTTCCCATGCAGCCTACACTTCTGTTTGTGTACAGTTACAGAAGGAGGAGCACGAGTTAGGACCGAGTCAGAGGGTTTGTCCCACAGCAAGAGTAGGGAAGCATGTATACTAGTCATTCCATAAGCAGAACTGATTTTTGTCCACAAGAATTATCAATCTGGCTTACAAATCCATGAAGACAGGTGGCTGGGGCTTGCAAGTCTGGTAGGGTCTTCCCATGCAGCCAACACTTTTGTTTGTGTACATAAGGAAGCGAACGAGTTAGGTGTCAAGTGGGCTACTGAGCCAGTCCAAAGCTACCAGACTTGCAAGCACCAGCCACCTGTCTACTTCATGGATTTGTAAGCCAGATTGATAATCCTTCCGGACAAAAATCAGTTCTGCTTATGGAATGACCAGTACACAGTGTACTGGTCATTCCATAAGCAGAACTGATTTTTGTCCGGAAGGATTATCAATCTGGCTTACAAATCCATGAAGTAGACAGGTGGCTGGTGCTTGCAAGTCTGGTAGGGTCTTCCCATGCAGCCTACACTTTTGTTTGTGTACAGAAGGAAGCGAACGAGTTAGGTGTCAAGTCGGCTACTGAATCAGTCCAAAACTGCCAGACTTGATCAGACTTGCAAGCCCCAGCCACCTGTCTACTTCATGGATTTGTAAGCCAGATTGATAATCCTTCCGGACAAAAATCAGTTCTGCTTATGGAATGATCAGTACACTGTGTACTGGTCATTCCATAAGCAGAACTGATTTTTGTCCGGACGAATTATCAATCTGGCTTACAAATCCATGAAGTAGACAGGTGGCTGGGGCTTGCAAGTCTGGTAGGGTTTTCCCATGCAGCCTACACTTCTGTTTGTGTACAGAAGGAAGCGAACGAGTTAGGTGTCAAGGTGGCTACTGAACCAGTCCAAAGCAACTTTACGGAAGCATGTGTACTGGTCATTCCATAAGCAGAACTGATTTTTGTCTGGAAGAATTGTCAATCTGGCTTACAAATCCATGAAGTAGACAGGTGGCTGGGGCTTGCAAGTCTGGTAGGGTTTTCCCATGCAGCCTACACTTCTGTTTGTGTACAGAAGGAAGGGAACGAGTTAGGTGTCAAGGTGGCTACTGAACCAGTCCAAAGCAACTTTACGGAAGCATGTGTGCTG
>CAJNDT010001913.1:837255-920069 GCA_905221615.1 Symbiodinium sp. CCMP2592
AGAGAGAGAGAGAGAGAGAGAGAGAGAGAGAGAGAGAGAGAGAGAGAGGGGAAAACCATTCAGTAGTCTACAAACAACTGCAGAGTTTTTGTTTGAGGGGGGGGGGAGTCAGTCCCCCCGTTTTAGCCATCAGAGGGATTTTAGGATTGCTTGCTGAAGCCCACTAACATCAGACGAGGTCGCCATGGAAAGAGATCCGGTGCAGTCCGCCTAGCAAACACGAGCATAACGACTTTCATACAAGATGAGCGACTTTCCTACAAGTGAGACTATTCGACTGTCCCGGCCCAACCACAATGTTGCTGGCGTTCCATTAGACGGTTGGGCCTGCTTCTTTTCGAGATACCGGCCTGCCGGACAAAACTGGCCTGTCGGAAACAGTCTGTCGCGTGGCCAAGGTGAAGCACAAAGTTCGTCGCATCTGGTGCACCGTGCAGGGGTGCAGGCTGGTTCGTTTGAAAGGTTAGAGATTGTTCGTGCCTGCTTAGGGGTGTCCCGGGCTGGTTTGGGTCTTTCGGAAGGGCGATTTATGTGTAGGAGTTTTTGGTTACTAGGCCAGTCCATTGCACTATGAATCACTCATTCGGTTCGGGTAAGTTAGGGAGCAGGGTCGCGGTTCTGATTCTACACTATGCACGGGTGCAGGCCTTTATTTGGGTTGTTCAGGGTCACGGGTTGGATTGTGTGGAGTTTTTGGTTACTAGGCCAGTCCATTGCACTATGGATCACTCATTCGGTACGGGTAAGGTAGGGAGCAGGGTCGCGGTTCTGATTCTACACCATGCACGGGTGCAGGCCTTTATTTGGGTTGTTCAGGGTTACGGGTTGGATTGTGTGGAGTTTTTGGTTACTAGACCAGTCCATCGCACTATGGATCACTCATTCGGTTCGGGTAAGTTAGGGAGCAGGGTCGCGGTTCTGATTCTACACTATGCACGGGTGCAGGCCTTTATTTGGGTTGTTCAGGGTCACGGGTTGGATTGTGTGGAGTTTTTGGTTACTAGGCCAGTCCATTGCACTATGGATCACTCATTCGGTACGGGTAAGTTAGGGAGCAGGGTCGCGGTTCTGATTCTACACTATGCACGGGTGCAGGCCTTTGTTTGGGCTCTGCCTCTGGACCTTGGCCTTCGTTTCGACACAGCATGGCGTCTTGCGCGGTCGCTTTTGGCTTGTTCTTCGTTTCAGTTTTGGCTCTACCAAGAGGCAAGCCTGCAAGGCAACCCAAAAAAACATCGGGCTTGCCTTCAAACCGTTGGCCGGGTTTGGAGCTCACACTCTTGGAACCATGGTGTCTGACAGAGCTTTTGGCCAACATGCTCCAGCCTTGGGAAGCAGACGACAGCAGGGCAATGTGCCAATGTGCCTGCTGGGTTCTGGGAAGGACACCATGGAGTACAGGGAGTGGATGTGGCGGTGGGGCGAGTCCCGCATCTGTCCATATTACATGGGAGGCCTCTTGTCTTGTGATCGATTGACTCGCTTGAGATTGCGTTGTGTTCCCGTTGCCGCTTGTCTTGTGTTGTGGCATGACTTGCTGGTTGCCACATGAATGCGAGCCAGCGGAACCGAGCCCCCGAGGGGGGTGTGGAAAATTTCACATGCAGGGTTGACCGCCTGCAGGCGTGGTTCCATTCCCGCGGTGTTAAGGCCACGCCGACGTGGCCGATGATCGTTTTAACGATCTAGGCCCGGAGGTATGACAGTGGGGCACATGCGCCTAATGCGTCCACTGGCACCGACTCCTGCAAAAGCCTCGACCTGCCTGGCAGGCTTCCCGAAAGGGGGCTTTGCTGGGTATGGTCTTGGCATAATGTCCGGGATGAGTTGGCTGGCGATGGGGAGGTCCTTTGTGATTGGCCGGTTGGCCTATCACAGAGCTTGAGCTTGGCATGAGTCGTGTGTCATGGAGTTGAGTGCATGTGAACCTCTAGCAAGAAATAATTGTAAATGTCGATCACAAGTGAAGGCACAAGGAGCTGCATCTTGGCGTGGTTGTCTTCAGCCCGGTTGAAGGTTCACACTGGCTTGGAGGGGTCCCGGGCTGCTTGGGGTTGTTTAGGGTTGCTTCGGAGGGCCGGTTTGCATGTCGGCATTCGAGGTTACGAAACCAGTCCATGGTTGGCTAAATTAGGGAGCAGGGTGTTTGTGAGTCTCATTCTTCATGGGGCCTCAGGATTCTACGCTTGTAAGGACGAATGATGACTCTGCACAGGTGGGGTGTCGCGGAACAATGCTGCAGACAGGATCCGTTCATTGTTTGTGTTTGTCGAGCATTTGTTGCACGTTGTTGCCGCACTCTCTACGAAAGAAGGAGGCCAGGTCGCGACGTAAACTTGAAGCACAACATGCAAAGGCATTTGTTGGAGGGCGTGTTGTGCACTTATTATAGGTGGTTTTTGTTGACCAGGATTCTCGTTTGTTGTACGGCTTGTGTGTAACATGCGTGTCTTGCAGCATACTGTTGTTAACATAGTGGATTCACGTTTATAGCCGTATAGTTGTAGCCATCTGTCTATCTTACCATCACGGGTAGTGCGCGGTCTTTATGGGTTTGAGTTATTCCAGGTCTCAGTCCGGAACCCCTGACTCCCTACAATGCTAAAGTTTAACTTAGAGCACACAGTGCCAGCACTTTTTCTGGAGGAGGATGGAGGGCACCCCAACTATAGCCAACGCTTGGGTCTTTACGATTTCCTGGTCGACTGTTTGAAGCCTGCAAGAGGAATGTCGGACTTATACGTGCAAGTAGCAAGCAAGTCGTGTGTTGGGCATGTCACCCGCCCTGGAGCCCTGTGGGCTGCTGCACGTAACTTAGCTCCGCTGAATGGTGACGACAGAAGCAGCATGCGATATCAACGCGGCTAGCATACAAAAACCAACATTTGATCGATGTGGGACCGTCCAATGATTGCTGCTGACAGCGAGCGTGATTGAAGACATGTTTCTATGATTGCTGCCACGCCAGATTGCTGCCCCCTTTTGAACATTTCCCGGCCAGGTGTTGCGGCGACCCGAGTGATTGTGGCTGCCCAAGGCCAACATCCAGTGCGCCGGGAGATTGTGGGTCCTTATCAACACTTCTGAATTCTTCTCGGCCTCTACCGCTGCAATAGAATGCCCAAGCCAAGTTGCAACTCCCCTGCTGATGTGTCCTCTGCAGTAGCACCGACGCAGAGCCTGGGTTCGACCTTTCTTTGCCGGTAAAGTCCAGCCATTGCTGATGGGACATGGTGTTAGACACACTTGCGTTTCAAGTCGCAATTTTGGCTCTTTCCTAGTCGCCGACCATATCTCTGCTAGGCTTTCTTGTCAGTGAGTCGGGGGGGTCATTGCACCAGTGTCCTGCCCCCTGCTTTCAATTGCGGTAAGCGCCACGAACCCTTGGACCCAAGGACACCCTTCCCATCATACATCCGTCCGGTTATCTAGTCGAAGACATCATGACCATGACCGATTTGCCGGATCTGGACAGCGGTGATGGCATCAAGCTGCTGGACCTCGACGAACCTGATAGGGAGAAGCTGGCAGACTTTTCTTCTGATGATGAGTCGGAGATGTTCTTTGAGCCGATGAAGCCAGATGGAGAAGAGCTGGCGCAGTCGGAGGCCGAGAACATTGTCTTGATGATTGACGAAGGCAACCCAGACTCAGCATCTTCCTGTTGGAGGCCGGGAAAGGAACTAGGCAAACAGCTCGGTCGTGGGCAGGGTGCTGGCAACTTTCAGACGCAGACACAGATGATACTGTGTAACGTGTTTTTCGCATTGCGAAGGCTTCCTCGAGCCTTGCTGCAAGAGATCAGTCGAGGTTGCAGACCCACTTCTTTCAAGAAGGCCAAAAGCTTGGCAGCAGACGTGGCTGGCCAACTCACCCGAGTCGCTGGCAACTCAATCCGTGGAGTCGTGTCGAAGCTTCGGAGGGCAGGTTGGCAGATCAAGGAGTCGGAGCCCGTGTGCAATACAGAAGAGGCTGCCAAAGCATCAATCTGTCATTCACAAAGTGAGTCGGTCAGTATGCAGCTCTTGGTGACAGAGGTGTTGGCCAATGCGGCGGAGAGCAACTCGGACGAGAGCCTTCTCCGTCGCCTTTGTCGTCTGCAAGACCATGGGTTTGGCGTTGGGGAGAAGTTGCATTCGACACAGTTCTTCCAGCTCGTTGAGCACCTGGCTGCAGCTTACGTGAAAGAAGTCGACGCAGGTGATCTCTCGGCCCCGTTGCCAGGGATCGGCATCAAGTCGCACTTTTCCTTGATATTCGACATCGTATCGCTTGGGAGGAGTTCCTTCAGTCGTCACGAAAGCCTAGTTGTCACTGGCATCTCCTTTGTCTCACCGACAACGGGAATGTTGCACACAAGGCTTCTGGGTGCACCGTCAGTTGGTGGCAACCACACTGGAGAGCAGGTTGCAGCTCAGGCTTTATTAGCGCTGGAGTCGCACCCAAGCATGCTGAATCGACAGACTGCCGCACGTCGCCTGGCAGCCATAGGAGGCGACGGAGCAATGGTGGCTGGAGGGGATCAGGCACGTCACAAGTCGACAAAGGCTGCAAAGCATTTGTGGAGTCCCTTGGTTTTAGTTTGGGCATGACTTGTCCTTGCTTTTGCTTCAGTTTAGCGAACTGTTTAGGACTTGGCCCACAACATGAGCGGGGTGTTTGCAAGCAGCGCTGTGTCCAGGTTTGATCCGCGGTTCGGACCCGGAGTCCTTTCTGGAATGGGATGCTTTTCACAGAGAGGAGATACCCAAAGAATCTTCTTAGGCTGTTAACAGACTATATATCCTAAAATAGACTATTAGTCTATTATAAGATATATAGTCAAAAATAGACTAGGATATAGTCTATTTTAAATAGACTATTATAGTCTATTTTAAACTATTGAATAGTCTATTTTAAACTATTACATAGGCTATTTTAGCCCTTGATTTTCCTCCAGGAGCTCTTGCTTCCTTGAATTCTTTTCAGGAGCTTATGCTTCCTGACTTAAATCTTGGACTGGATGTTTCAGGAGCTTAAGGCTTCCTGACTTAAATCTTGGACTGGATGCTTCAGGAGCTTCTGCTTCCTAAGGCGGCTTCTGGCTTATAATTTGCCCAAAACCCCAGATGCAGCACTCCTTTTACTCGCAGTCTCATCCCATGGCTTCCTTTCGAGTGGACTTCACTCTCAGTGAAACTTTTCATCCCAGAGCTGGCTGGCTTTCGAGTGGGCTTTGCGAGCCCACTCTACGGCCTTCTCTTTCCCCAAGCCGTGGCCAAGAGCAAGCCTCTTCGCCTTGGCGTAAAATCGAGATGTGTAGTGGTTCCTACTGTCCGTGCTTTTAAACACGGAGTCAGAGATAATAGTGCTGATCGCCTCCTGGTAGAGCTCCTTCTCCTCGCGGCCGGGCACAGGGGCAGGGTTAACAGACTCCTTCTGCTTCTTGGCAGCTGTGCCGGCTTCTGGATCTTTGGCAGCAGGCCGCTTCTTCGGCGAGGCTTCTGGAGCTTTGCTCGCAGGCCGTTTCTGGACAGCCGCCTCCTTCTGCTTCTTGGTGAGGGGCTTGGCCGGAGAGGCTGCCCAGGCATTCTGCAAAGCTTGCTGTGTCGCCCTTTGCATGAAGTCCATGCTTCCAGATGCCCTTGGCATGCAGCCCATGCTGCCAGAAGCGGGGGTATGGGACACCGGAGGAGTGACAGGTGCAGGTACGACTGCTGCTGCAGGCTCCGTCTCGGCATCCTTCGCTGGCCCGTCCTGGAGTGCAAGTACACCTTTCAGCGGCACTGTCTCCGATGGCTGCACCATGTCCTCCATTTTGAACTTCGGGTTGATCTGCAAGCAGAGGGCCTGCACCTGTTGAAGTGCCTGCTTGTCGAGTTTCTTGGGCATCTTTTCCTTGCCGGTGGCAACATCCCGAATCTTGCCGGCCAGCATTCTGAATCTCAGGTTGAAGTACTGCAGCGACGAGTCTTCCCAGCCTGCAGGGCTTTGAATTTATGGGTTTAGGGGCCGGGTTAGGCACTAGAGTCTTAGGATCCTTAGGCTATACCTATCATGAGATTATAAGCGCCCCCAGCCTGGCAACTTCTGCTGTGGAGCCTGTAGTACCAGGATGTCCCTCTTGAACAGGCCGAGCAAAGCAGTCTGGAGCAAGGCATGGGGTATCAAGCCATTGGTGCAGATCTCGAAGATACGGTTCAAGATCGGAGCGAGGAACACGACCTCCTGGATGTGTTTGCCCAGGGCCGTCTTCCATGAGCATTCATCCAGTCCTCTGCACAGCATGCCGAGTGTGTTGTGGCCCATCTGCCGCAACCCTTTTTCGACGGCATTTTCAAGGGCAGCTGCAGTCACTGACGGCAGCACCTTCAGCCGCTCGCCAACTGCCGGCAGTGCCATGGCAGGAGTCCTACAGCTGCAAACTAAAAAAACTGCACGGGAAAAACATACAATATATATACAACAACCATGCATGCGGGCACATCCTATGGTGTCACCGGATGCCTATAGGAGCTTCTAAGCTACCTTTTTTTTTAGGAGCTGGCGGCTTCCTCGCACATGGGTGGGACCGCCACGTCTTCACGAGGCGGTCCCGTGCGGATCCAGGACTGACACATCCTGGATTTCTTGGTTGCCTGGCTTCCTGGACCCCATTGGCTTGCGGGGTTCATGGAAGCCTTTCTGAGTATATGGTGCATTTGTGCCTTCTGTGCCTTTCCTTGCTTATTGCATTTCTAAAGCGATCGAGTTGGCAGCTTCCTCGCCCTTGGCCTATCTTAATATCCCTCAGGAGCCTTTGGCTTCCTGGACTACAGCTCCTATAGATTCATGCACTCCTTTTTTCCCTCGCAGCGACTTCGATCCCTAGCATATATACACATGTGTCATGACACGTGCATTAAATTATAGCATGGAGCCACTACATGGCACTCATGCCCCGCCGTTTTTGCCGGCAGCCAGCTGCTGTAGCTTGAGGCCGAAGCGGAGGCAAGTCAACAGCCTCAGGGTTCGACGGGCAACACAGGCTTCTTTTTCCCAAGCTCTTTTGGAAACGAACCAGCTGTTGGGCAACACCTCGTTGAGGAAGGCGGTAGAAAGCCAGGGGAAGTTCACGTGTTGGTAGCCCACCCACCGTTCCCTTTTGCACTTGCGAGCCTCTGGGTCGAGCTCCTCCTCTCGGGCTTTCTGCAGAGCTGCCTCCACGAGGTCCTTGCCCTCAACGGCTTGGTCGCCCTCGTCTTTCTGCAGAGCTGCCTCCACGAGGTCCTTGACCTCAACGGCTTGCTCGGCCTCGTCTGCCATGGCTGTACTACGGAGGCGAGCGGCGAGCTTGAGCTGAAAAACGGCTGCAGCAGATACGACATGCCCTGAAGATCCTACAAGGAGGCCGAGGCTTAGATTGCTTCAGAACTGCAGGCGCTCAAAATCTCTGAGGAGCCCGAGGCTTCCTTCAGCAATTAAGGAACGAGGAGCCCGAGGCTTCCTTCAGCAATTAAGGAACGGTCCCATTTTTTCTCCTCAGAGCGGCGGTCCAGGCTGTGCAAGGATCTCTGCCAGTTCGATTGACATGGCATCTGTGTACTGCCGCATGAAACGATCCAACGAAGTCAGCATCGTCCGGCTCTTGGTACACATCTTGAGGAGACCCTTGCATTTGGACATATAATCCTCGCCGGAGTATGTCCAAGTCAGCTTGGGGGAAAGATGCCTCGCCAGCTGCAGCCCATGCAGAAACCAGTGTGTCTTGAATGTCAACTGGAAGGCCAGATGGCCCTGCTCCAGAAAGGACTTATTCAAAATCGTCATGCACTGGAAGAGACAAACGGCCGTGAGCATCATCCGATCCGCCACCTCTTTCGAGGGCTTCCAGTCTTCGATGCCATCTGCCATTTGGTCCAAATCGCGGCTGAAACTCAAAGCCAGGGCAATCTGTTGGTGCTCCTCGTTGTCCTGTTGCAGGTGCTGTTGGCAGATGCTCGCCAAAGCTGCAATAACGCCCTTAGTTTCTGCTGCCTTGGCCTTCAAGCGAGGGTATCCCTTTCTGCAGTGAATATCCTGTGGGTCAGCCAGGACCATGGTCTGAGTGATGTAGTTGATGCCATTGCCCTTGTGCTGCCGCCAGTAGTCCTGCAGGGGAGCTGAAGCTGCCTACACACTACAACTTTTATATACCATGTCTCACAACAACAGGAGCTTAAGCTGCCTATACCATATCTGAAAACAGCAGGAGCTTAAGCTGCCTATACATATCTGAAAACAGGAGGAGCTTAAGCTAGCCTATCTGAAAAAAAAAGGAAAGTTCACAGCCTTCATCTGCAGCAATACATTGTCCAGGTTTTCCTCTACTCCGCCAGGAAGGATCCTCCAGCAGAGAACCCACAACGTTGAGCCAGCCAGCCGCTGGTCGAAGCCAAGGTGCTTGCTGTGCATCCAGTCCGGAATCACACCACTGGGGCTCACAAGGTGTCGCAGGAGAGGGCAGCAGCTGCGGCGAGGGCAGTGCCATGGATCCACAGGAACCTCCGCCACGTTTTTGTAGTCGAACATATTGTCTTTGCTGATGTTGCAATGCCCGCAAGGGAAGTTGGAATTCCACCGTGGCAAGTTGTGACTCGTTTTGTACCATTCCAAGTCACCAGTCAGAAAAAGGAGCACCGGGAACAAGTCATTGTTCGTCTTGCATTCTTCGAAACATCGTTCAAAGGCCCGAACGACGTGTCCCCAGATGCTGGCCACAGTGTTGCCACAGGAAGACACCACGATCTGCTCAGTCCAAACAGCACTTATCAGCACATGGACGAGCTTTGAAGAGGTCTGTGAGGAGAGCAGGCTTCTCCAAGAGATAAAAGCACAAGACCTGTCCTTGCTGTCAATCGGAACTCCATCGCCGTGCAGGATCAGCGGTACCGCTCTGGATTGGTAGTTCTTGATCTTCTTCACGGGATGGTGCAGGAGTGCAGGGTGCGAGGAGCCGACCTCTCGCCAAAAGTTCGCTATGTCACCATCGTTCCTGCAGCATAACTCACGGAAGACCATTGGCTGTCGCTGCAGCGACCGAAACACGTCAACAGGGTCCAAAAACGGGATCGCAGCCCGGAGAGCTTTCTTGATGGGCACACACACGTTGCTGCTCACAAGAGCAGGCATTTGAGTGTGCCTCAATAGGTCTCTCCGGAGATTTCCCTGATATAGGCCCCGAGAGCCGAGATTGGCAAGTATGCGAATCTCGGCTTTCACTGGCTCCAATGCATCTTCTTCCACCAGTGCAGCCACCACCTGTACTTCTGGCAAAGACATCTTCCCCCAGCCGAATGACCGCAGAAGGTGGGTCGCCAATCGGCTGGGTTCTGGAACTGCTGCCGAAGTTTGTGCAGCACGTTTCGCAGCTCTTTGTTTGGATCCTCCCCGCTGCATGATGTCCGGATCCATGGCGGCACACATCTCACAGATCTACTGCAAAAAATTCAAGGCTTGGGAGGACTGCTGAGGATAAACAAATATTGTCTAGCGGCCACAAAACAGGAGCCTCTGGCTTCCTTAATTGTACATTAGCTTCAAGGAGCCTCTGGCTTCCTTATCCTACATTATCTTCAAGGAGCCTTCGGCATCCTCATATACGTGTGCTCCTCGAAAAAAAAAACCCTAAGCCCTATAACCCCTTTGGGTGCCCTGACCCCTTTGTGGTTTAGAACAGGTATACCCTAAAGACCCTAAGCCCGAACCCTATACCCTAAAGTGCTATTGTGGAAAAACCTTAAAACCTTAAACCCTTACAGACCCTAAAACCCTAAGGGTTTGGAGGGTTTAGGCTTAGGGGGGTTTAAGGGTTGATGGCTTTCAGGGTTTAGGGTTTGGGGCACTGGACTCTTCAGGGTTCTTTTCAGGGCAGGCTTAGCGGGTTCAGGGTTTAGGGGGTTACGGTTTAGGGTATATCTTTCTATCTTATATATATATATGTGTGTATATATATATATATGAATATATATATGAATATATATATATATATATATATATGAATATATATATATATATATATATATATACATATACATATATACATATATACATATATACATATATACATATATACATATACACATATATACACATACATATACATATACATACATATACATATACATATGCATATACATATGCATCTACATATACATATACATATACATATACATATACATATATATACATATACATATACATATATATATATATATATATATATATATAAATAAAAATGTATATGTATATGTCAATGTATATGTATATATATATATATATATATGTATATATGTATATGTATATGTATGTATATATATATATATATACACGTTGGGTGGTGGGTGGTGGGTGGTGGGTGGTGGATAGCGGGCGGTGGGCGGTGGGTCGTGGATGGTACGTGGCGATGGGCGGTGGGTGGTGGGTGGTGGGTGTGGGTGCCGTGGGTGCTGTGTCGTTGGTGGTTGGTCGTGGGCGGTGGGTGGTGGCTGGCGGGTGGTGGGCGGTGGGTCGTGGATGGTTGCTCGTGGCGGCGGTGGGTGGCGGGTTTTGGGTGTGGGTGCCGTGGGTGCTGGGTCGTTGGTGGTTGGTCGTGGGTGCTGGGTGCTGGGTGGTAGTGGTGGGTGCTAGGTGGTGGTGGGTGTTGGGCAATGGGCGGTGGGTCGTGTGTGGTGTTTGGGTGGTGCTGGCTGGGTGATTTTCCGGTGGTCTTTTTCGTCCGGGCACTGAAAAATTCAGTGCCCGGACAGAAAGCGCCACCGGGTGAGTTGGGTGTTGAATCGAAGTTTCATCGAAGTTTCGATGAAACTTCGATTCATGAGTCGAAGTTTCATCGAAACTTCGATCAAACTTCGATTCAGTGAATCGGAGTTTCATCGAAGTTTCGATTGCTCCGAGTCGGAGTTTGATCGAAACTTCGACTCGTGAGTCGAAGTTTGATCGGAACTTCGACTCATGAGTCGAAGTTCCGATCAAACTTCGATTCGCAATCGAAACTTCGATGAAACTTCGATTGGGCAGTAGAAGTTTCGATCAAACTTCGACTGCTCGGAATCGAAACTTCGATCAAACTTCGACTGCATGAGTCGAAGTTTGATCGAAGTTTCGATGAAACTTCTACTATGTGAATCGAAGTTTCGTCGAAACTTCGATCAAACTTCGACTCCTTCGGTGGCGCTTTTTTACCGGGCATTGAAAATTTTCAATGCCCCGTGAGAAAAGCACCACCGAAGGAGTCGAAGTTTGATCGAAATTTCGACGAAACTTCGACTCACCTTAAGCCCTACCCTAAACTCGCAAACCAGAAGCCCTGAACACCTTGCTATCCCCAAGCCCGTGAAAACCCTAAACCTTATAACCTAAACCCCTAAAACGTCCTTAAACCCTAAAGCCCCTAGCTTAGACCTAAACCAAAATACCTAAGCCGAATACCCTAAACCCGTACAAATAAACCCCTAAACCCACGTTACCTCTAAACACCCTCCCACCCAAACCCGAAACCCCCGAATCTCAAACCTAAACCCTTATACCCTAAACCCCTGAACCCACGTTACCCCCAAACCCGAAACCCTCGAATCTCAAACCCAAAACCCCATACCCTAAACCCCTCAAACCCTAAACCCATGAACAGGCTACATCCCAACTCTAAACCACCGAATCTCAAACCCTATACCCTAAACCCCTAAACCCCTGAATCCTGAACACCCGAACATCCCAAATCCAATATCGTGAAAACCCTAAACCCCTATAACCCCAGCCCGCAACCCTCAATTATAGCCTAACCCTTTAACTCGAGAAAAGCTGCAACCAAAAACCCTAAACCCGAGTACTCCAGAAAACCCAGACACCTCAACCAAAAAAATCATCTATCTCAAAACTTATGGCCCTGCAAACCCTAAAGCCTCAGAGTTTAACTTAAGAAACATCCACCAAACCCGAAGATAAAGTCTTCTTTGGAGGAGCCGAAGGCTTCCTTTGCAACATACACCTAGGATATATATAATATTCTCTTAGGAGCCTTTGGCTTCCTAAAGCTCACATGCATACATGCACTTCTTTTTCGTCGCAGCAGCTGCTTCGATCCCCAGAGCAAACATGCACATGTGTCATGACACGTCGATCCTAAAAGACGAATTGTAGAATGGAAACATTCAAAATCAAATGAGGGCAGTCATGCCCTTGATCAAATCCTGGGCTGCGAGCAGGCCAGTTGCAGCCTTTTGCAACAGCGACCTCAGCTCAGCAAGCGAAAGGTTCTTGAAGAGCTTCGCTTTCTCGAGATCCGAGTGCAAGGGCATCAAGTCCTCCCAAGCCTTCTGGAGCTGGCCCTTGAGGGTCGTCCACACCGAGCTTTTGCTCAAAGCTGCCGTCTCCTTTGAAAGCACTTTGGAAACACTGATCCTCGTGGCATTTGCCCACTGCAAGGCTTCCTCCACCTTCGTACTAGCTTCCGCAGTCCAGCTCTCTGCTCCCGGTTTGTCACACAAAGCCAGAAGGCCACCCTGGAGCTCTGAGCCACATCCAGCAGCACGGTCCGGTTCCAGGCATGGTTGGAAGTTTGCGAAGAAGCTGTCGAATCCCTCGGCGGCGGAGTCGGTGATGCTCTGGTCGGGCTTCCTGAGCTGATGGGAACAAAACTTAGTATCTATAGCTCATTCAAGCTTTTAAAACATAAGCCTCTAAATGCTCCGTAGCTTCGATGTCGACATCCTATTGTTGGTGCCAGTCTCATTGGTGACGACGATCTCTCTGAAGCAGTAGAACAAGGAACCATTGTTGTTCACCTCATACACATCCCCGGTGGCCAGAGCTTTCTTGAAAGCTTCCTCCCCTCCCAGCTTGGCCACCATCAGTGCTCTGGGTTTGCCCTTCACCTTGTCCTTGCCACAAACCTTCTTGTAGAAGGTGCTCAGCTGCTGGAGCACGGCGGACTCGGTGTTCAGCTTGTACATCTGGCCGGCCTTGCCCCCGGATTTCTTCTCAACCGCACCATTGATGAGCTTCGTCTTGTCGGCCTCAGATGGTTGCACAGCAGGAGCCAAAGGCTACCTCAAGGATCAAAAGCCTATGGCAATTATAGCAGGAGCCAAAGGCTGCCTCTGACGGTGCCTCCTTTATAGGGCCAAAGCCTAGATATCAAAATGTGGCAAGGCACCCGTGACACTTTCTCAGAGAGAAACAACTTCTGGATATCGTCCGGCATGGTGCTCAAGTGCTTCGAGAACCACCATGCCTTGTTCTTGTCCCTGCTTTCCCCCTGCCCGGCAGGCGGCTGGGGCTCGCTGTTGCAAAGCTGCAGGTCGCCCAGCTTCGCCGCTTTCTCACGGTCCTGGTCCGAGCGAGACTTTTTCGCCTTGCTGCTTTCCTCCGGCGGGCTGCCCGGTCGCTTCTCCGTACCGTTGTCGGGGGGGTTCGGCTCTTCGACCGTGCTTCCCTTGCCCTTGGCCTTGGCTTTGGCCTTGGCTTTGGCCTTCGCCTTGGCCTTGGCTTGGGGCTTGGTGGCCTTGCTGTCGCTGTCGGCCTTCTCGTCCTGCTCGTGCTCCTGGCTCGACTCCTGCTGCTTCTCCTCCTTCGCCACGGCCTCGTCGTCCGCCTTCTCGTCCTCGCTGGACTTCTCGGACTTTGCCGCCTTGCCTTTGGCCTTTGCTTTAGGCTCCTCGGCGGCCTTGCTTTTGGCCTTCGCCTTTGCCTTGGCCTTGGCTTTGGCCTTGGCCTTGGCCTTGGCCTTGGCTTTGGCCTTGGCCTTGGCCTTGGGTGCAGCCTCAACCTCGCTAGCTTCAGGCTCTTGAGGCTCCGGGACTTCCTGAACTACCTCCACTTCTTGAGTGTCTTCTTGCTGAGTGTCGAGCTCTGGCTCACTACCCTTTCCACCGAAGAACACGTCCAAGGCACTCTGGCTCATGGCTTCAAGCGAGGGTGAAACACGTCTTGTCTTGAGCTCCAGGACTGCAGCACGGTATGCAGATGACAAGGGGCCTGGGCTGACATGGGAGCCTCTAGAGTGCTACAGTAATCCTCGGCCACGGTCAAACTCTAGCTTCAAGCTTCAGGAGCCCAAGGCTTCCTGTTCTAAACCCTCTGAGGAGCCTGAGGCTTCCTGTCCTAAACCTTCTGAGGAGCCTGAGGCTTCCTGCCCTATTGAAAAACTGCAAGAAGCTCGCAGGCGGGTTTAGGGTTTGGGGCTTTAGGGTTTAAGGGTTTAAGGTTTAGGGTGCATATAGTGCTCCTGTTATAATTGCTGCACCTCTACCACTTCAAGGAGCCTGAGGCTTCCTGCCTTAAGTCACTTACAGTACACAACACGGACACAAAACTTTTTTCTGCAAGAACCGATCGTGCATTATGCTCGCTGCATGGTCACACGGCTGGAGTTCCCCAGCTTTGCGAGGAACCCCATCCACCAGAGGAGCCCCATCCACCGCCGTTCTTGTCACCGTTCGAGCCATCTTTGGGATTCCAGGGGCCCCATGTCTGATCGTCTTCCTCTTCTTCATCGTCATCTTCCTCGTCATCCTGGCCCTTGGAGCCAGAAGCACCTGCAGGGGGGTTTACTTGCATGGGCAGGGACAACACTCTAAGGAGTTATCTACATATATATATAATATATAATATAATATATTATATATAATATACTTATAGGATATATACTTATAGGAAGGAGCCCGAGGCTGCCTGCTATTTATATATATATATATATATATATACTTACAGGAGCCCAAGGCTGCCTGCTATTTATAACACACTGGCCTCCGTGCCGCTTGCTCCACCACTCAGCCCGCTTCTTGCCACGGGTTCCTCGCTTTAAGCGCCACCCCCCCGTGGTTGGACGTTTGCCCGTGTACAATGCCTCGGCTGTATGGATTAAATTTCGGCCTTAGGGTTGAGGGTTTAGGGGTTTAGGGTCTAGGGTCTCAAAATAAGCTAAGCTTCGCAGGCCGGGTTGACACATGTGCCGGACTGGTAGTAGCTCTGGGCATGGCAGACTTTGCACCATCGTAGGTCGAGGCGAGGTCCTGGAAGCAAGCATTACGATGCCACCAATATCCTGTAAAAAAGGAGCCGCTGGCTACCTGATTTATAAATCCTGTAAAAAAGGAGCCGCTGGCTACCTGATTAAACCATGTCCTGCACGAGCTTGTCCACCTGAAAACCCAGCAGCTTCTGGTCGACCTTCAGCTTGTGGACGTGGAGGTTCCTGCGGTGGGAGTGGAGCTTCTCGAGCTTGAGGTTCAACTTGAGGTGGTGGAGGTGGAGGTCGAGGTGAAGCTTGTGCTTGAGCTTGAAAGTGAACTTCACCTTGAGCTTGAAGTGGAACTTGAGGTGGAGCTTGAGGAACTTGAGGTGGAGCTTGAGGACCTTGAGGTGGAGCTTGAAGTGGACCTTGAGGTGGAGCTTGAAGTGGACCTTGTGGCCACGTGCAGCTGGGCCAGCCTAGCGGAGGAGGCCACGTGACTCCAGGCCATGCTTGAGGAAACTGCCAAGGGTAGCCTGGAGCCCAAGCATGTCCTTGAGGCCAGCTGAACGGCGGCGGCCCTTGCGGCGGTTGAGTATGCCACCCTTGCGGCGGCGGCCCTTGCGGCGGTTGAGTTTGCCACCCTTGCGGCGGCGGCCCTTGCGGCGGTGGTGGACTTTCAGGAACAGCTCGCCGCCACGGGGGAACTCCAGCACCTGCAGCAGGGATCTGGATCGATTACATGCCTTAGATTTTGCCGGGTCCAGCCTGGGCCTTGAGTCTGCTCCGGACCAGTTGCCCACGGGGAGCTTTGACAACCTGCAGGCCGGACCAGAGCTTAGGAGCCTGTGGCTGCCTGATCCATCCTACTTAAAAGCTGAAGGAGCCATGGGCTTCCTATATTAAGCCTTAGAACTTGTCGGGGTCGAGCCTGGGCCTTGAGTCTGCTCCGAGCCAGGTGCAGCCGTGGAGCTTTGACAACCTGCAGGCCGGACAGGAGCTTAGGAGCCATTGTCTTAGATTAAAAGATTTTGTCGGGATCGAGCCTGGGCTTTGAGTCTGCTCTGGGCCAGGTGCACCCGGTCTCCACGTGGAGCTTTGAGCACCTGCAGGCCGGACCGGAGCTTAGGAGCCTGTGGCTGCCTGATCTATACTTATAAAGCTGAAGGAGCCATTGGCTTCCTAAATTTTTGAAGTGGCGCCTGAGCTGGAGGCCGCCTGCTGCAGCAGTTGCTCCAAACGGGCTGCTGCCTCTTCTTCAGCCATGCAAAGCTCAGCTAGCCTCTCTGCTGCCTCGTGAGTTTTTTTTGGCAGCCTCCTCGTGCATCTTCGTCTTCTGTTGAGCCCTTGCTAGAGCTTCTGCCTTCTTTTTCTCAGCTTCTTCGAGCTTCGCCCTCTGAGCCGCCTCAGCGGCAGCCTTGGCCCTCTCAGCCGCCTCAGCGGCAGCCTTGGCCCTCTCAGCCGCCTCAGCGGCAGCGGCTGCCTTCGCTTTCTCCGCCGCCTCATGGAGCTCCGCAGATTCCTCGAAGCTCAGGTCGATCACTTCCGCCTCCATCGGCATTGGCATTTCCGGACCTGCAGCACCAGTACCGGGGATCACTTCCGCCTGCACTGGCACTTCCGGACCTGCAGCACCAGCACCGGGGATCACTTCCGCCTGCACCGGCACTGGCACTTCCGGAGGGCCCTCCTCGTCCACCTGCATCGGCTGGTTCGGGGCAGCACCAGCACCAGCTGCACCATCTTCAGGGGCCGTGCGAACGACTTCCCATCCATCGTCGACACGGCCCCACACGGCCACCAGCAGCACAAGAGCTGCCACCCTCATGGCTTCGAAGGGCACTAGCTTAAGAGCTTCGAGCACAAAAGCTGCAGATATATGCACATGCATTAAACAAGCACTCACACTCTACAGGCATGCAAACACTCTAGAGGAGCCTTGGGCTTCCTGTCGATCATTACTCTAGAGGAGCCTTCGGCTTCCTGTTCCTCTCGATCATTACTCTAGATCTAGCCTTCGGTTTCCTGTCTCGCTACGAATCCTAGCTCTAACCTTAGGAGCCTTTGGCTTCCTGCTGACCCTTTCACATGCCAAGTGAAGGCACTGATGCAAGCAACTTATTGTGGCCTTGCAGCTCAATGCCAATACGATGGCATTTCAAGACATAGAAAATTAGTCTATTTTAGGATATTTACATATCCTATAATAGACTATTTAGGCTATTTATAAATAGCCTATATATCCTATAATAGGATAGTATATATCCTATCAATTAACAGCCTAAGAAGATTCTTTGGGTATGTCGGAAAAGGTCTTTCCGCGAGCACGCTCTCACCCAGGAGCTCTTCGACGTGGCAGCAGCCACGACATCCCTTTTCGGCATCGGAGCTCCTACGGCATTATGTCATTATGCATGATGCATGACGAGCGGTATTACATGCCCTTTATTCGGTGGGTAAGAGTTCGACGTTGCAGGTGGGAGGCTTCAGGCTTGGGGTTTGGGCCGGGGCCAGGACTAAACTTCGGGGTATAGGTTGCCTGAGTTGTGACTGAACCGCTGACACGATGACAGTCAGGAGTCGGCAAAGTCGTGCTTCGTTCAGCTGCGGGTTTTGTTGGCTGCAAGTCGTACAGCATGCCGTCTTTGAGCTCTACTCGATGCGCTGTTTCCCTTACAGGGGCCCCGGGCAGCTTGCTAATCAACTATCGCGCAATCCATGCTGCTCTTCACAGTCGGTTTGAGCTTGCGCGTGCTGGCTTCGGCTCACAGTCAGTCGCGAAACTGCTGGAGGTCAGTCGGCGAATTGCTGCAGTCGATTTCGTTGCATATATGCTTCTGTTCGATGATCTGCACAGTCGAGTTCTGTACGGTCGTGGGCAGGTCCTGCAAAGTGGCTGCATGGATATGTGGGCGGTGGAGTCGACATTGAAGGAAAGTCACACCAAGTTGGTTCGTGGCGTTGATCAGGTTCGGCAGTTGAGTCGCCTGACGACGGTGTGCCTGCTGTTGAAGAGCTACGTGAGCCATCACGACACTTGGGCTTCGGAGTCAGATGTCCGCTGGATTGAAACCCCAGCCGGTCCTAGCCGTAACGGCGAAAAGTAAAGAGAAATCCCTGAATCTGAAATCCTAAACGGTCGAAACCTACTCCCTAGCGCCAGAAGATTCAAAAACGTTGCCGTCCCAGGAGATGCGATGCTTTCTGACTGTCCAACTCTTGTCTCCACTTGGCCGCAGTTGGCCCAAATTCTTGGGTGGTCTGCCTGGCTTGCTGACCGCGCATGAGTTTGATGGATGCAGCAGCATGTGTAGATTTGGCAAGATGTTCTCCGTCAGTTTGTTTTCCATCATAATTAATTAGCGTCGGAGTAACTTGGGTCTACTTGGGTCCTCCTTTTGAAGTGGCTATGTGCTGTGGTCCTGTCCTGCGTCGCCGCCTGCTGTTGAAAAATCGTAATAGATTGGCTGCTACTAGTGCAATTGCTTATGCCAGAAGTTCAGGAATGCAAATTCCAGTCGATTCCACAGCTGGACAGCGTGTCTTGTCGCCGAAGTGCCAATGCTGGTCATATAAAATCAAGAACGAAAGTCGCACATGCCAGTTCAGAAAAACAGTCGGGAACAGAGTGCGAAGGCTGAAAGTGCCTCGCTGGGTGGCTCGCTGCACCGAGAAGCCTGCCCCTACCTCGCAAGACCTGGCATGGGTGATGCCGAAGTACATGGTGCAGTCGATTTGCGCAACGCCAGCTGGTATGTGGCTCGGTTGGGCAAGGGTTGCAGAATTTTTTTCCAAGTGATGAAAGAGCCCATGTGCATTGAGTCCAGAACCGTTAACATCAGTAAATTAATTAGATGGAACACTGAGGCAAGGAGTCAAAAATCTTTACAAGTCTGGAGCTGCCCTGGGTCCCAAATGTGTGGTGAGCCCAGCAGACCCACATTTGCACAAGTGCCTTTCTTCAGCGCTGTTGTCGATGTCGAAATTGATTACATCTCTGCTGGCTGAGTATGCTGACTACTGGGGCGCAGTCGGATTGAGACCTGAAGTTTCCCAGCTCCGTGGCTGCATAGTCAAGGCTTGGGCATGGGATGAGATCTTGGAGAATTCAGGGCCTGCTGCAGCCCATGTCGATGCTTTCCGCTATCTCTTCCAGAAGTTCTTGCCGATCAGGTCGCGCATGACCTGGCCAGATTTTGACTATGTGGAGAGGCAATGGAGGCAAGAGGAGTATCACGTCATGC
This sequence comes from Symbiodinium sp. CCMP2592, assembly GCA_905221615.1. Taxonomy (NCBI): domain Eukaryota; class Dinophyceae; order Suessiales; family Symbiodiniaceae; genus Symbiodinium; species Symbiodinium sp. CCMP2592. The sequence continues at coordinate 856,447 of CAJNDT010001913.1, forward strand.
AGTATGTTGCACTTCTGCTGAACGTGACCGATGCTGCAGTCTGCGACAGGTATGGGTGGTTTGTGGCGACAGGCTGTGATGTGCAGCCAGTGCGAACGTCAGGCACAGTCGCGAGGGCCCTGGACCCTGAATGGAAGCGCTTGGGTGCAGGCGCTGCTGCACGAGCATGTGTGAGCTCAGTCGTCTCAGAGTTTCTGCACGGTCCCAGCAGCCGAACAGTGCCCCTTGCAGTCGAGTCGTTGAGGGCAGTGGGTTTTCACAAGTCGAATCGTGGCTGGGTACGTCTTGCTGGCCAGTTCCGTGGACAAGCGGGGAGTTTTGCGTCCATACGAAGGCATTCTCCCTTTGGTGGCAAACTTGTCCGAGTTCATGCTTACAGGACGAGATTGGATCTGTCAAAGGTGTCTGCGTCGGTGGACATGGAGTCGTACTTGCATGCTCCACGCGATGTTGACAATTATGGCTACCTGCATTCCTGGCATGCGTGCTTCATACACCATCACAGTCGAGCGCACTCGGCGGCTGAGTCGCTGGGATTGCTATGTCTGTTTTGGTCCATGTTTTGTCAGTAGTGGAGCGATGAAAATGGGATGGTCTAGGGCTGAAGGATTGACTGCCGAACTGTCTCGACACTAGTTTAATTATTAAGGTATCTGCGGCCTTTCATTGAATGATTTTCCTCGTTTTGTGGCACATTGTGCACGTTTTTATTAGGGGTCTGGGCCGGCTTACGCCACACCGTACGCAGACCGAGGAGCTATTGCGAGCGAGTCGGCAGCCAGATGCACTCGATTTTCAATGCAGAAGCAGCAATCCACCCTGTCAGAGTCGTTGATCGACTTCACATGCGAGACGGTCAAGTCAAGATGTTGGGTGCCACGCGAGACAGAGCATTAGTCGAGGCAGTAAGCCATGTCCTTCGTGACGACCTTGGCAAGACAACCCTGTTGAAGCAACGCGCTCGGCAGAGGCGTGAGGGACTGGGCCTCCAACAGGGGACTTCCTTTGCTCTGGAGAGTCGAAAGCGCAGGAGTCAAGCTAGCATTCAAGCCACCGGCCGTTCTGCGGATGACCCCGACCTTGTTTTTCGTGTCTGCCGAGAAGCACTCCCGCACGACATGCAATTGCGAAGGCGACAGCACAAACCAGTCGAGTGGAATGAGGCCACTGTTCGGGCATTGACAAGGGCGATGGCGGGTGGTGATCGGCTTGGCCCGCTGCCTTTTCTGAGCACAGACCGCATCAGGGCTAAATTGCATAAATGCTTCGGGTGTGTCTGTGTTTGGAAGGGTCATGTACTGTGTGCATGAGTGGAATATTGAAGGCAACTCTCTGGCTTGTAGGTCCATTGTAGGTTAGATGTCAGACTCTACACAGGCAAGCCGCAAACGAAGTCGACAGCGGCAGCGAGATTGAAGGACTGGCTTCAGTCGAAAGATGGTCGCGAGTGGAGGCAGCAACGAGAGCAGCTGTGGTCGACGACTGAGGAGGGGTGAGCAGGGGTTTCAAAGCATGAGTCCAAAGGGCTTTTCTTTGTCATCGACTGAAGTCGAATCTTCGTGCGCACATGAGATGAGGGTGCTCCGATTATGGTTTTCTGAGAAATGTTACACAGGTTTGTGCTCAAAGCCAATTCCAGCAGTTGGATGGAGATGCTGGACATTTGAGTCGAAGATTCGGGTGGCTCGTCGAAGATTCGTGTGACTGCAAATTCAGTCCACGCCGGGGCAACGGGGACAAGTCGCGAAACGGACATAAAATTGCGCATCAAACTTGAACTACTCACCAGTGCTTGCGTCTGTCAAGCCTTTTTACATGATCATTCCGTCACGAAGAGTTCGTTGCCTGAGCCGCCCTGGCACAGGTACAGATGTGCCGTCCTCGCCGCCTGGAGCTTGGAGTGAAGTTATGTAAGCTTCCATACTCTGTCAGGTTGAGATTGGTCGTGTTGTCGTGCAATGCTGTGGGATATCTGTAGCGGCCGCATTTCTGCCTTGACGGTGTAGTCGCGCAGACTGATCCAGGACACACGGACCCTTGGACTGGAAGCAACTATATCGCACTTGAGTCGCAGCCGTCAGTCGAGTCAAGCGATTTTAGGGTTCTGGAGGTCCCGGCCATGGCATCGTCTCCAGTCGAACGACAGGAGCTGGATGGAGTCGCACTTCGTGAGCTGGAGAAGCTCGTGGTGGCATCGGCTCGAGTCGAACGAACGGAGCTGGAAATGCTCATGAAGAAGCGATATCCCAAGGTGCCGAGGCAGTTGGTGTGCCAGCTGTGCACGATATGGTTCGCGGAGTACAACAACAGCTTGATCAACGAAGTCGCTGACGAGCCGATCGGGGAGTTCTTGGAGCGCTACTTGTACAGGACTCAAGCCGCCTTGAAATCATACCCAGAGCAGTCGCAGGCATACCGATCCAAAGACCTGGAGCAGCAGTTCCTGGTCAAGGTTCTCGAGGGGGTCTTCAAGATTGAGCTCGAGGCGGATGAGCCCTAGTCGATGTCGCCAGAAGAGCACCGGTCGATGTCAGGACGGCTTTCGATTGGACGGCTTTCGATTCGAGGCGGGGGAGCCTCAGTCGACAAGTCGACGTCGCATGAGGAGCTTAGTCAATGTCAAGACAGAGCTTAGTCGATGTCAAGACAGAGCTTAGTCGATGTCAAGACAGAGCTTAGTCGATGTCAAGACAGAGCTTAGTCGATGTCAAGACAGAGACGGCTATGCAAATTAGGTTGTAGCTTGGTCTGTTGCAGTCGCCACCGACCTCATGGAAAAAATTGCTTTCCCTATGCACTCGCTCGCAGATAGATTAGCTGTTAGCTAGTTCGTTGCCGGAATCCCCCCTGGCCCAGGTACAGATGTGCCGTCCGCGCCGCCTGGAGCTTGGAGTGAAGTCGTTATGTAAGCTTCCATACTCTGTCAGGTTGAGATTGGTCGTGTTGTCGTGCATTGCTGTGGGATATCTGTAGCGGCCGCATTTTTGCCTTGACTGTAGTAGTCGCAGACTGATCCAGACACGTGCTGTCGGAACCGCTTCGAGCTTGGAGGTGCCGTCGTAGACTTATCCAGACACGTCCTGTGTTGGAGCTTAGACTTCTTCAGCCCCACAGGTCGCAGTTCTGGCGGGCTCAGAGTTTTCAGTTGAGTGTAGTCGCTGGTGGCCTTCGCTGCTGACATGGATAGCGCTGCGGAGCTTGGTTTGCCGCAATCTGGGCTGATACTCGCATCTTGTCTCGAGTTGGTTCGTCTTTCGCGAACTGCGCGTGTGAAAAGAAGACTGCCGCTAAGGATTATTCCTGGATGGCGAAGATCTTCGAGGGCAAGAAAACGATGGAGATCCGAAGTCGATGTACCAGCAAAATTGGACAGAGAATCGGCTTGTGTAAGAAGGGCTTCTGCCACGGCACTGCAACGATCGACCGCGTGTGGCCTGCTTGCAAACACAGAAATGCTTGTTTCAGATTTGCATCGTGGAAGAGCTGTTTAAGAACAGACATGGTGCTGTTGCAGCAATCTATAGCCAAGGATGGACATCACAAACTCGGCCGAAGAGTACGAGTCGTTGCACCTGGCTCCAAGCACCTATTACCGGAAGTGGAAGAAGGTCTGGGGCTGGGTTTTGAAAGATGTCCGGCGATTCCCGATGCCAATGAATTACTTCAGTCGGGGCAGAGTTTGGGTGAGCCTGCAGTCAAAGAAGTCCAAGTCGGCAAGGAAGGCGAAGAAGGCCAAGAAGGCGAACAAGGCCAATTCAAAGAAACGCAAATCGGACGAGTTCACTATCGATTCTGAGGAGTCGTGTGACAACTTGAGCCTCGAGCGACATGATGCAGAATCGGATCTGTTTCGTGAATTTTCTCGGACTCCAGAGTGAGCGATTCGGCAGGCTGGCTCGGAGTCGGAATTGGTTTAATGCAGGCCTTAGGTTTATGTGCAGTTTTCATGATCATCGGTCCGTCACAGAGCCTGAGTCGTTCTCGGAGCTGGAGTTTCGCTAAGTGTTTTGTTGTGTGGCGGCCATACAAACAGGCCGTGCCATAGGCAGTCGTGCGAGTGCGAGGGCAGACCAAATAGCTTTGGACCTGCGTCTTGATTTGGTGTCTGCAGTCGGTCTGCAGTGTTTTGTGCAGCTGACAGTGAAGCTGGCGCAAGGTTGTCATCTTCGACCCAGTGCACTCCGGCGGGGCGCCACACAAACAGGCACCTGGTGTCTGCAAGCAGTCGGTCTGCAGTGTTGAACCGTTCTGCGGGTGACAGTGAAGCTGGCGCAAGGTTGTCATCTCCGACCCAGCGCACTCCGGTGGGGGCTTCGCCTGAACAAGGTGATAAACAGCCAGGGTCAGCGCCTGAAAAAGGTGATAATCTAAGAGGCAGCACGGCTTAGTAAGCGCCTGAAGAAGGTGATAGACAGCATGACTACAAGAGATAAGACGGGGAGAGGACCAATATCCTATAAGGCAATCCCAACGAGGAGCTACTATGGACGGAGAGACAAACAGCACGACTGCAAGCAAGAGAGCGACATGGACAGACAGCGACAGAGCTACGGAGATGGAGAGAGAGAGAGAGAGAGAGAGAGAGAGAGAGAGAGAGAGAGAGAGAGAAACCATCACGAAATCTTCACGCCCTTCCAAAGCCCCACGAACATCGGGGGGGCCCTTAGGGCCGGGGGGCTTCGAACACCCCTCATGCCCCGGGGAAGAGAGAGAGAGAGAGAGAGAGAGAAAGAGAGGGAACTAGAGGGAACGAGAGAGAGAGAGAGAGAGAGATAGAGAGAGAGAGAGAGAGAGAGAGAGCCACAGAGTGAGAGAGAGAGCGAGAGAGACTTGCGTTGACTTGTCGATTGGCATGGCATGTTTGTTCTTGGCATGAGCTTGACCTTGCTTGCTTTGTCGTTGTCCTTACCCACGCAGAACATGCGAGACACCGTTGGCCGGGTGTCGGGACTGAAGTGCCATACGTTCCTGCTTCTGGCCAACCCACTTCGGTGGATGACAGCAGAGCACATGGGCTAATGCGTCTGCTGGGCAGGATCCTGTGCTCACCCGTTTCGACAATCCTCTCCCCCTGACCGTGCGGCCGGCGGTCACACAGGGGTGCATGTTGCCGAGCGGGGACAGCGCCAGTGCTCTGTCGCCCACTTGGGGTGGAAGGGCGAGGGCTGCACAGTGCCTTCAGACTGCAGGGGAGGCCGCAAGAGAGACAAAGAGAAGGAAAGAGAGAAGAGAGAGAGAGAGAGAGAGAGCCACAGTGAGAGAGAGAGAGCGTGACACCGTTGGCGAGGTGTCGGGAGGGGAGGCTAGGAGAGAGACAGCAGGAGACAGAAGGACAGAACCAGGGAGAATTCCACAGAAACCTACTTGAAAAAAATTAACTACCTCAGGCCGCAAGAGAGACAAAGAGAGAGAAAGAGAGGGAAAGAGAGAGAGAGAGAGAGAGAGAGAGAGAGAGAGAGAGAGAGAAAGAGAGAGAGAGAGAGAGACACACAGAGTGAGAGAGAGAGCGTGACACGAGGGGAGGCCAGGAGAGGGACAGAAGGTCTGAGATACAGAGAGACAGAACCAGGGAGGATAATTCCACAGAAACCTGCTTGAAAAAATTAACTACCTAAAGCGATCTTTAGAAAGGCAACACAGGGAGCCCTGCTTAATCCCTAAACCCCTAATCCTTAAACCCCTAAACTAAGCCCTAACCCCCCAAAAAATACTTGACAAAGACAAAAAAAACACGAGGACTTCTTTGACGACAGCGACTCGGAGGAGGCGAAGCCGATCCTTTCTTGGATCTGCTTTTCGCTTCAGGGCCTAGGTTTTAACGGTTCAGGGTTTGGGGTTTAGGGGTTTAGGGAATTCGGGTTTAGGATGGGTTTAGGGTTTAGGATGTAGGGTTTGGGTGTACGCTTCAGGGCTTACTTTAACCCTCAAGAACCTACCATTTTAGGGTTCCTTATTGTGATTTCCTTGTATAAGTCCTTAAAAAATGAAGGTTATTCCGAGTTAAGGTCGGTTTCAGGGTTTGGGGCTTCAGGGCTTTGGGTTTAGGGTTTAGAAACTTAGGGTGTAGGGGGTTTCGGGTTTAGGGATTGGGGTTGCGGGTTTAGGGCCAAGGGTTTAGGCTGACGGTTTACGGGATTCGGGTTTAGGGGACTAGGGTTCTGGATTTAGGGCTTGTGGCTTTGCGCTTTGGGGCTTAGGGTCTGGTGTGTGTAGGGTCTAGTTGGGATTTTTCAGGGTTTTGGGCCTTAATGGCTCATGTAATAGGAGATAGTTCGAATCTGCAGCTTCAGCATAAATGACCATCATGTTGCGTTTTCTGTTCTGGCTTAGAAATATGTTTGAAGATCTGGGTTAGAGAAAACACAGACGCACACACACACACAGATTGGGTTAAGAAATGCGACGACGACCTCCATTACCAGTGCTACTCCCGTGTTTTCTGCAGCCATTGCTATCCCTAAGCCCTAAACGCTAAACGCTTAAACCCCTCAACCCTAAACCCTATCCAGGCTTCCGAAGAGCCGGAGACAGAGGCGAGCCGATACACTGCGAACATGCGGAATCGACTCTGGGGCTTTTTTGACTTTCACCGTATCGGTGTGTGCCTGCTGTAACCCAAAGGGTCCAAGTGTCATTATGGTATATACTTAGAACCCCAAAATACCCCATAAGTATATATATATATATATATATTTATACCATAATGATACTTGGACCCATTGGGTAAGGGCTCTTTCGGTGTGCTCTACGGGATCTACAAGGTTCAGGGTTTGAAGCTTTTGCATGGGGTTTACATATAGTCTCCATTGTAGTTCCTGTTTTTGGTTAACCAAAATCTCTACTATAGGGTCCTAACCATAAAATTGGTTAACCAAGAAAAGGAACTACAATGGAGACTATAAGTACTATAGTTTTTAGACCCTCAAAAACCCCTGGTAGGGCTTGGATTTCGGGTTTGCGCTTCAGGCTTTGAGGTGTCGCAGGGGACCTTGCCTTGGAATGTGAGTGCACCGTGACTACATGGGTGGTTGTCAAAATTGGGGTCCCTTTTTGGGTCCTTACTATAATACGGCACCCAATATGTAGGGTACCCAAAAAGGGACCATAATTTTGACAACCACCCACATGGCTAGTTTCCAAATTATAGAGGTCCTTTTTGGGGGCGCAGTGCTATTTGGGGGTCTAGATAGGGCCCGTAACTTAGAGAACTACTCACACGTTCGCAGGTCTCGCCCGGCGAAGCCCCGACGGTGGCAGGTGAGAGGCCCAAGTTTGTAATTGATTTGCTGCGACACAGATGCTTACAGTCGTTGTTTCTCTCGTTCTAGTTCATTTGCGTGTTTGGCTTTGTTTTGCTGCTACTCTCACTGTTTCTCTCTGGCTGTCCCTGTTTCTGCAGCGGAAAAGTATCATGAACTACATCCGCACCAATCCTGGCACAAGGAAATCGAAAGGTAGCATGAGGTTGCTGGGCAGGACTTCAGACTGAGGTTTAACGGTTTGGGGCTTTAGAGTTTTAGGCTTTCAGGGTTTAGAGGTTTAAGGGCTTAGGGCTTTAGTGGGTTTAGGGTTTAGGGCTTAGGATGGGTATTCCGTGCAGAGCTTCGGCTAAGGTCAGGACGCCCAGGCCGAGGAGGAGGAGGACGATGAGGAGCCCGCCCCAGGAACTTCTGCAAGAAACCTCAGCCCCACCCCCGAAATCCCAAACTGGGCCCCAAACCCGAAGCCCCAAACTTTAAACCCTAAACCCCGAAATCCACCCTAAATCCCAAACTGGGCCGCGAACCCCAAGCCTCAAACTCTAAAGCCCAAATGCAATACCCTTTTAAGCAACCCCGAACACTCTCAAGATCCAGAGCTCGCCCTCCACCAAACCGGAAGTGAATCAAACGTTCAACTCCTAAACCCTTAATTGAAAACACACATAAAAATAAAAATAAAAAAAAAAGCTCTAATTAAGCCCTAAACCCCTAAAGGCTGAGGCCTAAACCCTCACCCTCTAGTCCTTGCCGGCCCGAACCTCTAAATTCCTAAGCCCTGTGGCCGGCAGACATGAACTTCCACAGGTGCTGCGGTGCCAGAGTCCTTGTATTCTATTTCATGCGGAGTATCTGGGCTCATAGCACCGATGGAAGCTGTCTGTTGAAGATGAAAGGGAGCTCAACAGACAACAAAGATTCAAAACCTCACCTTAGACAAGGACTTCTGGTTCTCCGAGTTCGACAGGGCAGAGGACTGCTTGGCGGATGCAATGGTGCGAGGTTGCTTGCGCTTTATCAGAAAAGTATCCCTGATTGGATCTTTTGCCGTACGTTCGTACCCATGAGACAGAGGCACGTGTAGGCATGCATGGCTGCACTGTTTGCACTGTCTGCCTGTCTGCCTGTCTGTCTGTCTGTCTGTCTGTATCTGCACGCGCACCCAAATTGCGTATGTCTGCCTGTCCGTCCGTCAGTCCCTGTGTCAGTTTCCAGTCTGCATATTGTCCGTCTGCCTGCCTGGCTGTCTTGCTACCTATATGTATGTATGTATGAATGTATGAAGGTATGTACTCCTTCATGCATATTTCTGTGAGACTTGGCGGCTTCCGAGTTTCATTTGCCACACGCGCTGTCGGATGCGAAGCCCCGAGATTCCAAACACAGTGCGTGTCAACCCTTGTGCCCGGCCGCAGGACCCGGACGAGCCACGTGAACCGTAGATGTCTCGGTTCTTGCAGGTTCCACTGCCTAAAGAGCCCCTGGAAGACTTCAGAAGGGGATCAGGTAGTGGTGGCTCATACCCGACGATGTAACAGTCCAGACGAAGCCGTTTGCATGCGCTTGTGTGGTGCACATAACATGACGCTGGTGGGAAGCATTGAGTGCATGCTTGTGACAGCTGGTGTTCATGCTGGAGTAACTTTAGCTCAGCAAACTTGACAGCGGACGATTATCCATGGTAGTTCCGTCATATACAGTTAGTTATGTACATCTACGAGTACCGTCTGTATAGAAGTTAGTCACAGGCTTGATGATCGAAGCCGACGAACTCGGCCATTTCGATTCACATGCATTTTCGACGTGCTGTTGTTCACACGATCCTTTCTCTTCAGTGTCCTGGAGCCGTGAAAGATGCTATGAAACCCCGTGTATCCTACGTCCTACATGGGAGTCTCCGAAACGAGGGGATCCAAACATAGTACCCCAAATAGTAGGATCCTTATTATGAGGACCCCAAAATAAGGTACCCGTAGTCTTCGGAAACTCCCACATTGTCTAGCCCCGTTCCAATTCTTTGGGTCGCAGAACTGAGCTCGCAAAGTACTTTGCTGTGACAGGTAATATAGGGCCCTAAATAATTACCTATACTGTTTTGGGGGTTCCTTATGATTATTATAGTATAATGGGCCTCAAAACCCTATTCTAATTATTAAGGCCCCTATATTAAGTATGCAGCTCTTCAAAGAAGCGACTGCGTGCCCTAAAGGCCTTAACCCCTAAGCTGAACTGCGTGAGCCCGGGGCTCGACAGTTGTTGTGCAATGAGGCCTCCAGGCGCGATTCCGGTGCCCGGTTCTGGAATACAGGTGGCTGCGGCACAGATTGCAGAAAGCGAAAGGGATGTTTCTGCAATACAGATCCCCAGCACGAGGATTCGCATAAAGACCCCGAAACTCTAGACCCGGAACTCGTTTCTCGGCCTTCTGATCTGTGATTACGAGGCTTATCCTGAGATCTTGCCCAGAAACGATATAGGGTGTAGGTTTTGTAGTAGGGCTTATGGGGTTTGGGGTTTAGGGTGTCAGGGTTTAGGATTTGGGCTAGGATGTCCCGGGCTCTTGAGCGCTTGCCATAATGCGGTGCGTTCAAGACCCCGAACCCAAGACACCAAATAGAGGGTTTAGAATACTTACGAATCATGTAAACCCTAAACCCCTAAACCCTAAACCCCTAAACCCCTGAACCCTAAATCCTATTGTAATCATAAAGGCTCCGGAAGTACGGAGTCACAAGATCCTGAATCCCGGAAACCTGGACACCTTAAATCCGCAGACCTGCGCCCCAAAACCCTAAACCCGAAAATCCTCAAAGCCAACATGCACTATCTGGGTTGTGCTTTGGGATAATTTTGAATTTCCTTTATTTCCTTATAGAGGGAACCTATTCATAAATAATTTTCAAAGGGTTTAAAGCACAACCCAGATAAGGGTTCTATAAAGGGTTCCTTTGAGGGAGGGTCCTAAACTGTTTTCACCTTCTGGAACCCCTAAACCTCTACAGCCCAAACCCCTAAACCCAAATACGGTTGATGCTATACATCCTGCATTACCTCAAGGATCCTAAACTATGGGACTGACGGCATATTCCTTATTATGGATAATGCAGGATTAAAATCATCAACAGTACTTCCCCCTGCTTAAAGCCCAAACCCGCTAACCCTAAACTCCTAAACCCTAGTATTATCCCCTTTTTGTAACATGAAGGCTCGCCCGGGACATATCCCCGGCGCAGCGGGAGCCATGATCGGCGACACTTGGGTTGGAAAAGCCTTGCTTTCGACCCGCGTTTAGAGGCTTTACGGTTAGGGTATTTAGGATTTTAGGGTTAATTGGGCTTTCTTGGATGGTTTCCTATATAGGGTTTTTGGCAAGGGCTTAGAGTTTCAGGCTATGGTGTTGGGTCTTCAGTGCTTTCGAGTTTTATGAAGGCTCACTGTCGGGTCAGCTCTGGCTGGGCAGTGCTTTTCAGATCGAGTTCATTGCCTAGGGCTTGATGTTCCGGATTTAGGCTCTTTGCTTCCAGATCCCTAGCCGTGGATGCTAAGCTCTAGATGCATAGGATCCTCTTGTGTCGGATCAGACAAACTGCTGGCAAGGAAGAGATGAACGACGAGAGCAACTTGCCTGAAGCTTGCCTTCAGGGTCAGGGTTTTGGTGTGTGCCATGGGCAGCATCTATCTATCTACCTATCTATATTTATTTATATATATATATATATATGTATGTATGAATGTATGTATGTATATGTACATGTACACATATATGCATATCTACGTATATACTGTATGTACTCTATATATACTTTATTATATATATATATATATAGTACACATTCATTGGTTTAGGTTTTAGGGTTTAGGGTCTAGGTTTTAGAGGGGAGGGGTAGGGTTTCCTATTCTAAGGCAGCCCGAAGTTCAGATTGCGTGAGACCAGCTTGGGCTCAGGTGACATCGAGGAGCCAGTTCACTTCTGGCGGGGGAGGGTCGCAGCTCTTCGTCTTCCTTCCTCGGGCGGGCAAGTTTGATATCGGAATAGTTAAATTTTGTCGGAAAACTTAGTAAAAGTCTACCCACTCAGTCCTCCACGGTCATCCACGCCGCCGCTTGCGCAATCATGACCATCATCACCGTCAATATTATCGTTAGCTCTCATATCTGTTAGTCCTACTACTATTAATGTTATACTAACTGTCATCACTACTGGATATTATTGGATTTCTCTTGTTCTATCGCAGGCAATCCTCATCATCATCGTCATCAACACCATCACCATCACCATCAGCAGCAGCATCATTGCAAGGCTTATCCTGCTCATTGTGATCAAAATGATGGTCATCACCATCATACCACCTGGATGCTCACTTCCATCGTCACCGACATCATGGCCACCGGCATTGCAACGTGCAGCTTCTTCATCTTCTTCCCGCATTGATACGGGTCCGCCAGAGAAGGAGGAACATACACGTAGTCAGTGTAGACTCGCCCAGATCCCAAAGCTTCGGCGCAAGCACTCCCGAGAGCTCTCCAGGAACTACAAGGGTTTAGGGTTTAGAGCCGGCCTGTAAACCTTAAACCGTCGCAGTCGCATTTGTTGTATAAGTTTTGGGGATTTCATGCCCTCGCTCCACATCGCACACAACGACAAGCCTTGATCTCACACTCGAGAATTTCTGACTTGCAGATTCGCAGTGTAGGTGAAGTTAAACGCAGAACATCAAGCCCATCGTGTGCTTGCTAAATCCAGCCGCTGGTTTGAATATGACTGGACTGGCAGTCCGACTTGGCATGCTCTCATAGTCACCTTCAAGTTCAACATGGCTGTTCCAAGGAAAGTGTAGTTCCCCATTGTTCTTGATATGTAATTGTAAATTGGGTTAAGCATCACCACTTGGCCTTCGAGCACATTCGTTGTGTCTGTGGGTTCGGTAGAACACCAGCAAATGACAAAAACATACCCGGAACTCCCAATACAGCCTATACCCTTGCCATTCTGGCTATTCTTCGTTCGAAGACATGTGGGATCTCGACGCTGGGGCCCTGCAAAGAACAGAATGCTCCGGTTTCGGATTCTGGGCTTATGTAGTTCGATTTGCATATCAGTGCCGCGCTCTTGCGTGAAACGATTGATGCTTGCCTGTTTGTTGTCTCGCATTTCTGTGGTAGCATCAACCCTGCACCCCTGTATAGTCGAAAAGTGTTCTGAGAGCGCTAAACCTGGAAGCATCTACGGTTGAGTCGCGCCATGTGTCGGCGAGCTCGTACGGGAAGGATGGTTTGATGTGGTTGATGATACAAATCCTGCACTACCTTATAAAGACCCTAAGCTATGGGAATACTGGTATTTTCCTTATTATGGCTAATGCAGGATTTATATCATAGAGATAAAGCAGGCGACCCCTGAAAGCAGTGAGCACACACACGCACATCTCAAATTGGTTTGATGTTGTGTTGGCTTTAGTTGTTTCCGGTAGTTGCGGGCAGCAATAGATACAAAGTTTACATCATTCAAGTAGCTGCCTGCAGAGATTTGAATTCCGGTCTGTAGATGGTCCTTTGAATTATCATGCTCTCTTTCGGCATGCTGGGAGAGGTGCTGATGTTGCAGGTACGACTGTATTCCCGCTTTTCGTGGAGGCTACATGATACCAGATTTCAGATGTCCATGTTATGCAAAGTTATATACACAAGGTGGCTTGTTTCACGTGGCTTGGCACGCCAGCATCAAAAGTAGAATGGAGCCCTAGCTACAGAGCTTTCACATGTCCATACAAGGCTTGTGCCGAGGGCTACCAACATTATGAAGCATGATTTCCAATTTCCGACTCGGCCGATGCAGTTTCAGCATAAATAACTCACATCTAGCTAGTATGAGTCGATAACGCTCGTTGCGTTAGGATTTGTTGGGACTTCCGGCTTGCAGCAGTCTCCGGTAAGAAGTCGAAGATGGAAAGCACTTCTACAGTGAGCTTCACAGCCACGACCGGCTGCCCTTCCGTTCGCCATGTGATCTGATGGCACCGGATGGACCGTGATGTTTTGCGACCATGTGCCATTCGGCTTGCCGCCCCACGGCATACGCTCCGTGCGTGGCCGCTGGCCGGCAAGGACCGCATAGAGTCGATAGAGCAACCATTTCTGCCATGGATTCCATAGATGCTTTGCCAAGACCCCATTCCCCGGGCACAAAGAAGTCGAATGTGCTGCGCCCTACGCAAGAGTGAAGAGTGGACTATGTAGCAAGGGCATGAGAAGGAAATACATGGATTGCTGACATGCCAACCCGCCATGAGACGAACAACAATTTGTTTTCTTTGCACAACTATCTTCACCTGTTGCAACAAATCTGCTGCTTCCCGAGCAATTCCGCCCAAATCACACGCCCACACAACGCGCAACAGATCATATCAACAAGGACGGTCATAATAACGCGAACGAGGCGCCACAACACGTAGAAGGACATGATGATTCCAGAGTAGTCCTAGTAGAGTGCGGCGATAGATACGGGAGTTTCCGAAAATAGGGCTACCCTATTTAGGGGTCCTTATAATACGGATCCTACTATTTAGGGTCCTATATCAGGGTCCCCTATTTTCGGAAACTCCCATACATCGAGACAAGCGACAACAAGCGACAAGGCTTCCGGCTGGGAAGTTCTTGGGCCGCCAGGCCCCCAACAGGGCGGCTTGCTGAGGCCGTCGTCTCGGGCTTCGGCCGGAACAGGGGTTCTTTGGTGTCGGGCTTAGGGTTACTCAATTTAGGGGGTTTAGGGTTTAGGGTTTAGGGTCTTGGGATTTAATGAGGAATTTGTGGGCTTTGGGTTTTACTGTGGATTCAGGGTTGAGGGTTGGGTCGTCTGGGTCTTGGAATGAAGATGAACGGCGAGCCTTTTTTCCTTCTTGCTCCGCATGGGTGTCGCTAAATACTTTCCAATGTAGTATGTTTGGAGTGCCAAATGGGCCCAAGCACCAAAACAGTAGGTGATACAGTCCCCAAAAGTATGCTGGTATTTTTGGGGAGTCATATCTCCAGTACTCTTAAGTCTTAGTAACGGTCCCCGGGAATTGCATACTTTTCTGCTACTTGAACCGTTTGGGTGGGCCATCTTTGTGGTCGGATGCTCCTCCCGGATGATACTCGAAACCCAAGGGGCTATTAAGACTAGTATCTTCTTGGAAAAGACCCAAAACCCCGAAACTCTGCACCGTTCAAGCCGAAAAGCTCTAAACCCAAAACCCTTCAAACCCTAAGCCCTAAACCCTAAACCCTTGAAGACCCGAAACCCTAAAAGCCCCAAGCCCTCAACCCTTTAAAGCCCCCAAGCCTTCAATCCCAAGTGCAAGACTCGCTTCTGAAGCGCAGGAGGGGCTCAGGAGGCGCTGGAAGAGCCAGGCCATCCTAGATGCCTGGGATTGGGGTTTTAAGGCTTCGGGTCTATAGGGGTGTAATTAGGGTTTAGAGTTTAGGGCTTAGGGGTTTAGGGCTTTGGGTGTAGGGTTTAAGGCTTTGGGTTTAGGGGTTTAGGGGGTTTTAGGAGTTGTGTTTAGGATACTAAGGGCTTAACTGGATGGTGTTCATGTTTCACAAGGTTTATAGTATACCCCCAACCAAAATTTCCCCTTAATAAGATAGTATGTTAACCTGGTTGAAGATCTGCTGTTTCCGGCTTTCTGCCCACTAGGCTGCTGCACTTGGGAGGCAGCTTGCGGTTTGGCGGCTGTCGGATGCCATGCATGGGCCACATGGGAAGGCTCGGAGTGCAACGTGAATCAGAGCGCAGAGAGAGGAGGCAGACAGCTCGGGAGAGTTGCGGGCACCTAAACCCTACACCCTAAACCGCTAAATCGCTACACCCCTAGACCCCTAAACTCTAAACTCCTACACTCTGAACGCCCGTCTGATCACTTCAGGCAGGATGAAAGCTACGCAGCGCAACTGCCAGCTTCTTGGACTCAATGGAGTTCTGGGTTCCTGTGCCCGAAGGTCCTCAGCCAATTCCTGCTTTCGGCTCGGTATGAAGATTGCTGTCATATTATGGCAAAACTGGGAAGAGCAGCTCCAGGCAAACTAATTATATGAATACTAAAAATGTGTGTGTGTGTGTGTGCGTGTGTGTGTGTGCGTATATATATATATATATATATATATGTATATACATATAAACATATATAGAAAAATATACATATACATATACTTATATAGTATATGTATATATACATATATATCGACATCATTTTGCCTTGGCGAGCCATAAAGATCCCAAGTTTTCAGGGCGCACTACCCTAAGCTAAACCGGGGCAGAACCCTAAACCCCAAGTTATAGACCTTAAGCCCTAAACCCTTAACTACTGCCCGAAACGAGGGCGTCCCGGGCTGAGCTTCGGCGTGATGCCCCGCCTTTCGTCACTCGGCTTGCCCACGTCCTCAGAGTAGTTGAGGTTTTTTTATCAAGGATCTTGCTCTATTATGTCTAGGTTTCTATGTAAGGGCATTTGATGTGGATCTGATTTTTTTACATGCTGTTTGGGTTTAGGGTTCTATATGAAGCAATACAATATGGGTTACACTATTCAGGGTGCTACACACGTGTCCCTTGTCTGTCTGACACTCTTTCTGGAGTTCGGCTCGGACACTGCTGCAAGTCTTCGGCACCAACCGGCTAAGCCCTGGATAACCTTAGGTTTTAGCTGCTCCAGGATATTTGCGGCTTGGCGTTGACTGTTGTTCTTTGGATGTTTAAACGTTTGCACGGGACCTAAGAGCATCGTTATCCGGTTTGGGCCCAATTTGGGATCAAAGAGGGTTTAGGCTTGAGTTTCGAGTTCTAGTGCTGGGTATACACTTGGAGACTGTACATCGGTGCCTGCATCAAGTATTTATGGTTGCGGTGTAAGCCAAGGTGTTCAAAGCCTCCGAGCTTTTTCCTGCTGCCTGAAACAGCAGGAACCGAGCGATACCCTTGTACTCCACTGCTGCCAGCAAGGCAATCAGAATTCCACGGTGGCTCTGCTCCCTACACAGATTCCTTAGGACGCAGGTCGAAAATGTGCACCGACTTCTCCAGAGGACGATGCGCAATAGAGTCATATGCTAATTACTGTACAACAATAACAACACTAGTATCACTAATGAAAAACAGTATACTGAATCCTGGTTACGCCCCTTCAGATTTGCAGCTTTTGGCTTGGCCGTCGTCATCTTGCGCGGTTTTGCTTTCCAATTCTAGACAGATGACTGCCCTGAAGGTTACCCAGCTGCGACGTGTACCTACCGAATCACGTGATCTTCATGTGTTCTTGGAGGATGGCTTCATGCTGCATGGAGATGACAACGAGTGAGATTCCTCAGCGTGACATCCGGGGGCGGGCTGTTGCAAGCAGAGAAGGTCCATGCCTGCAACGTAGAGCACCGCCAACATCTAGGAAGACATCTGGAGATGCTGCAGCACATGGAATTGGCACTATATAAGCCCTGGACCATCCTAAACCCTAAACAATTTCCGTAAAAAGGGGACCCTGATATAGTACCCTAAATAGTAGGATCCTTATTATAAGGACCCCCAAATAAGGTACCCCCAATTTTTTCGGAAGCTCTAAACCCTAGAATCCCTTATAGAACCCTTATAGATCCCTTTAAAGCAACCCTAGGATCCTAAACCCTAAACTGTCCTAAACCCTAAATGACCCAAGTGGCAGGATGCCGTAGCAGATGGCGAGGTCGTAGAAGTGTTGGAGGCTCGAGTTTTCAAAGTGCGGGAGTCGGAATGGGTCGGTTCAGCATTTATAGGGTTTAGGGGGTTTAGGGTTTAGAGGGGTTTAGGGTTTAGGGGGTTTAGGGTTTAGAGGGGTTTAGGGTTTAGGGTTTAGGGTTTAGGGGGTTTAGGGGGTTTAGGGTTTAGAGGGGGTTTTGGCCGGTATTTCAGTTTGTGCTGAAAAGGGTTTAGGGTTTGGGGTCCGGTGCAGGGTGTGCGGGAGCTTTGATCTAGAAAGCAGAGCTGCTTTTCATATCCGTTTCTCGATGCCTGCCTTTGTGTTGATCTGCAGCTCGCATACTGTAGGAAAGGCGTAGACATCATCCCACCCTACTCCTAGACCCCTAAACCAGTTTGGTGTACTAGGATCCCCACATCCTGAGCCATAAACTAGCCTATCCTGGTCTAGGGTTTAGGGCTTCAGGGTTTAGGGCTTAGGGTGTAGAGGTTTAGGGTTTAGGATTTAGAGCTTTAGGGTTTAGGGACCCTAAGCCCCAAGCACCCGCTGGACAGGTTGAGGGCGAGTTTGCTCGTATCCTCTCTCCAGACAGGCCTGCTCCGGCCATGCGCCAGTAGTCATGCAAAGAATCCGGGGTAGATCAGCTAGAAAGTAGATCCCCTAATTTGGGGCCCTATACTTCTAAGGGTACATTATAGGAAACCACCATCACGGGATCTACATTCAGCCCGGCAGTGATAATACGCCACATTTAATCTCTTCCTCCTAGTATTAAACCTCCCGTAATGTAAACACTCCCGGCCCCCGGAATTTCGCGGTTTCGGGCCCACAATTGAAAGTAAATAAGACACTGCTCCGGGTGGCGCGGCCGTGAACCCTGCTACAAGATGAAAGATCCGTGGGGTTGTTTTATGTTTCATTCAGGCTCACAATCTCAAGATCAATGCTCGCAGTCCTGCAGTCCTACATGATACAAAAACCTTGCGCCTCAAAACGTTTGACAAGATCTGGCGCATCGAACATGTTCGCACCGTCGCCACAGCATATCGAAGCGCCGTGCTGATTGCCTTGCGCCTCCCCCGTCGCTGCTCGCGATGCTGCATGTTTGGATGCTTTCCGGCGAGAAGGCTGTCTTGGGTTTCGCTTGTCAAAGTAGTAGTACAACGGAGTGTGAAAGGTAATTATGTGTGTAGCGTGTGCCCGTACAAGTTGCAGCAGTATATCTTCATACAGTAGCACTTAGTTGTTGTTTGTACTGCACGTCAGTTTATGCTTCCATCGTAATTGCGTATGTAGATTTAGACCATTTCAAGAGCCCAAGAGAACCTTCCAAGGTGGAGATTCCGAAGGCAGAGCATGACGACGTGAAAAGCGTAAAGCAACTGACTGAGCATTTACGGCATTTACGGGTTGAAGTTTCAAGGAAAAAGCAGGTTACGGGTCTACTAACCGGCTTTGGACATGGTGATTCCCTAAATGCCATGATGTTTAACTTGTTCGCTTCCTCTCGGGGTTGGCTTTGATGCGGAAATAAGGCGAAGCTTGCAGGCGCTCCTGAACATACCAAGATTCCGGCAAAGACTTGTTCACGGAGAGAGGGTTTTGGAAGATGGTGCTGCAGTGGCCCCATTGGTAGATGTTAAACTGATGGTGCAGGGCTTCACCACTGACTCGCAAGCTCCGCCCAGACTCATTACTCAAAGCTTACGTGGACGAGCATCAGAAGTGGAGTCGTTGTTGGAAGAGCCACAGGATCCCAACTTATTCGATGCCAGAGGCTTTACAGCTCTGATGCACGCATCTGGGCAAGGGCACGTGGAGGTTGTGCGTCTGCTGCTGGAGGCCATGGCCGAGCCGAACTTAGCTGCAAACAGCAACGATGGCACGACGGCTCTTTCCGACGCATCCAACCGAGGCCAAGACGAGGCTGCACGCTTGCTGCTTGAGGCTCGGGCGGACGTGAACGTGAAATCTAACAACGGAGTCACTGCTCTGATGAATGCTTTATTCCACGGCCACGCAGAACCTGCATATTTGCGCTTGCTGCTGGAGGCTCGGGCGGACGTGAACGTGAGAACCAACAGTGGAGTCACTGCTCTGATGAATGCCACTACACGCGGCAACGATCCTGTATACTTGTGCTTGCTGCTGCAGGCTCGGGCGGATGTGAACGCGAAAACCAACAGTGGAGTCACTGCTTTGATGAATGCCACTACACGTGGTAACGCTGTATATTTGCGCTTGCTGCTGGAGGCTCGGGCGGACGTGAACGTGAAAAACAACAGTGGAGTCACTGCTCTGATGAATGCCCTATTCCACGGCCACGCAGAACCTGCATATTTGCGCTTGCTGCTGGAGGCTCGGGCGGACGTGAACGTGAAGACCAACAGTGGAGTCACTGCTCTGATGAATGCCACTTTTCGTGGCAACGCAGAATCTGCACGTTTTCTCCTGGAAGCCCGGGCCAACATGAACGAAGTTGCAAACAATGGAGCTACTGCTTTGATAAACACATTCGTAAGCCGTGACATGAGGTCAACGCAGGTGCTGCTGGAAGCGCAAGTTGACACACGGTGTGCTGTTGCGCGCTGTGCTTTCATTTTCATGGTAATTCTGTTGTTTTTGTTCTCCGATGCAGTCTTCATCTACTTGACGCTCACTCCAGGGAGTTCCGTGCCGCATGTGGAGTCGGCTGCATTTGCCTGCATGCTTACCGGTTGTGTCTTTTTGCTGTTCTTCCGTCTTTGGCACCGGCCCTCGTGGGTTCCCTGGGTGGCATATGCAACACTTACACGGGCTGTTAGACGCATTTGCCGGAGGATCTGAGAACGGACTACCAACTGAGATGTTCTCATATGCGGACAAGACAACCACTCCTGGCCTTCTGGATTCCACAGATCACCAGGTGCCTTGCATTCCTCACTCGGCCTAGCCCCGGGCAGGACTAAAGACTATAAGACTATCTGGATATAAGACGATGTTGTACAATAGCACTGTAACACTGCTATAATATTATATAATAATGCTATTTCTACTACTATGACAATACTATAACAATACTACAAGAATACTATAACAAGACTATAAAATGCGATAATAAAAGCTGCATTATTTCTACAATAATACAATGATAATATAGTCGCAGCGCTTGAACTTACGTGGAGCCTGGAGCGGGCAAGGCTGGCACAACAGCCCACAAGGCTGGAGGACCATTAAAAAGAAGAGCATCTTCTTACTTGAATGTTCATGGGTAGTTATAAGTAGGGTTGTAAGTCCCCTAATTGGGCTTATAACTGTAGTTTCCCGACTTATAACCACACTTATAACTACCCATGAACCTCCAAGCAGTACCAGTCAAACCGAAGAGACCAGAGTAGGGGTTTAGGGCCTAGGGCTCAGGGCTAAAGCTTTAGGGCTTAAGGCTTTAGGGCTTAAGGCTTTAGGGCTTTAGGGTTTAGGGCTCAAGGTTTTAGGGCTTAGGGCTTCAGGGCTCAAGGTTTAGGGCTTACGGTTTTTCCTGTCTGACTGCACTGGACTACTGTCAATCCCACTCACACCCTGATGCACCCAGCCCCCCCTAATATTATGTAAATCCGGATCCAGGAAATACATGCACAAATTAGTGGGGAATTTAAATATTAGGGGAACGAATTATACGTGTTGTGTCATGAATATCAGTATGCATATTAATATTGATATTGATATTCGCACTGGACTTAAGATTCATCTCAACATTGACGCCATCTTGAAGCCCCAAGATCAGCTTCAGCACTCTAAGCTCCAATGCCACCAGCCCAAAATCCAATCCATCTTCTCAATCCCTATAAAACCTCGAGAATCGATCTTCTCATAACCTACCAGCATCTTAATCCCCGTGTAACAA
Source organism: Symbiodinium sp. CCMP2592 (assembly GCA_905221615.1). Lineage (NCBI taxonomy): Eukaryota > Dinophyceae > Suessiales > Symbiodiniaceae > Symbiodinium > Symbiodinium sp. CCMP2592. The sequence goes on from CAJNDT010001913.1 coordinate 877,296, forward strand.
CTCCTTGCAGCCAGACTTTAAGTTGCCATGACCCCGCAGGCGTTGTGGATGGGTGCAATCCAGGCTGGGTTCTTTTCCTTTGCATGGTGCAATATGAACATAAACAGTCATGGCGATCACACTGCTTCGGTTGCGACTACCATCACCACAACCGCCACGACTACAATGGCTAGTTCTACAACTGCTTGCGGACAGCAGTAGATGGAGAAATAGGTGTCGTGGTCGTCGCTGGCTTGCCAGTGGCAGCCTCTTGATCTAGCAGACACCAGTACCCCAAAAGCACAGAAGAAAGGCCACCCTGTTGAGGTTTCGGGTTGGGGGTTTCTGTTTGGGCCTAGGGGTTCGGGGTTTGGGCTTGGAGCTTTAGGGGTGATCGGTTCTGCAGTTCCTGGGTAGTTGCTTCTATAGGTGTTGAGAAGTGTAATAATGATATTAGGAGCAACTGCCAGGCTTCACCTGATAGCTTGAACTGTTTTTGATGCATTGCTGTTTCAGGTATCTTCAATTTACCACGCCTGAGACTTGCCCGCAATGCAGAAGCTATGCGTGGTCTCTGTGCTGTGGCCCAGTTGCTGTTTAAGTTGGATTCTGTTTCGGTCTTGTTGCAACCTCAGTGCCGGTCCGGTGCCGGCCCAACATATGTTTAGCACTCAGTAGCGGTTGCCTGAAATGCTGTGGAAGGATGCCCGCACAAATAACAAGCATAATGGAATTCAGAGCAATCCTTGTGGTGGGTCGTTGAGGCAGCACGGAGTCAACAGTCCGTGTCTTGAAAGTTTGCAGTCGCGGCTATCGTCGGCGTAGGCGATGATCACCGTCATCAACATCATCAGCGTCAACAACATGGCCATCCTCGTCATCACCATCATCATATGCATCTTCATCGCCATCGTCAGCGTTGCTCCTTTCATCTCTCTGGGGTTACCACCAGTATCTTCATCACTGGAATCCTTTTCCTCATTCCAATCATCATGAGCGTCCCTGGCATGACTATCATCAGCTTCTTTGGAATTTTAAGCATGACCACAAGTCATAGTAGCAGAATTCATGCAAGGAGCTACTTGCTGTACTAGCAACCGTGCCAACACATATCAATCGCCGTAAGACCATGACCACATGCAAACCAACACGGGCCTTCGCCAGAGTAACACACAGTCCACAGGCAAAAAACAGTAGCAAACAAAGATGTGAGCATGAGTTTCACAGGTGTATGAAAATTTAAAGCATTGATAGTGAACTAGGTCCTCATCGTACTGTAGTGCCACCGTAGTAGGTAAGCCATCTTTCCACAAAGAGGCGAACGAACAGCATTAATCATTGCACCGTCAGTAGCAGAAACAGTCGCAGCGGCAAATAACAAAGTCAGCACAGTCATTAGTCACAACCGCAGCGCCAGTAATAGCAACCACGAACACAAGCATTGCATCAAGCATCACAGCAACATCACCACTGCACCCTGAATTGTAGGATTGAGGGGATGGAGGGGGGGGGGGGGTCAGAGGATTTTCTCCGTGTTTAGCTCATCTGCTGTGGCAGGGCGGGGGGGGGGGGGGAGCGCAATGTAATTTAGAGTTTCCGCACCCTCCAGCCTAAAGGACAAGGTAGCAAAGGTTCCGAAAACACCACCAACAACAGCACGACGTTCAATATCATCAACACCGAATCAACACCTTCACCGACAACAACACCAAGCAGAACCCCAACATGAGCATGAATTGGAAATCCTCTAGCAACCATAGCAGTACAACAGCGGTGACAACAGCGTGAAAAACCACGGCACAAACAACATCAGTAGCAATACCGATAGCGTACAGACCAATATCACCAACAGCAACGACAAGAAGCATCGTCAACCAGTGCACAAGTCGCAACGACATCCGTTGTTGCACATATATCCGCCGCCGTCGTATGTTCTTGTTGTAGCTGTTTCATGATCGCCACATGAACCTTGGTTGTTTCAACCATGCACCACTCTTTTTTGCTGCAAATGCAAGCATGCATGCGGATGCCAGTAGCAGCAACAAGACCAGCACATCCTCCAGAAACAGCTGTCGAGGCATCTGGATCCTCCGCAAGTAGTCGGATTCTCGGCTGTCTTCGGAGTCCACAGGTTCTGGGGGTGCAATGCAAGCCCACACTGTCATCATCTTCATCATCGCCATCATCGTTGCAATGTTCATCACGATCTTCTTCATGATAATCATCATCATGATGACGGGTCTCGGTGGTCATCGTCGTCATCAGCTTCATCGCCAGCATCAACCTGACGCTAAACTCTTCTCTTCGTCATCCGCTTCGAGTACGCCGGGTAGATAGCTCTGGGACATCGTCTCGACGCCGTTTTCAGCGGAGTTTTCCGGGCGACGGCCACCCTATCCTCTGCTAGATAAGTGAAGTTGAGGGTGGCAGCCAGAAGGAATCGATGACTGGAAAAAAGCTCCTGGGCTAAAGCCACCATGCGCGAATTCAGCAATCAAACCCAGTAGTTTGACCCCACTTCGATGCCTGGCAATCTTCATCCTGCGACGACGTTTGCATTACTCTCGTGCGAACTGCTGGGGCGGTTCTGCTTTGCTTGTGGTTAAACCCTGAACCTTTAACCTTCATCAAACCCAGCAAACCCCATCATAGACCCAAATACACCCTAATAAAAAACCTTAACCCTAAACCCCTAAACCCAACCCTGATAAACCTAGATCAGGAAACCCATGCGAGTCGACGAGTTGCCGGAGGAGCTCTGCCCACGTCTTTAACCACACTCGACTGTGCAGTCGCCTGCCGTCGGTCTCTCCAGTGCATGACCAGCTCTGTTGGGCATTTGGGCAAGAGCATCTCGATGAAGACATGAGACATCCTCTTTACACATGTATGTATGTATGTATCTATGTATGTATGTACGCATGTATGTATGTGTGTATGTATGTCTGTATGTGTATGTATGTGTGTAGATATGTAGGTAGGTATGTATGTATGTACGAATGCATACACATATATACTTGTTTACAGTGTTTGTTCTCTCCTACTCTCACTCACTCACTCACTCGCTCACTCACTCACTCTCTCTCTCACTCTCACTCTCACTCTCTCTCTCTCTCTCTCTCTCTCTCTCTCTCTCTCTCCGTTTCTCTGGCTCTTGCGGCTCAAAATGATTGCAGAATGGTGCCGGTTGTAAGAGAGAGCTCTAGTTTACAAGGGTTCTTGTCGTGTTAGCTTGAGCAATAAAAGGTAAGTCTAAGAACAAAGCGTTGGTGTTCATCACCGTCACGGAAGCACTAATGATGGTAACAACAACAAGACGTATGCTGTCAGTTCATGCTGTGATATGAAAATTGATGAGCATATACAATATACAACTCCTTCACGTTTTATCACGTTATAGCCGACGGTGGTGTACTGCAATGGGTATTTTTGTGTGTTGATAGACGGCTGTACAAAAGAAATAGTACTATGACCTTCTATATTGTAATGTATGACACTATACTCTAGGAGTCTTTTGTTATACCCTACTATGATAGATTTTGGCATGTCATAAAGTGGTACGCCCTATTTACACAGCGTTTGCTGTATCACATGTTACAGCATGTTGTGGTCTATAATTACATGTTTTGAAATGATAGAGTGCTAAATTTCCCATTGGCCTCTTGGGCGCTAGGACTTCGATGTCGTCGAGCCTTTGCCGCTTGGCCCAATCTTTTCGGGTGTATGCCGTCAGTTCTTGTTATACAGCTGTTGTTCGTTTTTAAGCCTGCCGGCATTATCTATCGTGATGTGCTACTTCTGCATCTGAGGATCATCACAGGAGGCACGCCCGGCGTCAATGGCTGGAAGGCGAGAGCCGACAGGAGCAGACTTTCAGTGAATTCTTGCTGCTGCTGCTGTTTTCGACAGCTGCCGCCATCCAACCCACCAAAGTAGATTTCTAAAGCCAGAAGAGAATTCTTGCTTCGAGCTGTCCTCATCGTCATCTTTGGCCCCGTCGTGGTCACGATCAACATGACATGCACGGGTAATCATCATCATCATTATCATCATGACAATCATCACTGTCGTATTCTTCGTCATCACTGGAGTCGCTATCATGATCCTCCTCCTCATCGCCGCCAGATGATCTTGACTGACGAACATGAGGGCAGTTCTCTAAATCAGAATCCCCTTCATGCTCCTCTTTATAAGGGTGCCGCACTGTGTTGTACCCAAGACAGGGACCATTTAGAGAATTATCAATGAAAACTTTCTACGAAGGGGCAGCCGCTGTCTCGTTTCCAGAGCTTCGGCACCGTGCTGGCAGCTGCAGCTGCGAGGGCTCGCCTGGCGCCTCGCTGTGCAGAACACTGCAGAAGGGGCCTAAATAATTACCCACACTAGAGCTCCCTTAACGGGGTCTATAAGGGCTACTTGTGACTATAGGGGCGATTACAAGGATTTAGTACAGGGACCTACCTAATTTCCAAAAAAAAAAATATATATATATATATATATATATATATGTATATGTATGTATGTATCTTGCGGGGGGTCCTTATTAAAGAGCGATAGTATAATGGCCCCATTACCCGATTTGAATCAGTAAGGCCCCTACATTACAGAAGTCAGGGTGAGATTCTGTGGACTTTGGTCTCCTGGGAGTCGTATGTCTGTCAGCGCTTCGAAAGTAGTGGTCTACAGATGTGCCGCTGTAGCTAAAACTAAACTATCCTTTTTTTGAGACCTCTATCTGTTCACCTGCCTGCATGACTCTCTGTCTCTTTGTCTCTCCCTGCCTGCCTCTGTCTCTCTGTTCGCTCTTTCTCTCGCTCCTCACTCTCCCTTTCTCTCTCGCTCTCTCGCTTTAGCTTTGTTGTTTTTTTCTCTCTCTCTCTCTCTCCCCTCCCTCCCTCCCTCCCAGTCCACAAGAATCCTTGAACCCCCAAAAGCCTGAAGCGCTAGAGGCACCAGTCCCTAAACCCAAACACACAACCCAAACTCTGAAATGCGAAGCCTTGAGCCCAAACCCAAAGCCCTAAAGGCCCTCAACCCAAAATCTTAAGCCCGATACCTTACCATAGGGCCTCAATGATTACCTACTATACTATTCTGGGGGCTCCTTATTATATATAAGTATAGTATAATGAGCCCCAAAACCCTATTCTAATTACCAAGGCCCCTATACTAAATCCTTATACTAGCCCTTATAGACCCCTTTAAAGGGAACCCTTATTCTAATTATTAAAGCCCCAAAGCTTACGTGCCAAATCTTAAGCCCGATAGCTTAAGCAGACTGATCGGCTTACCTTTGGTTAGTAGGGAATGGAAGAATGGTAGTAAAATCTGTTGTAATTGTACCCCATTGCTCCATTCCCTACTAACCAAAGGTAAGTCGGTTCGAACTTCCACGCCCCGCTGCTGCGCCAAGGCACAGGCCGAGGAGCTCGGCCACTCGCCTGATTCCCGGAACCTGCGCAGTTTCAGGTTGAGGGGTTTAGGGCTGCAGGGTTTAAGGCTGGGGTTTAGGGGTTTAGGATTTATAAGGATTGATTTATAGGGGTCTAGGGTTTATACGGCTTTGGGGTTTAGGGTTTCGGGTTTAAGGTTCAGGTTTCGGAGGCTGAGGTGTCAGTATAGGGTTGGAAGGGTGCGGCCCCTTAGGCCAAAAGAGGTCTTTGACCTTCCGGCTTCCCTTGCAAGCACCCTGTTCCCACAGGCGAAATCGCACGGAGCATTCCACTTGCCGCTTCCTCGTTCGAAGCCCTGCTCTAACTCCCACGTACCAAACCCTCGGGCGCCAGTTGCCTAAATAGGTTACCAACCATCTATTATCTACCCCAGTAACTACTTAACTGGAGCCCTAGGGAAATAGGGTTTTCTGGGACCTTAAGCTCCACTCCCAGCCCTGAAAAGCTTTCAGACCCTCGACCCTCACCCCCGTAACCCTAAACTCCGAAAGTCTTGAGCCACTGCATCTTAAAAAAAAAAAAGAAAGAAAGTTTTGAGCCCGAAACTCCTAAACTCTGAGCCCGTTACAGATCCTAGGACTTCGTGAGAGTCGCAGGCTCCCCGCCCACACGCTGGACCCCGGGCTTTGTGCGCTACCGGCTGGACCGGCCGGCTTGCCCTATGGTGATGGGAGTGCCGCTTGTCTTGCGCATTTTCTTGTACACGAAAATGTCACCAAAACACATCTGTACGTGCATTGCATAATACACATGTATGTATGTATGTATGCATGCATGTATGTATGTATGTATGTATGTATGTCTATGTGTATGTATGTAACTTTGTATGCATGCATGCCTGCATGTGCCCATGTGTGTATATATTGCACAGGGCATGTGTGCATGGATGCATGCACTGATGCATACACACACGACTTTGCATTTTTTAGAGCTGAATGTCCGTTTTCCGACCGGCTACCAATCCCAAACTCCCCACACACTGTGCAACTTGACGAAGTCTAAAACAGAAGTGCAGTAGACTTCACTCCGGGAGCAAAGCGCAAGCGGTGGACGCCCAGGTATCCCGAACCGGCGCGACCCTTGGAGCATTTTGAGTTTCAGGCCAGTTTGCTCATCCTGCAGACAAGGCACAAAGCATACTTATATAAGTTCATTCTAGTATTTCTCGGCATGGATGACGTAGAAGCTGATGATCCTTTCTGACTGCACTGTTTGCGACTCAGGTCCGCGGCGACTGGACTTTCCGCTGTTCTTCAGACCAACTTCTCCGAGCGATGGATGTAATGGGCTTCGTGCCTGCGTTCTGCAGGGTTTAGGCTTTTGGGGTGGGGTTCTGCGACATGCACCGGACCGGAACACTAACGCCACACATTGAACACGCGTAGCAGAGGGTGTTGGACGCCTCTTCAGTTGTACATGCAGACAGCTTGCTTTTGCCTCATAGCCCTCCCGCAATGAAGAAGAAAGCCGCTCCTGATCGTAGCTCAGGTTACCTTTCCGTACCGCAGCCCTGTAGCGACTCGCTGCAATCAGCATGAGTTGATGAACGATTGCAAGGGCTGCAGGGCTTGGATTCCCATTCATGTATTATGTAGGTACGTATGTGTATATACTTATAGATCTACTTATGTGCCCAGAATGCTATCCCCACCATCGCCGCTGTCACCCAGCATCAAATATCGGTGTATTCCTGCTGCTGCAGCATGACTGTATTCACTGTCCATCGAGATCACCATCGTTAGCATGATCGGTTATGACCATGATGGTCGTTTTCGTGATAGCTGATAGCGACAAAGAGCCACACCATAACGTCAGACCGCACTAGACGTGTCGGCATGACGAAAAGGTTCGCCAGCAACTGTGATGCGCGTGTCATCTGTGTTTCTTCTATCGTGATGTTTGCACGGTTATGCTATGTTCTTCTTATCCGATTGCGCGTGTCGGTGCGATATTGAAGTTCATTGATTCGTTCTTCTTCTTACACTTACTATCGTCTCCTTATAAGGACTTATTTTTGTATTTTTGTTCATATAAAACCCAAGAGAATATTGAAAGTTTTATTTTCTTATGGTTCTAACGCGGGGTATAACTTAAAAAATCAAGCCTTTCGGGCCTGGTTAGCGCCTGCGTGCATCGACCACTGTAGTCTTCTGACTGCCAGCCGTGCCCTAAAACCTTTCATGCATAATCCAAGCATATGCAGAATCTGTACTAGATTACCTTATTTAAACCCTACACCCATTCAGGCAAACATCTGCAGAATCCATACTAGATTACTTAGTTCATTAAACTCTATAAGCCGTTTGGGGTTTAGCTTATAAGGTGTACATACTAGACTACCTTACCTTAACTAAACCCGAAGTCGTTTCGGTTTAGGGTTTACTGGATTGAGTCCTGAGCCCCTCAAGGCGACCTTCTGGAAGACGTCGTTCCTAGCAGCTGCCTTCCCCGCGGGCCGCGCTTCACGTGCGGGCTGCTGGGACAAGGACTTTGGGGGTTTAAGGTTCAAGGTTTACGTTTTAGGATGGTTTCAGGGCTTCGGGTTCAGGGTTTAGGGTTAGGGTTTAGGGTGTAGGGTGAAGGATCCCTGCAGATGGAAGACATCGATCCGAAGACGCTTTAGAGTTGGACGGTGTAGACTAAGATCTTAAACTTTAAAACAGCAAATCCTGAAGCCCCATACCCTATACTTATCCTGAATTTGCAAACCCAAAACCTCAACAAACGTGGTCAAGCCTGAAATCTTGCAGGGCTGGAGGTAGATGCTTCTGTAGGATTCTGTACGGATTCGTGGGTCTCAACAGCGTTTCATCTTGGATCCTATCTTCACTTCAGACCTGGTATCGGCGCAGTTGACGCCCGGCTTCCGGCTGGGAATGCTCGGTTTGGTTGAATAGCCGAAGTGCATCGAATGCCTGAAGTCAACGTAGTCTCTGCGTGCTGGATGCCAAAATGTCGGATGATGATGGGTTTGGGGTTTCGTAGTTTCCTCTCTCATGTCTTGGTTCAGTAGGCTTCTCGGAGAACGGCTGGCTATCCATGCCCTGCCGTCACTGTAGCCTGGCTCTTTGCCGCTGCGTTTGTCCACGAGTCTTGCTGCAACATGTTCCTCCGGAAGACTTGGTGTAAGAGTTGAAACACTTTGGGGGGAGTGGTGGTCGGGCTTCTGCCGTAGTTCCTTACACCCGACCCTCATCAAGAACCTACTTGTCAGTCCACTGTCATCAGGGTGACATGATGCAACGCAGGCTGCAAGATCATTTTAGGAGTTCAATCAACAATCGGCTTGGGCTTGGCCTGAGAAGCTGCCGGAATATTTCCCTCTTCACGACACCGATCTTCCTAAATGGAGCAGATAACTGCATCGCTGGACATATATACGGAGCTGTGCATGTATATTCAGCTGCTATTTTAGCTACACACAGAGTAGGCTGTGCAGACGAGTTGTCATGAAAGGAGCTGACTTTCCTTTGCAACGGCATCCGGTGTGCTACGGCAACTTGGCAGTAGGCGAAGCTGCACGGCGCTTCGATTGAGGGTTTAACGGTTTGCGTGGGTTTGGGCGCTCAGCGTTGCTTGCAATACAACTCGTTATACAGACCCGGAGCTTGTAATTCCAAGGTCACTGCGTGCTTGTCCTGGCTGGTGAAGTTACAGTGCGCATGCTGCACGGTGACACTGGTTTCTTGGATGTACTTTCAGCAATATTTTTTAAAGGGTTTAAATGGTGCGTATAGGGTTCAGGGTACCCTAAACCCTGAGCCGTATCAGTCTGAGACTTCCTGTCCTAAAGAAGAGGAGCTCAGATACGAAGCCCGATATCATCCTAAACCCCAATCGCTTAGGCATTCAAGCCCTGCATTGTCAACCCTGAAACCCAAAGGGTTTGGGGGTTCGTGTATTCGTGGGTAGGGCTTTTAGGGTAAACGGAAAACTTACCCCAAAAAACCCTAAACCGTAAACTTCCCTACAACCTAAACCCTATGCCCCCAAAACCCTTAACCCGACTTCTCCGACCCCTCGGCCAGGTGCTGTCGCACTTTCGGCTGCTACAGGGCTGCTTGGAGCGGCTGTAGCTGCGACAGACCTGCTTCCAGGCTTCATGGAACTATCCGATATATTGTATTCTATTTAAATGTAAAATGTATATATTCACTGTGTAGTATGCATTTTTTTATTATACATATTAACGTACATGTACATACAGTTACATATATACTCATAATATACATAGATGTAGACATGGTTACGTACATATGCATATACATAGACACAAGCATACAAACATACACATACACATGCATGTACATGGTATGTACATGTACATATACGTACACATATTCATATGTATATATGTATGTGTATATATACACGCGCTACATGAACATAATGCTATACACACCTCTTGCACATATTCGTATGTGTATGTATATATGTGGGCATATATACATACATATATATATATATATATGCATCCAGCTATCCATCCATCCATCCATCCATCCATCCATCCATCCATCTAGATGTATGTATGTATGTCACCATGTCGTATTGATTTGAAGGCGGTTTGTCGTGTCTAGTCGTTTAGTCACTAGTCTTGGCTTCAGATACTCTCGCACATGGCAGGATGCCTTGCATACACATGGGTAGTTCTCTAAACCAGGGCCACGTTTTGAGGAACCGTTATGAGAAGGACCCTGCGAGGGACCCTATAATTGAGAGAACTACCCACATCTTGCTGTCCCAAGGTTCGACGACGCCGAGGCGGTCGATGTTTGCGAAACCTGCAATTGAAAGGCTGCCGATGTGTAGTCCAAAACGTCGAACTTGCGGATGGAAGGGTCATAATAAGCAGTCATGGTCCTAATATACTGTTACAGTCAGAAGTTCCGAACCCCTACTCTAAATATTATGTACGGTCCTAATATACTGTGATTGCCATAGACCGCCAACCCCTACTCTCAATATTCAGACGGTTATTCTACTTGGAGGTTCATGGGACTTAGTAAGTACAGTTATAAGTACCTTAACTGGGGTTATAAGTAGTTATACGTATAGTTACCTTATTTATATCCCTAGTTACAAAGTCCCATGATCCTCCAAGTAGACCCTAAACCCTAAACCCTATAGATCCCTTTAAGGAACCCCTATAGATCCCTTTAAGGAACCCCTATAGATCCCTTTAAGGAACCCCTATAGATCCCTTTAAGGAACCCCTATAGATCCCTTTAAGGAACCCCTATAGATCCCTTTAAGGAACCCCTATAGATCCTTTTAAGGAACCCCTATAGATCCCTTTAAGGAACCCCTATAGATCCTTTTAAGGAACCCCTATAGATCCCTTTAAGGAACCCCTATAGATCCTTTTAAGGAACCCCTATAGATCCCTTTAAGGAACCCCTATAGATCCTTTTAAGGAACCCCTATAGATCCCTTTAAGGAACCCCTATAGATCCCTTTAAGGAGCCCTTTAAGGCCCCCCAAATCCTTTATAGTAAACCCCAAAAAGTTGGAAACCGGATTAAGGCCAAATAGTGCTGGGATGCCCTATACATTACTCTTAAGGATTGAGGCTATTGGGTTTCCAACTTTTTGGCTTCTACTGTAAGTAGCTTTGGAGGACCTGCCAGGGCTGGAGCTCATGGAGGCTTCCCTCCGCGAAGGCTCGGAAAGGGCACAGGTTTGGTAGAGTTTAGAGTTTGGGGGTTTAGGGATTAGGATGATTTAGGGTTCCGGGTTTAGGGATTAGGATTTAGAGTTCAGGGTTTAGGGATTAGGATTTAGAGTTCAGGGTTTGGTTATTTTGTGGAGGAGATGTCCTGATACTCCCGCCTGGCTGGTGGCATCAGACGCCGCCACGTCGGCACTCATTTCCCGAGTTGGTTGGCATGTGGGGGTTTCCGACAATTGGGGGTACCTTATTTTGGGGTCCTTATAATAAGGATCCTACTATTTGGGGTACTATCTTAGGGTCCCCGATTTTCGGAAGTTCCCATGTAGTCTCACATGGTCAGCTTCGCCACGTGATGTTCCCAAGCATGGCCCGAATTTCTCTTCGGATGTTTCCTTTCGCTGCTGATGCTAAGCAATAGAGACAACCAAATCCATACTTCTCCTGGAACTTGGCGAAATCCGAATTCCGAAGCCAGATGTGAATTCATGCCAACACCGCACCGAAGTTCGGAACTCCCATGACAACCTGCCGGGGAATAGAGAGCCGGAGTCTTTTGTATTGGTGCCCCCTTACAGTCCCTTCTATAGAAGTGCAACATCCATCCAAACCTTGTTCCAAAAATGTGCTAGCTTGTGATTGTGGTGCTGGTCGGGACAGCATGGGCTCATACCTGTCGAAGCGAGTCCTGACAACTTCCAGTGCCCTTGCACTTGTAATCACACGGGGTATCAAGGGAGGGAGGCGTAAGACACGTGATGCAAGTCGCCACCTCCGGTTTTGACTTGCTTTCTGCCTGATTCTGTAACTCTGAGTGGTCAGTCTCCCGACACAGCCATCATTTACGGCTGCAAGAGTGGCAGAGTGGCGCAAATCATGACTTCACTCGACTCACCCTAGACCCTACAAACCCCATAATCCCCATAAGCCCTACAAACCCCATCAGCCCGATAATTACGCCCTTTAAGCCCCGAAAGCCCTATAAACTCCTTAAGCCCCAAACCCATATTTGGCCCAAAAAAATCCGAATTAGGGAAGCAGCTTAGGTTGTGCACCGTCGGTCCTGCGGCACTTGCGCTGACGCCCTTCCTGACCGAGGACTGCCGGCATCGAAATTTGCATAACTCTGCAATCCCAAAGCGTCCAGGTACCATTATAATGGTACTAGTACCCTAATTTAAATACAAAGCAGTGACGTGGACCCTGTAGGAATATGTGCTATCATTTTTTATATGACTGTAGGCTATACTCCCAAAGAGTCCTATGTACCTGTATAGTAGAATGTATGGTTTCCATATCAGGAATTACTATTAGGATCCAGGGAAGTATCCCCCATAACAGTACATGGGACCCATTAGGGCTATAATGTAATGTGCCTGTGCTACGTCTGGGGTTGGCAATGTCTCGGCCCAGGTCTCGGATTAAGCTGACAATACGATGGCCAGGTATTCGTTAGCATCTTAACCGGTGTGTATATTCCATCATAGCTGTATATCCAAATATACATATAAATATATATTTTTACATGTATAGATATGTATAGATAGATAGACTGATAGATAGATAAAGTAGCATAAGTGCACACCTTGTCCATGTCTACGTGCAGGCCACCATTCCACTTTCTTTGGCGGAGCTGTCAAAGCATGGCTTGGTGATTGAGGCCAGCCCTCGGATTCGGAAAGGGTTCGAAGCTTGCCCGGCCGGAAGCCGTAAATCCGAACCTTAGCCCCATAGAGCTAATTACCCTAAACCCTGGGCCCTAAATCCCAAATCCGAACCCTAGACCAGCCTTTCAATGGAGGCATCCAGAGAGGCAGCCCCTGCGGACGCCCTCCGGGCTTGCCTATCGACCGTACGTCGAAGCGGTCAGCTCGGGCAAGGCACAAGTGATGGGTAAGCAGACAGCTTACGGTATAATTGGTAACATATATATATATAAATATATATATATATATATGTATACTGTGAAGTAGTATAGAGTAGTATAGAGTTTAGGCTATAATTGCAGGCCCTAGGGTTACGGCTTGTTGTAAAGGGCTTGCAGTGTCTGGCAGTGGCTAAGATCCACGGCGCAGGGACTTGGCCCTTTGTACTCTCGGCGCTGACTGGCGAGGAGAAAGAGGCGCGATTCGTGAAAGCCTCTTCTCGGACTGCTACTACTCTTAGCCTTGTTGGCGGCAAGCATTATTTCATTATTTACTCGCTATTACCATGCTATCACTGCTGCTATGACTCTCATGTGTCTTGCGATTGTTTTCACCTACGGCTGAGCAGCAGCTGCAGCAGCACGAGTACACCATGTGCGATCAGTAGTACCATCAGAAGTCCTCCTCATCCTCGTCCTCCCCCGCCTCCTCCTCCTTCCCCTCGTCATCGTCGTCGCCGCTGTCGGCATCCTTGCCTTCGGCATGCTCGCGGTCTGTGCTCGTCTTCTTCCCCGCATTCATCGTCTTGGTCGTCGCAGTCGTTATCATGGTGTCGTAGTTGTAGTCGTCGACGGTGCAGTTCAACAGCTCGAAGAAGACGACTTCGATACTGATTGTGATGATTTAACTAATCATCACGCCGAATTTCGCTGCTTTGCACCATTCAGTACTGTCCACGTCGTGTCGCGCCATTTCCTTTCCTAACTCTGATCTCGGAATCCTCCAGACCCCACACATCTGGATCATTTATCCAAGTTAGAGTCCCCTTGTGGGTCCTTTTATAAGGGTGCCGGACTATCCGTGGATCCTAGAAAAGGCCCTCATGTAGAGAACTACCCACATCAGGCCCACAACCCAATGTAAAACACATTGATCCTGCATTTCTGCACAGGCAGAGCTGCCTTTCCAGGACCGGCTCTGGAACATGATCAAGGTGAGAGGCTTTACCCGGAACCCTGAACCTTCATCCCTAGACCCTAAACCCTGAATCCTAAACCCCAAACCCTGAACCCAAGTGAACCCGAAAAGTCGGAAACCTAAACCCGGAGCCCTGAACCCTAAACCGTGAACCCCGAGTGCAGATCTTCGAGGTCGCGGAGTTAGGGCAAGTGCTGCGCTGCAGAGAACATCGTGATAATTGTACAGAGATGTAGCAGTTGTGACTAAGTAACAAGAACATAGGGTAAGGTAAGGTAATGCAATGTTGTGTGTTGTAGTGGAATGTACTGTGTTGCATTGCATTGCATTGTGTTGTATTTTACAGTATGGTATGGTTGGGTATGGTAGGGTATGGTGATGTACGGCATGGTATGTACCTATGTATTGTGCACATATACATACATATATATATATATGTATGTGCATATATGTATATATACATACATACACATGTATATATACGCACCTATATAAGGGTATGTTTGATAAGCGTTTAGCATCTTTGGCTTGTTCTTTTTGACTTGTTGTGTAGTACTGAAATGGAAGACCAAGAAGGATTTGCCAGGATAAGAGCACCTTTAATATTGAAGCTAAGTATATACAGAAACAGCCCTTTTCACACTTATACGGATGATGTCCATGTCCCCCCACCCACCCTTCGGGCCGGACTGGTGTTGGTGGGCGGGCCCCCCATACCCCAAACTCCCAATAAATACTCAACCCGAAACTCTAAAACCCTGAACACTAAACCAATAACACCTTCGGTTTAGGGTTTAGGGATTAGCATTGCAGGCGCAGCCTGCCTTTGCAAGCAGCGGAGCCGTCTTGCCAGCAGATGCCGACACCTGGCCGCCAGAGGCCTTGAGGAGGCGACGGAACGGGGAGACGGCTCTCAATTTAGGGTTTTTTGGTTTAGGGTTTAGGGTACCCTAAATCCTAAACCCTAAACCCTAAACCCTATAAGGCTTTGCGCTAGCAAGAGTGGTAGCAAGGAGCGACAATAAGACTAGCTGAAGCCGGTTGGGATCATGTCCTCAGTCTTCTGTCAGCGTCATGGGCAAGAACTAACACCCTAAAAACTTAAGGACTCATATATTAGGCCCAAAGCCCATACCATTGAAGGCTTTTGGGCTATTTTGATCCCTCCCCAGGTTGAACTCTGGAGCCTCGCAGCATGGAAGAGGGGTTTTGGGGGAGGGAGGGCAATGGTTCTGGGGCTCTTTTTAGGGTTTAGGGTTTAGGGGTTTAGGGTTTAGGGTTTTTTCCTCAAGCAGCCGCCGAACCTTGAGTGCGGCCCCACACTTCGCAGGAAGGTTGTTCAGAAATTGGGTCCCTCAGCTGTCCAGCTGTGTCTATCACCATGCTTCCTGTAGGAGTTTTTCTAGCCCAGGGTCTCGGAAAACTAAGCCCAGCCCGCTCCCGTATTTCTCGTAGCACTCCATGGGTGTCCGCCGGGCTTGAGCTGGCCCAAAAGCAGACAGCCTACTGGGTTTAGGGTTGGAGGGTTTAGGGTTTGTAGACTACTGTATACCCAGAGCCCCTAAACCCTGAACCGTAGCGGTCACCGACCGAAGGTTTGTAGCCTCGGGCGGCTTTCTGATTCCAGAAGGCCGCACCAAGGAGCCAAGCTGCAGGAGGGGAGAGAGTGAGAGCGGAGTTTTATGTTTGTTTTGTGTGTGTGTGTGTGTGCAATCTTTTTCGATGTTTAAGGTCACACTGAAGCATCTTTTTCAGCGCGTTTGATGTTCGAACAACAAACCCTAAGCTTTCCACTGAACCCTCAGCCCCAGTCTTACGGTACTGAGGCCGTAGTTTGGAAAGGATGAAGCTGGCCCCTTCAGTCTAGCGATTCTTGCCGGTGAATTCTTGGGAGTTTGGGTATAGAGTTTGGAGATTCGGAACTGTTTACTAGGAGTTGAGGGCTTGGAGGTTTAAGGTTTACAGGGGTTTGGGGTTTTTAGGATTTTGGTGTTCTGGGGTTTTGTGGGGGTTGCATGCAAGTCGTGCCAAGTCCTTAGCTCCAGGCACCGAGCGCTTGTCTAAGAAGGAGTCTCGCTTAGATGTCCCCCTTCTGGTGGGAGCATCCTAAAACGCTAGGCCGCTAGGCCCTAAACACCCAAACCCTCGCCCTAGCCCTAGACCCCTCAAGCCCCAAGCTTTCCCTAAGCCCCAAACCCCCAAAAACCCTCAACCCTCAACCCCTAGGCCACAAAAACCTTAACCCATAAAGCCTAAACCCTAAAAACGCTAAACCCTAAAGAATCCTAAACTCTAAAACCCAAAGCGCGAAGCCGTGCAGGACGACAATTCTCAGCGAGTGGATGGCAATGCCCATTCCATCTCAAGGCAGCATCTCGATTTTTGTTGGTTACATTAGTTTCCTATTATAGGATCCTATATAACTATATAGCAGGTTGCCCCCCCTCCCAACAAAGTACTACGTTCTAGGGTGTTTCGGCAGTGACATAAGCCGAACTGTGTAGTGTTTCGACTACATTCCAGAACTGGGCTCCCGGCTCACTGTTGCCGCAGTAACCCTTAGTGACAGATCCCTTCAAGCAACCCGAAAACTTTAAAACCCCGAAACCCTAAAACCCCTAAACCCTGAACCCCCAACCCCCTAAACCCTAAACCCCCTAAACTCTAAACCCCCAAACCCTAAACCCTAAAACCC
Source organism: Symbiodinium sp. CCMP2592 (assembly GCA_905221615.1). Lineage (NCBI taxonomy): Eukaryota > Dinophyceae > Suessiales > Symbiodiniaceae > Symbiodinium > Symbiodinium sp. CCMP2592. Next base: position 893,937 of record CAJNDT010001913.1, read on the forward strand.
TACGCCTCAAGCCGCTTTAAGCTGCGAGGCGTTGTGGGGATCGAAGGCGACGCTCCCAGGGTAATCTGGATGTACTGGGCCGGGGGCCTGGAGGTGAGGGTTTCGGGTTTAGGTGAGCCAGAACCTGAAGAGTGTTGGGGCCCATGATACTATAAGTATAATAAAGAACCCCCAAAAAGAAAGAATGGGTAACTATTTCTGGGATTGAACAAGAGTCATGTTGTAGTGTTTATGTTTAGACTTTCATGGTTGTTTTTGTATACGAGTTCAATTGGGCTTTGCAGAGGTTCGTGTGGTCGTATAAGGTTCTACAAGATCCGGAAAAGGATTCGATAAGGGTGTAGATACATTCAAAGGTTCATGAGAGCTATTTAAGGTTCTACAGAGTTACATTATCCTTAGCATAAATCAACTATCATTCTGATTGAAGGCTTGCAGCTGTTACGCTGATGCGTTTGTCTCAGAAACGAAACGAGGCAAGATGGTAGCGTAATGCAGGCAGTGGGGAGACAGGCTTGTCGTCATCGCATTCGTCCCGATGTCGCGGCACTACCAGCGGCCCCGAACCCTCCCCCCGGCACACCTTATGCCGTCTGTATTCATGCCAGGTGAAGGCAGCACTAGCTAAAAACTGAAAGACCTGAAGACCAACGTCATAGATCCAAAGTCTCAAGGACTAGATTACACCAACCAGACCTAAAGCCCCCCAAGCTCCGACAGCCTCAAACCTTGTGCCCAAATCCTCAACAGCCCCGGAAAGCCCAAATTCCAAGCAGCCCTAAGCCCAGCTATCCTAACCTCAAGGCTCGTATGCGTTCTTCTTGGGTGAGAACTCTAAACCCCAATCGCCAAAGCCTCAAGCCTGAACCCTAAGCCCTGAACCCACATCCCTCTACTAATCCCAAACCCCAGTCCCTAAACCCTAAACACTAAACCCAAGTCCTACAAATCCTAAACTAAAAGCCGAAACCCTGAACCCAAATCCTTAAAAAAACGTAAGCCTTGGCTTCAAAGGCCCAGGGCGCCAGCAACCTGGACGGGTTCAGGCCGGCTTGGGCCGATTCGGAATCTGCGGTCCGGCTTTAATGAAGGTTTTGGGTGTATATGATTATACTACACGGCTTTAATAAATGATTTTGGTGTATAATACTATACTATACGGCGTTCATAAAGCTGTTTGGGGTATATTATGCTGACTATTACTACAAAAATGAACCCTCACCATGCTAATGATAGTTATTTAGGCCCCTATCTTATTCCACCAAAGGGGAAACCCTGGGAGTGGCCTTTTCCAGGACTTTAGAGTTGGATGTCGACATTGTATATGGGCTTGCTTGCTTTAAAGTAAAAGCCAGAAAGTTGGAATATGATTATCCTAAACCCTTTATGGTAAGTTATAGGGTATCCTACCAAGAAACCATATTCCAACTTTCTGGAGTTCCCTGTAATAATTTCCAAGATTGCTCCGCAGGCTAATTATTGCACCCGTACGCTGCTGTAATGCACACAAAAGTTCTCTGCTGAGTATCGAGGCGGTCTGATTTATTGGTTAGCCATAATATCCCCGTCTAGTTCCAGCATCAACATGTTACAATATGTCCGAAAACCCTAGGCTGCCTCCTAAGGCCCCCATTTCATTAATGAGTTTCTGCAGGGTTTGTGAATTTTGGTCGGGTTTCTGTCGGGTTTGTGCTGGGGTCTTCTAGGTCTACTATGTAGGGTCTGTGCAGGATGAGTTTAAGGCTCACCTCCGCGTTGTAAGGAGCCTTGGATACTGCACCGCTAGTATGAAGGACATGCCTTGGGTACAGCCCCCACTCAGTAATAGTTGAATAATATTCATAATATAGATATATTAGGACCTTAATATAGTAGCCCTATTATAGACTCTTACTGTAAGGGGGCAGTACCGAAGACATGCCCCCGTTGCTAGTCGGGATCTTGGGTTCAAGATGCAGGCTTCGGGGACTCCGAGGAATTTTCGGCTTCGGCACTTTGGGTACCCATATCGTACATATAATCACAGTTAGACTTTGGCCTTCAAATACTCCCTATTAGCTGGGTGCATTGGGGCCGAAGGATAGACTATTTTGGGTACATGGACCCTTAGGGTTAGGGTAGAGGTGGTTGGCGAGGTCTCGGTCCCCACCTCTCGCCAGAGGCGGCTCTGCGTCCACACCTGGATCGTCCAAAACCCTGGATGGCAGGCGGCTTTCCAGGATTATGAGCAGTCTGATTCCCATGAGGAATACCGAACCCTAAATCTCGCACAAAACACCCCTAAATTCCAAACCCTAAACTCGCTACAACGTCTCGACAGTGCTGCGGCCATGAGCAGGTGATCGTTCTGGATGCGACGTCCGTGAAGGGCTACATAGAGGAAGCGGACCTCCCACACTGCTACGAGGCTTGAGCGTGCGTTGTGGCCTCTTTGCGGTTTTTCAGTTCGAGAAGGAAGGAGTGATGTTGTGAAGATTTCATCTTGGCAGCCATCGGCAGTTCATTCATTCACTCACACGCTCAATCAGTCCAGCAAGCAGGCAATCAATCAATGAAACACTTATTCCTTCCTTCCTTCATTCACTCGGTAGTTTATGGAAGTGTCGTGCTTCTTTTTTCGAGTTGCCTACAGTTAGGCTCTAAGAGTCTAGAGGACTTATACTTGCCCGGTCCATTCCCGCCGACTACCAGCAACCCTAGGCCCTAGGGATCTAAGGACTCATATATTAAGGCTTTTGGGCCCAAAGGCCATGCAACATAAGGCTTTTGGGCTATTTCGATCCCTAGGGTTTGGCACCGTTACACGCCCTATGGCCCTGATTTGGGCAATGCCAGTGAAAAGCTGGAGCTCTTCCTCTGCTAGTCCCCATGCACCCTACGCCCTGAACTTTCCATGAATCCTGAAACCTTCAACTCTAAGCTTTATAAAGGCTCAAGCCATAAATATAAACCTCAACTCCGAAACCTTCAGCCCCGAACCGGAGACCCTGAACGCAACCCTAAGCCGGAGCTCAAAGCTTCTTGGAGGAGCTTCCAGCGGCTCAGCAGAGCGACGCACTGCGACTGGCGCTGCTCCAGCGTTACGGCGGCGCCCCCTCCTCAGAGCTGTTTCCCAAGTTGTCCAAGTACCGGTGCAGTCGTCAATATGATGTGTATAGAGATGTGGGCCGCAGAAGTGCGTATCACCATATTTTGGACCAGAGGGCACTTGGGATGAGCTTAGCAGATGACTCAGGTCTATACGGATGTTGCGACCATCTGCCTGCGTCCCCTGGAGGCCCGGACGATCTATCCGATGCAATGGTCATATGGAGGTTTGAACTCATGGTGGTCATCTCAGTTTAGAATCTCGAAACACTACAGTCATACGCTTATATTCAAAATCCTAGTCGCCCTATGGATCCCGAGCAAGTCCCTCAAGAATGCAGTCAACATGCTGGATTTGGTTTGGGTTCAGAGGTTTCTAGAGAAAGGGGTGCTGCCGCTTCGTGGAATAAAGTGCCCCTGCAGGAGTGGATATGGTCTGAAATCACGACCGGGCCGCTGGAGAAGGGTTTAGGCCGGAACTTTTGTTTGGGGTTTCAGTGTCATTTGTGGGTTCCTTCGAGGGTTCTATAGGGATCCTTCTAACGGCTCCTGTTTCTTGCGATCCTTTTAAAGGTTCCTGTCGGACCGTCTTGCGAGATCCTCCACCGCCGGGCGGTAGCTGCGCAGATCGAGACTCCAGGTGCCTGGTATCTGGCGTGCTTCGGCATGGATCCTGGCAGCAGCCGCGAGTATGCCGGAGCCCGAATGGGAGTTTCCGACAGTCAAGGGTACTTTATTTTGGGGTCCGAAAACGGATCCTACGATTTCGAGTCCTGTATTAGGGTCCCCCATTGTCGGAAACTCCCAAATGTCATGAAAGAAGTTAGCTACGAATCGTGCAATTCGTGCTAGGGCAGCCGGAACCAAGAGTCCAGGTTCTACAGAGATCGACTACTCGGGGCCTCGTTTAGTCCATTACGTGGGCGACTGGCAGTGCTACTATACCCATGGGCCCCAAAGTAGTTCCTTTTTGGGGTTCATATATAGAATTCTACTAGGTATTCCCAAAAAGGAACTACTTTGGGGCCTATGGGTATAAACAGCAGATACATGAAAGGCAGCTGGAATGCTCGATAGTGCCCACGAGATCGACATCAATCTGTACACCGAACATAGCACCAGGTGGAGAATTGGTTTCTTGCAGCACGTCGAGGCCATCCACTGAATCTTGGCAGTGTGATATGCCAAATCCTTGCACTTTGGGTTGCCCAGCAGTTCTGCACAGCCCTGACTGGAGAAACCAGGCGATGAGTAATCAAACTAGCCGTATTATAAGAAGCCGAACTAGACGCGATGAAGACGTAACGAGGATGGGAGGATGATGACCACTGTGACTGCATCGGCAATGTTGACAAATGCTAGATGTGAAGAGTCAGCAGAAGTCTGTAGTTGCAACGGTGTGGCAACACAGGGATCTTAGAGTGGAGAGCAAAACGACGTTCTTGTGGTGCTCTTCTGCTACCCTGGACCTCAAGAAGCGCAAAGCACGTATTGCCAGTACTGCACACGACACGGCAAGGACAGCATTATCTAAGTAAGTTACTAATAGCAGCCAAGTTCGCGTACTTACAGCCATACAAAGTGCCTGAGTATCTTGTCTGGGTATTCGGATAGGCTAGGGCCCCGGAAACTGAGAACCCCTCCAGGGCTCTCAGCCCCAGACCTTAAACCCTCACAGCACAGGGTCCTTATGCTGGGATCTTGTCGAAGAAGTCAGTTTTAAGCTACTCTGATAAGATAACCGTATGATACATTGATCCCAAGATTATGGTAGCTCAATTGAGAATAAGATGCCCTAACAAGAACCCAGTAGAGTTTACTATAGCGGCCTAACTAATTACCTATACATTTTTTTGGGGGGTTCCTCATGATACTTACAGTAGAATCGCCTCAGACGCATGTCCGATTCGCCCCGAAACCCTATTCTAATTATTAAGGCCCCTACAACCCTTTAAAGGGCCCCTCCAAAACACCCGCTATATCTTTAAATCCCTTATAGTGCCCTTGTAGTATCCCTGAAGGGAACCCTTTACAACTCAGTAGAGCCCCCATTCTACTCCCGAGGATTCGAGCCTGGCGGGAACTTTACGTCGAGGGCTGGAAGCTGGCGAGGCCAGAAATCGCTTTTGACTAGGGTTTAGGGTTCAGGGGTTTAGGCGTTTAGGGTTTAGGGCTTCTTTGAATCCTTCATGGGCTAGGGACCCAAACGGGTTTAAGGTTCATATACCATATAGGGATTCATAGTATATGGGTATAGGGCCCCTACTTTTAAGGGTCATTTGGTCCTTCAGGAAAAGGACATAAGAATAAGCATGTTATAGGGACATCCCTACCTTGTTGGGTTTCATTATAAGGGGGTTTATTCGTGGTTCTCATGGGCTTTCTTAACGTTGCTTTCGGGCGCAAAAGGGTTAGGGTCTAGAGTTCCTCATAATTAGGCTTCTTAACGAAGCTTTCGGGCGTATAAGGGTTTATGTGCATGTCTATGCCGTGGCAGGACACGACATGACTACCCCACATCCCCGCACCGTGGCTGCAAGAAAAAGGTTTTGGTACTAGAGGACCCTGAAAGGGATCTACCTGCTCAGATTGTCTAGTTCTGCACAAAAATTGTTGTTGGGGCCAAAGGCAAGTCCCACTTCCTCGTCTTCGCTACAGGGACCACCGCTGCTGTTCACTCCGCCTCGTCCTCGTCGCTGGTGTGCTCGATGAGCTTGCAGTCCCCAGTATGTTTGTCACCGAGTTCTATCGTCGGCACATGCTGGTGAGGAGGCTGTGATGCTTGCATAAAATATTGCCTGCCGCATGAATTTGTACCTTATGCCAAGGCTCTTCTGTGATGTTGACCTCTCCCACATCAGCATCGCAGAGCATCGCGACCATGGGCTGAACAGGCTACGACCACACGAGTATCCTCATGCACGATTATTGGTTTGTGCAATGCTTACCAGTGGCAAGACCCTACACACCGAATCCTAAGCCCTAAACCCTGCATTCTAAACCCTAAGCCCTAAACCTAATCTCTCAAAACCCTGAAACACTGAAAGCCTAAACATAAGCCCCTAAGCTCAAACTCCGGTGGCTCTGGATGTATGTATATAGACACATGTATGTGTGCATGTATGTTTGTATCCATAGGTATATGTCTATGTATATGTCCATGTATATGTCTATGTATATGTATGCACAATTAGTTGTGTGTATGTGTCTATGTTGCATATGTATGTATGTATGTACGTACGCAGGGCTGTCTGTCTGTCTGTCTGAATAACTAACCGTCTGTATGTCTGTCTGTCTGTCTGTCTGTCTGTCTGTCTGTCTGTCTGTCTGATGTCTACACATGTCTGTATGCGTGTATGTATGGTATATTATATATTTGATAACAATCATCATAATAGTAATGATAATAATAAGCCCTGACCCTGAACCCTCAGCCCAAATTGAAGACCTGGCGGTCAGCCCAGGATTGGCTTCTCATGCACGTCTGCTTCAAGAAGTTGATTGATGAAGACGAATACCTCAGGCCGGCGGAACAAACTAAGATAGGATGTATAGTCTTCAGTGATTTTTTGGATTTGGTAGTGCTTTGGACTTGAGGATGTTAAGGTTTAGGGTTTAAGGCAATACTATGCGAATAACTAATGATACTGCTCCCTAGAACGATCGTTATGGTATCATATTATCACCAGTAATACTCTTTCGTAGGGCTCCCAACATCGTCTCTTCAGACATATCAGCGTCGCAACACTGATTATGCCTCCGTGGCAAGGCTCGAGTGGCCTCCGCAGGTTTGAGGATCTGCGCCTGTCTTTGTGTTTCTGGGCTTTCGGTTTGTACAAGGCTGACTTTGCAAGAGTTTGGAGCGGGACCGGGAACCTGAACCCCAAATACCCTCGCAGCCCCAATAGCTGTGTTTTTTAATCGGAAGCCGGAAGCCCGTCATCCGGCGAGGCATCTCTGGTCCGAGGAGATCACGCTGCTGAAAGCAGATGTGGGTGCACTCGCGTGGACCTTCTGCTGCATAAGTGCCCCGAACGTTTGAAGGTTTGGCCTTCGTAGCTTGCAGAAGGAGATATCGCGAGAAAGCCCCAAACCTTACACTCTAAACCCCAAACCCCTAGTCGAAGACGATGGTTGATTAAGTTCTATCGCCTTGCCAGTGTCAACTGCCAGGCCACCACTACCGCCATCGCTAAGCCCCGGTGATGATGACGATTTAGGGGTTAGAGTTTAGGGTTTAGGGGTTTAGGGTCTAGGGTGCCGCATTGAAAGCACGGCCGTTACCGCAGCTTTGTTTTCTCTTCAACCGGAATCCCCGGAACCCTAGACCGTAGAAGCCCTGAAGTGTCGAAGCCCCAAGGCCTTCAACTCAGGGCCTACAATCTCTCACTAAATGGGGGTTTCCGAAAATTAGCGGTACCATTGGGGTCCTTATAATAAGGATCCTGCTATTTGGGGTACTATGTTAGGGTCCCCCGAAACTCCGAAAGCCTTCAAATCCAAACTTCACGCGCTCATAAGGCATGACCTGGAGGTCCCGCTTGGGGTTCCCTTCTAGGGTCCTGATCGTTATGAGCAAGAAAGAAAAAGGGCTTTTCAGGTATTGAGGGTGTTATAGGGTTTCGGCTTTTCAGCGGCTTGGGGTATATGTATATATATATATATGTAGAGAGAGAGAGAGAGAGAGAGAGAGAGAGAGGGTTCAGAGTTTAAGGTAAGTGTTAGAGGCTTTCAGGTCGGAATAATGCGTTGGGACAGCTCCCTGAAGTTTGCACATGTGCCACCGTTGCAGATTTTATTCGACGCAAGGAGAGCTGAGGCAGTCAGGTTTTTGTAGAGATTTACCCTAAACCCATCTAAGGATGGCTGATGTTGATGCAAGCTGCCCAGAGGACCTTGCATTCCGACTTATCGTGGTTTATAAGGGCTGATCAACTTCAGCATCCGCTGCAGACCACGTCTCTAAGTCGTGAGCTCTGACTGCTCCCACCGCAAAAAGGGTACGCATGGGCACGCACGCACACAAGCAATGTTGTTTTTCGATCGCGGCGGGGTGCGCCCTAAACCCAAAAGACGGCCCGAAACCCTGAACCCCTCCTGATCTGGCACTGACAGTTCTACAGGACTGCCGTATCGTGCCGGAGTCATTGGTTTAAAATGGTTTAAAGTTTAAAGAGAGGCGAGTGCGTGTCCTGTAAGCCGGAGGGTGGCGGGGGAGGGATGATGGATTGAATCTGGGTACTGGATGTGATGGTGGATCACGCCTTTTGCCCCTTGCCCACACTAGCTTCAAAAACCCTAAACCCTGAACCCTAAACCCCTAAACCCCTAAACCCTAAGCCACTAAACCAATACACCATCCTCGGTCGGAAAAGAGGGCGAATCAACCTTAAACCCTAAACCCTAAACCCTAAACCTTAAACCCTAAACCCTAAACCTTAAACCCTAAACCCTAAACCCTAAACGCCACAACTGTCAACCTTAAACTCCTTAGACCTACGCGAGGCGCGGCATCGCAGCTACACAGCCCCAACGGTCCCACCATCCCAAAGGGTCCCTAAGTACCTACATAGTAGAATGTAGGGTTTTATATTAGGAATTACTATTATGATATTGGGAGGTAGTTATTCCCCATACCAATACCTCGGACCCTCTGGGAATTCAAAACCTCAAACCGAATCGCAGTCCAGGACTCCGTGCGCCGCTGGATTTTCAGCCAGGACCTCGAATGGTCGCAGGCACGGAGAGATTTGGGAACGATGGGGTTTTACTTATCCCAACCCTGTAGCAGGATCTAGGAGCGATTGAAATTGAGGGACGCCAAGTTGCGGATCAAGCAAGGCCACGTCGAGAGAGTGCTATTCCACCCCAAGTCCTCTTCCTGGCCAGGCGCAGCTGGATGCAGATGCTTGGCCTTTTGTCGTCCCTAAGCCCTAGACCGTAAACCTAATGGAAAACCCTGACTGAAAGTCTGAAAGAAGCTATAGTAAGCCACGCGTGGAGTAATTACCCGACAAGTGTCCCTTGTAGCAACACTTGTCGAACCCCTTGGGAGTAGAGTAGGTATCCAAGAACCCTTTCGGAGCACTATAACCACTATACATACATACATACCTACATACATACATATATATATATATATATATATATATCCATCCCTAAAGTCAACTAACCTCGAATTCCCTTGTATACTGGACAAGTAAGACCCTTCAGTGCTGCTTTTCCTTGCGAGATACCTTTCCAAGGCTCCGATGTTGAAGTTCGTTGGAGATGCCGCGCAGGCCAAGGGAGGCTTTAAGGTTTGGGAGTTATAGGGCTTAGGGTTTACCTACGCTTTGGGGGTAAGAGGTTTCGGGTTTCGGGTTCGGGTGTTAGGGGATAAACCCCAAGGGTCCAAGTATCATTATGGTATATACTTAGACCCTCAAAATACCATATAAGTATATACCATCAAGGTACTTGGACCCTTTGGGAAAGTTGCCTTTTGGGCTTTGGGATTCTTGTGGTCCTGGATGCCTCGCGGTTTGGGGTGTAGGACCACAGGCTTCCTAAGAAAGGCTGCATGATCCCAAAAACTTTAGGGTTATAAGGTGTAAAGGGGGTTTAGATTTAGGGTTTAGTTTAGGGTTCTTAGGCACTCTTAGGATAGAGGGTTTAGGTTTAGGGACTCCAAGAATGCATATGAATAGTACATACTTCGGGGTCTCGAGCCCATATGCGCGAGGAGGAGCCTGAGGGGATGGAGCTGTCTGTGAACTGATAAAACTCGGAACAGCTCCCGCCCCTTTAAAACAATCTGACAGAGCCTGGCACCTTGACCCCGAGCCTGATCAATCCGGACCCCCAAAAGGCTTGCAGACATGCCTGAATCTCAATTCCTACATCCGAAGAAAGCTATCCGAAGAATCTCGCCTGTGTATATCCTGAACCAGTCCTGAACCCTACGCTTCCACCTTCGCCCTAAACTACAGAAGCTGTCAGTGGGGGGATGCCTTGGCAGGCATTGCAGTGGCAGCCGCAGGAGACGCTCACGGAGCAAGACAACTGCCTCACCCAGGTTCGTCTCTCCAGAAGGGTTTAGGGACTATAGGTCAACACTTGCAGCAGTGTAGGGATTGGGGCATCTCTGTTTTCTGAGTCGATGGTGGTTCATGGTAGTGATATTTACATCGTTCTGGTTACCTCTTCATCGACAACGGTGGGTTGATTGCTCGGGCTTCTCCGCGATCAGCTGACTGTTAGAATGTTCGCGTGGTTAGGGCTGTGACTGCTGGTGCAGTTTGCGTACATGTAGTGGCCGGAACCAATACCAATATTATTCCCAGGGTTCCTTGTTCTCGTCATAGTATAGTGTCCCGCAACCTGGACCGCCCAACTACCCTCTAACATACCCTAAATACCCACTAGTAAGGACCATAAGGGCTTTATTAAAGGGTACTTGGGGGGTCTTGGAAAACCCTGTTCTAATTAGAAAGGCCGGAATATATTCCCTGTCTTGGCGTTTCAAGAATGCCTTGGTCGCGGTTACAGTTTGGATACTACCCCCACTCAGTAACAGCTGCGTATGTACAATGTATGTATATATATATATATATATATATACATTTATACAATATAATCTACTAAACACACAAGGTCCTTATTATTGTAGCCCCATTGCCCTAAACCCCTAAACCCTAAACCTCATAAACTCCTTAACCCTAAACCCTTAAACCCTAAACCCTAAACAGTACCCAAGCTCTGCGAAGGGAGTCAAAGGTGCATTACACTCAAAAACCTGATAGGGGCCACGAACCCGAATGCAGACACGCGTAACGCATATATCGCATCCCCTATAGGGCCTTTCTCTGACTGTTTAAAAGAAACCTAGCCAGTGCGATGAAAATGAGAAAAAAGAAAAAAAGAAACAGATATCGCATCCCCTCAGGAAAATAGCCGGAGAAGGAATCAGGGCAGCACGAGAGTCGTATCACCACGTTTGCACGGTGATCATGCAACAATGAGCGAACTACTCGAGTTGCTTCCGCAGTTCGTCTTCGTTGTGGAATAGATTGGATTCACGAAGGCGTGGTTTTGACTGTACGCAGCGTTCAAGTGGCTGCTGTAGAGTGACTGGCTTGTGCCGCCCGGTGATTCGCCCATCGCCGGCATGGCTTATGATACAAGGTCATGTTTGTCATGATGTTTTGTTCGCTTTATAAAAATTACATGGATCCCGTGAGTGTACTGCATCGCCGGTATGGCTGATGGTACAAGGTCATGTTTGTCATGATGTTTTGTTATATTTGAAAAATAAAAAACAAAAAGAAAAGACAAAAAAGATCATGACAAATCAGCATGACAAACGTGACCTTGTATCATCAGCCATGCCGGCGATGCAGTACACTCACGGGATCCATGTAAATTCTAATTTTCGTGCATGGCGTGCAATCGTTGTGATACGATTCTCGTGCTGCCCTGATTCCTTCCCCGGGGTATTTCTGTAGGGGAGGCGGGAACGCGCCTCCTGTGCAGTTCCCCCTTAGCTTGACGGATTCAGAACGCAGGCGGGACGCGCCTCCTGTGGAGTTCCACCTTAGCTTGGCAGATTCAGAACGCAGTCGGAACGCGCCTCCTGTGGAGTTTTCTCCTTAGCTTGGCGGCTTCAGAACGCAGTCGGGACGCGCGGGCGGGACGCGCCTCCTGTGGAGTTCCCCCTTAGCGCTCCTGTGCAGTTTCCCCTTAGCTTGGCGGATTCAGAACGCAGTTGGGACAGTGAAGTTCCCCCTTAGCTTGGCGGATTCGGAACGCAGTCGGGACGCGCCTCCTGTGGAGTTTCCCCGTAGCTTGGCGGATTCAGAACTCGGGACGCGCGTTCTGTGGGGTTTCCCCTATATAGCTTGGCGGATTGAGAACGCAGTCGGGACGCGCCTCCGCCTCCTGTGGAGTTTCTCCTTAGCTTGGCGGATTCAGAACGCAGTCGGGACGCGCGGGCGGGACGCGCCTCCTGTGGAGTTCCCCCTTTGCTCAGCGTTTCCCCTTAGCTTGGCGGATTCAGAACGCAGTCGGGACGCGCGTTCTGTGGGGTTTCCCCTTAACAGCGCTGTGCGACACACCTCGCGTCACACGCGAACGCTTGCGAACGCTTTGCGGACGCTTCCCTGACCCTGCTGTTTACCTAATTTTAGGTGGCGAGCAATTTACTAAACAAAGCTTGGTTTACACTTCAAATTTACGAAAAAATTTACGTAAAAAAAAAGTGTAAATTAATTTACTTTGTATAGTAAAAAATTTACACTGCAATGTAAATTTTTTTACACTGCAAAATACATGTTTTTAGGTTACACATTCCCGAATTTGAAGAAGTGAAATGCAAGCTAATTTTGGTTGGTTTTGTTTCTTTTATCATGGTTCTGCTTGTTGATTGCATGAGATTTTCCTGCGACTGTACAGTGCGGCATGGTCAGGTGTGAAGATAAAATTATGAGAATTGTGTTGCAAGCATACTTGTTAAGCCATGGTTTTCCATGTTGAAATCGCAGCTCGGTTTGATTCTGTGCTGGGTCGAGCCGGCGGATTGCTTGCGATGTGTGCTTTTTACATGCGAGAAATCGGTACATGTACATTTGCGAGAGTCATCACAATATAGTTTATACCTGCGAGGAGTCCACCTTTACCTGTGCGAGACTCTTGTAGGTTACATGCGAGAGATCTACTTATATATATATATATATACTTTTCTGAGATCCGAGAGTGAGAAAAATTTTCGGACGTTGCAGCTGTGTGTTTGGTCCAGACGAGACCCAGAGGTAAGTGCGAGGCTGGATGGAGACAGAGACAAATGCATTCCATTTTTTTGAGAAATCATAAATCCTATACATACACAGTATATACAGTCTTGCGAGCATGGCTTCCTTAGCAGCTGCAGCTTCGGTCAAGCTGGCGGAGGGCGCTTCCGCTGCAACGGGCAAAAATGCCAAGGACCGAGTGGTTGCCGATCCGCTTATTACAGCAACGGAGCTGGCGAAGGTGGTGTTGGGCTTTCTCGAGTTCAAGAAGACGAAGGACCTGTGGCCTTTACTGTGCCCCCCTCCGGGCGGGCCAATAAGCTACACTTGGCACACTGCCGTCCACGGTCCGTGGTTGGCAAAGACAGCTGGGCTGCTGTTTGACCTTCTTCGCCTCGCCCCGAACACGAAGTTGTTGTCGCAGCGGGTTACCCGAAGCTTTTGGATCCTTCACGAGCAAAAGAACCTGCAGCTCGAAGGCCACAAAGACTACAAGGCAGAGGACCTTGTGGACAAGATGGACACCGCCATCCGTCTTCTTCTTAGCCACCTCCGTGCGATGAAGCAGAAGGAGAGCTTCAAGCGGAAAGTCTACAGGTCCCTGTCGCACGAGGATCAAGTGTGCCGTGGCTGCACATATGTCTTTCGTGTTTTTTCGCTGTATATATATAATTCGTGTGACGGAAGAAAGAAAAGTGTTGCAAACTTTTTTATCTAAGTCTGTGCAAACATACAATCAGGAAGCTTGACCTTTGCCTGGAAAGGGTGCAGGTGCAGGAGTTTGCCCCGAAGCCTCTTGATTCCCCCAGCACGGCCCTTGTTCCCGTGAAGGAGGATGAGAAGCCTGTTCCCTTTCGGTGTGACGAGAAGCCTACTCCTTTGCAGGATGCTGAGTTCCCGGAGTTGCCGGAAATCTTTAAGAACAGCAGCCCGACCAAGTTTCCGGACACCTTGAAGAGCAGCGAGCCGAAGAAGTTTGCGGAGAAGTTTGTGCACATCCATAAGAGCAGCAAGCCGAAGAAGATCGTTATGAAGAAGGGCACCCTGAAGAAGAAGGCCACAAAGGCAAAGAACAAAAAGGCAGGAAAGGCAAAGATCAAGACTGGTGCCGGGGCTGAGCCGGCCAAGGATGTGGAAGTGATCTCTTCCACGGATGAGTGCGACTTGGACATCCTCAAAAATGCCATGGCTTTCATGCCGCCGGTGTCTGTGGCTGTGGCCAAAAAGAAGGGTGCTTCGAAGCCCAAAGCCACCGGCAAGCCGAAAGAGAAGAGCCCCAAGCCCAAAGCCACAGCGAAGGCGAAGTCGGCGGCGAAGACGAAGGTGGCGAAGCTGGCGGCGAAGCCGAAGCCGGCGGCGGCGACTTCGCCGTCTAACAAATGGCTGTCCGCCGAAAAGTACGGATCTTGCAAGGTAGAGTTCTACTCTGAGAAATCCTACATCCGCAACTACGATAACGGCGGCAAGCTGAGGAGCATCATTTCCAGTTGCTGTCCGAAGCATCATGAGGTGATCGAGAAGATGATTCCCTACGTCGAGCAGGGCATCCCGCTCTTGGAGCTCTACAAGCTGCGAAAGGACGTCATGAAGTCGCTGGGGGTTTGAAAACCAAAATGTGTTCAGTGCGGGATGTGATGTGCACCCTGGGTTTTCTGAACTTTGTAGACTATATAACAATCTGAGTTTCAAGCATATATATGTTGTATATAAACGTGGTTTGTTTTCCCACAAATCTGAGAAAACCCATGGGTGCTAGTCACGGTGTGTTTCTATATGTCTTTCGTTTACATGTAGAGCACTACATCTGCCACAATGCCATTTAGCATAATGCATCTTTGGCCCTTTTAGTGAGAAGCACAAAAAGGGTGAACCTTCCGGCAGCAGAGGGGCAATGACTGCGAGAAAAAATGTTTCTTGCATTTGTGTGTGTGTGTGAGGTTGAGTGCTTCCTGTTCTGTGTGATATATGTATTTGATCCCTATCATATACTGTATATATAAGCCTTTGTAACCCCGAAACCACCAATAGCCTAAAGCCTCAAAGCAGGTTTACTTGCGACGGTGATTTTTGTATATGTACTTGCGATGAGTTCTGCTTTTTACCTGTGCGAGTGTTTCCTTTTACATGCGATGTGAGGAGCTTTGTATATTACTTGCGAGATTTTCCTTGTGTGCACCTTTACATGCGATGGGGAGCTTTGTATATTACTTGCGAGATTTTCCTTGTGTGCACCTTTACATGCGATGGGGAGCTTTGTGTTACTTGCGAGATTTTCCTTGTGCAGCTTTACATGCGATGGGGAGCTTTGTGTTACTTGCGAGATCTACCTGCGAGTGTGTCTTGCCTTTAAAGCAGTATTTCACAAAAACCCTCAACCCTCACTAAGCCCTAAAACCCAAAACTAATTTTAAACCCATAAACCCTATATAAACCCCAAAACCCGAAACCCCAAACCCGACTCCCCAAACTTAAACCGCAAACCGACAGCCCGGATTCCTTGTGAGCCCCCAAAAAAACATTCTCCAATGTCTAACACTTTCGAGTTGGAATTGCTTGAGTGCAGAGAATGCCGGCTGAAGAGGTTTATCGAGGCTTTTTTGCGAGATGATGTTGGAGCCGAAACTTGTGGCCGTGGTCGCTGTTTCCTTTACAGCAGGAGAGACTCTAGTTTTGCGACGTAGTATCTCCTACACACGATGTGTTCGACACGATGTCACCACCATGTGCCGATGCGGCTTATCCTCACAGTATTTGTAGAAGGTTTGGATTGTAGATAGCTTCGCATAGATGCTCTGGACTTTTAAAGCATACAACCCAAAGCCATTACCGAGTTTCGGGTGTCAGGCTTTCGGCGCCGGGGCTAGGCTCTAGGCACATTTTTATCCACAAAGAATAAAGGCTGTTCACTTTGGGTGTTCTAACACATATATAGCAAGTTTTGCTTCGCGGCCATGGCTACTGTCGACTGCTACCGTGTCTACGTGAAGAATGTCACGTACAGTGCGACGAAGTGGGCCACTCGAAAGAAAAGTAGCTTTGGGTTTAGGGTTTAGGGTTTAACATATATACTTTATATGTACACAATATGTAGATATAGATAAACTCAATACACGTCTATTGGCCACAATCTGACACTCATTACTTTTCTTTTGTGTCTAATTATATATGCTTATATCTACACATATATACAAAGGGTGAGGTTGGTACACATATAGACAGGCATACATATATGTAGTTACATGAGAGAGAGCCGAGGCGATCAGGGCGGCGATCGAGGAGCTTGGGGTGCTGGATTGCCTGAACATACAAGTGGTGCGGGAGCGTTACTGGGAGAAGAAGCAGAGCAAGCCTGATCACTGCTCGATCTTCTTAGAGTTCGCAACTTGGTTTTGAGAAAAATTACTTGCGACCCCTACATAAACCCTAAACCCTAAACCCTATAAACCCCAAACCCCTAACCCCCAAACCCTAAACCAAAGGACTCGCCAGATGCCGCTCAGCTTGCCCGGGCTTCGCTCGACGGGCAATGGCATGGGAAAATGGCGACGAACAAGTACCTGGTGGCAGAGCTGGCGAAGCCGCCCCCTTCGAAAGCTTCGAAGGAAGACGAGTCGTGGGGCAAGTGGGCACCACCACCAGAACAGCCGCCTTGGAAAGGCCCTCCGCCCACCCCCCCTCCACTGGGCCAGGCACCACCGCCATCCCAAAGCCCACCAGAGCCCAATGTCCCAGAACCAGCACTCCCACCAAAAGCCAAAGCGATGCCGACCCAGCCCCCGTACCCACCGCCGCAACACCTTGCACCACCACACCCAAAGGTTCCACCTGAGCAACTTTACGGTTTGGAGACGGTGAAGCCGCAAGCCTGGGAGCTCTGGGTACATGGTGGTCCACGACCCAAAGAATCTTGCATTGCATAGTTCAACAACATGTTTTGTTACACATATCTGCATGTGTTTTTATATATATGTATATATAATCAACATGTGTACAAAGAGCTATAGGGCAGCTAGGGGGGCCAAATCTAAGAATGCTATATGGCATCATGTGAGAACCCCAAACGACCCGCCCTAAAAGATTCATAGTTTCATATTCCGACGACAACACCAGCCCCAGGAGGATGCTGCTGCCCCGCTTGCAGAAGGAGCCTTCGATTCGAACACCAAGACCGAGGCCTGTGGGTGTGTGTACCCTTACTTGTGAGAAGAAGAACAAACTCCAGAGCCACACAATGAAGTAGAGCTCCCACAAAAAAGGACAACAAGCAGCTGCCGCTGGAGCCGGCTGGACCAAACTCGGTGGTGGATGACGGTGCAGTACCCGGGCCGAATCATTTAAGCCATCACCCTGCAAGTAAAAGAAGGCCCTAAATCGGAACTCCACAAACCTATACACAGCAAACGGTTGCTTCGGTTGCTTATATATACTATATATATAGTGAAAGGAAGCTGTGGCCGAGAAAGCCCCCGTCGTCGACGTTAAGCCCTGGAATGAGATGACGGCTGCTCGGTTGGCTGTGGCCCTATAAAAACCTTACTTTTCCAGAACCTTCAACCCTAAACCTTGAACCCTAAACCCCTAAAACCTAAACCCTAACCCTAAACCCAGACAACGATTCCCACCCAAACTTTGTGGTTTTTGAAACCAAAAGCTATATCCAGTGAATCCTCCCAACTCCAAGCTCTATCCCCACAGGCCCAAGAGCAATATGACTGGGCTCTTCTTCACTCTGGCGACGCTTACACGGGACCAATTCCAGAGCCTTTTTCTGCGATAGCAGCAACCTCAAAAAAGCCGCTTTATAAACCGGCACCAAACCAATAGAGCCGGTTTAGGGTTTAGGGTTTTTAGGGTTTCTCTCAAAAATAAAGTGTTCTATGAGCCCACAGCCTTATGTTTAGGAGTGTAGACTTTTTTGTCAACCCTAATTTCTGCCCGAGTCTGTGTGTATTTTTACTTGCGAAGAAGAAGAGTGTGTGTTTCTTCGATATATAGACAACACAAAACCGAGGAAGAGTTTGGCACTGGCTTCCCACCGGAGCCGCCGATCGCCAAGCCGAAGCCGTCTGCGAGGAAAGTGGCCCCGGCCGCCGTGGAGCCGCCCGTGGACCCGCGGCTGAAGCGGCAGATCGCCGAAGCTGAGCAAGCCAATGAGCCGCCCAGCAGTGTAGATGAAGATGAAGAAGAGAAAGAGAAGAAGAAGAAGAAGAAAAAGAAAAAAGAGCCCAAAGCCAAGAAGGCAAAAAAGGAGCCGACCCCACCCCCAAAGGAGCCCAGCCCGACTTCCGAGGGTGAAGGTGAAGATGTTGAAGAGAACAGGGCTCGGAGCTCGGGGCGGGCTCGTAGCTCGGGGCGGGCTCGTAGCTCGGGGCGGGCTCGTAGCTCGGGGCGGGCTCGTAGCTACTCTAGGCGGGCTCGTAGCTACTCTAGGCGGGCCAGTAGGAGTCGTGCTCGTAGCTACCGGAGCCAAAGGCGAAGGAGCTACCATGGTCGCAGCCGTAGCTACGGTCGTCGGCACAGGAGTGACAGTCGTAGCTACCGCAGGTACAGAGGCGACAGTCGCGGCCGATACCATCGTCGGTACTACCGCCGTTGAATATAATGCAGTGCCCTATAAACCCTTAAAACCCTAAACCCTTAAACCCCTGTGCTGTTTGTGTGTCTATAGCATATAGTCTAGAGGGATAAAGCTTTACACAACAGTAACGGCGATGTCAACAGCACAGTGCTGCACGAGAGACGATGAGACAGGCCGAGCCACTCATTTTTCTCACAATTAAGCACAATGTGCAGCGACCCCATGGATGTAGTATAAAATTGTAGATGCATAGTCTACAAATAAGCACGTATGTTTGCATATGTATATGTATATGTTTCTTTATACATATATCTATATATACATATATGTATATACATAGTCGAACTTACACCACACTACATTATATGTGCCCAGGCAACAAAACCTCGAGGATCCTCAGAAGGTCGTCTGCACATCAGGATAATTGCGAAGCTGTGCGAGACTCCGACAAGCAAGTGAAGCGGGCGATTGGAAAGAGTTGTAGTCGCAGAGATTGTGGTGGTGGCTACATACACACGTGCACATGTCTATAGAGTGTATAGAGAACACATGTGAACATGCCTGGGTTGCTTGAAGGGCCTATCAAGTCACACGATAGGACAAAAAACAGACCGGCCCGAACCCTAAACCATTTATGAAGATACTGCATACACCACACATGAAGCCCTGAATCCCCAAACCGAACATGTAGATTGCAGAACCTGTATTCATGCATCTATATATAGAGAGAGGGCTTAGGGGCTCAGGGGTCTCGGGGTTTAGGGGTTTAGGGTTTCGGGTTTAGACACACAGTGTGCCGGTCACCACACACGAAGCGTAGCGCTTGAAGCTGGGAAACCACTTGTGGGGATCCGATGAGATGCGGCTTAGACCTTACATGCGAGACTCGAACAACACAACGGAAAGGCACCGGTGGGCAGGTTTTGCAACAATCTCCCCCAAATTTTCCATAGATTTTACAAAAATTTCAGCAGATTTTACAAAAAAATCAAGAGGTTTTCCAAAAAATCTCGATGCAGTTTCGATGCAGTTTATATGCAGTTTCGATGCTGTTTCGATGCGGTTTTAAAACTACATACAAACTGCATAGCTTTTACAGCATTTCGCGATGCAGTTTGTATGTAGTTTTAAAACCGCATCAAAACAGCATCGAAACTGCATACAAACTGCATCGAAACTGCATCGAGATTTTTTGGAAAATTTTTTTGTAAAATCTGCTTAAAATCCATTGACAAACTCCCCAGCCCACCCCACCAGCCCCCACCTCCCCCCCCCCCACCCACCACCCCACCCCCCACCCCCATCCCCCACCCCCCACCCCCCAACCACCCACCCACCCCCCACCCCCCACCCAACCACCCACCCACCCCCCACCCCCCACCACACTCCCCACACCCCCCACCCCCCACACTCACACCCCCCACCCCCCATCTCCCACCCCCCACCCCCACACCCCCCACCCCCCACCCCCACCCCCACCCCCCACCCCCCACCCCCACACCCCCCACCCCCACCCCCCCCAACCCACCGCCCCACATCCAACACTATATACGGTGCTCTGCGAGGATCAATCGTATATTGTATAGCTTTTCGGCTCCAAAAAAGTCTGTCCTTCTCCCTCCCTGACTAGACAGAACAAAGCCTCCCTTCGAAGATGCCACGACAGGAGACCTGTGTTGTTCTTTTGTTTTTCCGACGAACCACATAGTCACTTTTCTGAATGCAGAAAGGGAATAGCTATATTCTCGTGTTCCAGGAAGACAGGAGCCGAAGCCGAAGCCGGAGCCGGTCGCCCAAACGAGTGTGGAAATGGGCTTGGCGGACCTGTGTCCATCATGGACGACAGCAACTTGGTTGCATTAGATCTATTGTATAGGTTTTGTTTAGGAGAGTAATTTGGCTTTTGAATATTATACATAATCCCCAAGGGTCTGGTACTGGGTCTGGTGGAGCGAAGCAGCAGCTGAGCAGCAAGACCAGTTAGCTACGACTTGCCAGCACGTTGTACAGAAGTGCATGTACATAATTAAATTGTCTCGTTGCTTTTGCAGACGGAGCTAGATATAAGAGCAGCTGTTTTTCTGCACAGCAGTAACTTCTATACTTTATCGTGCCTGCAAGTGTGAAGCAAAACAATGAGCCGGGCCGCCTCCAGGAGACTGCCTATAAAAGCCCGAGAACCCAACAACTGATGTCATATAAACCCTGAACCCTAAAATATATACCTTATATACAGAACCCCGAAACCCTTCAACCTCAAACCTGTGTGCCAGACCCCACACAGAAGCTTGCATGTGTCTTTACACCAGAGCTGGCGAGAAAATTATATATACTTGTGTGATTCAAGCTATACTATGACTGTGACGAAACACATGCGGTGTTGTCTGCATGTCAGAGAGAACTTACACTGCGATGACAATTATGTTTACTTCTATCTGCAGCTGTGAGCACTTCAGCGAGGGGTGCCTTTTTTGTGAGGACAGCATATCATCTTTACTGTTCGTGTTTTCCCTGCGATGGCTGAAGACAGCCAAGCTCCGGAGGCGCTTTTTGGTTTTTGTGTTTTGTAAAACCAGAGTGTTATATATATATATGTATACGAAGGCCGAGGAAGAGCCCCAGGACGAGCATGCAGAAGAAGAAGAGCAGGAGGTGCCCATGAAGAAGCCGGCGGCGAAGATCACGATAAAGAAAGAGCCCGGGACCGGGATTTTGAAAAAGCCTGCAGCAGAAGGAACAACGAAAGCAACAGCAGCAAAGAGCAAGCCCAATCAAAAGCCCACTCCAAAGGCCAACCCAAAGAGCACCCCAAAGGCCAAAGCAAAGGGCAAAGCAAAGGCCGAAGCAAAGGCCCCAGCCAAGGAGAAGAAGAACAAGAACGAGAACAAGAAGGAGAACAAGGGCAAGGAGCAAGAGAAAGGAAGCAAGCCCAGTAGCAGCAGCATCAGCAAAAACACTCCCAAGCAGAATGACAACAACAAGAAGCGGAAGCTGGAGGACAACTGGGCTGATGGATTCGAGGAGGTGGAGGATGCCGCCGAAGAGCAGCCAGAGGAGGAGACACCCACAGACGACGAGGTGCTGGCCATGGAAGACCCCGCGAAGGACTCGGGGAAGATGGACCGCAGCAAGCAGCACAAGTTCATGAGCCTGCTAAAGGACGGGTCATTGCCAGAATGGCTCGAAGATGCATGGGAGAAGTCCCAGAAGATGAAAACGGGCAAGCGGCAGAGACAGCGGGAGCTTATCAACAATGCTATCGACCGACGATCCGGGGTTGACACCAGCCTGGTTCTCAACTTTGCCAAACCAATGTTCCACTCCATGCAGGTGACGACGAAAAGAGGGGTATCGGGGGTGATTTCAAGGTGTGCTCGCTTCCTTAAGTGGAGAGGCACTTCGAAGCCGAAGGCGAAGTCGGGGAGTGTATAAAGTATCTATAGTATATATAGGTCCAGCTTATAGCTATAGTTTTACAATGAGCAAAACCTTGAAACCCTAATACAGCACAACCCTTAAACCTTATATGTAAACTACGAAGCCATGAACCCTAAAGCCTGCATAAGCCTTACACCTTTAGAAAATTTAAAACCTTCAACCCCATACACCTTGAACTCTGCACCCCACCGGCTTTTGTTTTGTAGTTCTAACTGTTTATAGAGGGCTCTACTACATTTATTTTTATTATACCATATATGCATATCTAAAAACACTCTATAAATGCATTCCCATACAATATATATTATATATAATTGCTATACTATACTTATAATAATGATGACCACAACCCTTCGTGCACCCCAAACCTTAAACCCTGAACCTGTGCACCTCTATATATATATATATATTATATATATATAACCCCAAACCCCAAAGCCTCAAACGACGAAGCCCTGAACCCTAAAACCTTCAAGCCTCAAACCCTTAAGCTTGAACCCTAAACCCCTTCGGCTTGTCTTTTCTTCTGTGGGTGGAGCGAGGAGAACTACACGAAGTCCGAGGCGACCAACAAGAAGAAAAACCTGGGCAAAATCTTGCTTCAGGGGAAATTCAATCTTAGCAATGAGCAGTTCGAAGCCGCACTCGAGAGTGGCGAGATCATCGCTGTCCGTTCCAATAACGGACCCGATCGTTACATGTGGTCCGAGGATGTGCACAACTCCACTTCAGGGAAGGAGAAGAAGTTTTCCATGGGCTCCGATGCCAAAGCGAAGGATGGAGAGGCCAAGTTCTTCGAGAAGCAGTCCAAGGATTGGAGGATTGGTTTGTTTGAGGAGAAGAGCGAGGGCAAAGCAAAGCCCCAGAGAGCTCTGACAAATGACTCAGAGCAGCTCGCAATCTGCGATGGTACCGTGGGCGCCAGCAGGAACATGACGGAGAAGCTGTGGAAGGCAGCAGATGGGCAGCTTACAAAGGCGATCGCGGCCTACAATAAGATCCTTGTCGAGGGCAGAAAGTTGGTTGCTTCCGTGGATGAGAAGCAGGACAAGGACATGTACCAGAGTGTGCGACTTGGACTGGTTTTGTATTCCTGAAACAACCTTGCCAAAAGCTTCAACTTTTTTATCCTCGCAAGTAAAGTCACCAATTTAACTCGTAAGTAAATACATGGAGGCTTCAACCTTTGTCTTCGCAAGTAAAGCACAAACTTTAACTCGTAAAAGTAGTCTCTTCAACAACAGTCGCATGTAACCAAAGTGTTGTGCTTTCTCTCGCAAGTAAAACCAGTGCCCGAACACCGAAACCTGTGTGAGACCCCACAGCTGTAAGGAAGAGCATCGTCCAACAAGCAACAAAATCGAAGCAGGGACTTGAGCACCTTCTCTCGTGGCACGAGTACGAGGATGAGAATGAGGACGGGCCGATCACGGTCTCATCATATTCCAAGACCATGAGAGAGTCCGGGCGAGGAGCAACTCATCTCGAAGAACAAATGGCAGCCGTGAAAGCCAAGTTGACTGTCCGAGCCAAAAAAGGATGCTAGACAGATTTTGAATGTGTGCAGTTCCGGAGCTGTCGCCTCTATGTGGTGCAAACGGCGATTCGGAGTTTTGGCGATGAGAGAAAAAAGCAACGGCGATGATGAGAGCTTGAGATTTGGCGCTTTTCTGGTGATTTTTACATGTGAGCAACGACGTGTATAACTATAACCTTTTGACTCATGTTGGGGTGTTGGTCTTCGTGACTTTCAGCTTCAATTTTAGAGTATATATAACACCGATGGTGTTGTTGTAGCCTGCTTTGCATGTGTGAGTGCACAAATGTGTAAAGCTATACCTCCGAACCTCAAGCATTGAATCAACCATGAAAGTCCATACCTCCAAAACCCTGTGAAGCTCACAACACAACCTTCGTAACCCCAAACCCTGAACCCTCTATAAACCCTTAAATCCTGAACCTTATATATAAACCCTCACAAGATTTGTTTCGTCCAGATTGAGGGGCAGTGGACCGTGTGGTTTAGGGGGTTTGGGTTTTGCGGGGTTGGGGCAAAAGCTTTCTGTTGTTGTTTGTATAGTATATTTGGTGCCCACACATATATGTATAACTTGCTCACAAGCCTCAGCCTCAATGCTCGGTGTGTCTGACCATGTGTGTCCCGTCCTTATAAAATGTTTTATGGCTATAGCGAACAAAACACTGTATGAAATAAGGCACAAAAGTTCAGCTGGCAACAAACACCAACTTTGCATAAAGGTGCTGTTCTGTTTATTTATATATGGAGAGAAGGTACCATGGAGGATGCAGGGCCCGAGCGAAAGCGACGAAAGGGTGGGGTCCAACAGAGATGGGGCCAGGCGGTGAGTGAGAAGTCCACCTCAAGTTCTTTGCACGATTTGCTGATGACGTATTTGGCACAAGGCCTCCTGTCGGCCTCTATGATTCATGCAATTGCAGTTGCAGCGGCGGCCGATATTAGAAATGCAAGGGACGGGAAAATTCTTCCTGATTTGGACAGGCTCAGCAAGGTGAAGCATGGAAAAAATTTGCAATCTTCTATTGACAACCACTTGGCCCAGCAGTCCAATCTTCCGATGCCGACAGAATTTAATATTCCCTTAGCAGGACAAGTCGAAGGCACGGCGACTTCCATGATATTGCTTCCGCACGAGATTATGCACCACCTTTGGAAGACGACGACTGGATGGATTACT
Source organism: Symbiodinium sp. CCMP2592 (assembly GCA_905221615.1). Taxonomy (NCBI): domain Eukaryota; class Dinophyceae; order Suessiales; family Symbiodiniaceae; genus Symbiodinium; species Symbiodinium sp. CCMP2592. The sequence goes on from CAJNDT010001913.1 coordinate 918,524, forward strand.
TCTGTGTTGCCTGATGCGGAGGCTTTGCCTCGGTTTTGGAGATCGTTAAATGGACACCCTTGCATGTCAAATCATGCGGTAAAATCGCGAGCTAATTGGATGCAAAGGGCTATTCCCCTTTGCATACACGGCGACGAAGTTCCTGTTTTGGGAGTGGGCAAGATATGGGCTCGCAGTGTTTTGGCTTTTTCATGGGTATCGCTGATGGCCACAGCGGCCGGCCGATCTGCTGCCGATTGCAACCTCTACATTTGGGGCGTTTTTGAGAAGTACATTATTCCGGCTGGCGGCGAGGGGGCTGGGACAATGGAAACTTTTTGGCAAGTGATGTATTGGTCTTTCAACATTCTTTACACCGGTAAATGGCCTGCTCGGGAGTGGCAAGGCAAGAAGCAGCCTGGTGTGTTGTTGTATATGTACACATGTGCCAGAAATCTGGAAACCCTTACATTTTAGGACCCTGTGGGAACCCTATAAGCTGTAAGCCTTTTTGTCTTTCTTGATTTTTTATGATGTGGGTCCTGTTTTAGATATGTGACTATATACATACACACCCTATGTATGAGAGCCTTGTTCTCAAATCCAACCCTAACCCAACAGCTTCCTTGATGGTGATGATATATATATATATATATATACACAGTATATAATATCGTATAAACATATATAAGCCACAAAACAACGGACCCGTGGAATCCCAAAGCAGCACGAACCGGATGTGAGAAAAATCACCACACAGTATACGTAAAAAACCCTCTCACCACATGTAGATATATATATGTAGATATATATGAACCTGTCTCGCAAGTAAGAAAATGTTTGTTACACGGCACAGAGGTATGGGGCCAGTACAAAGGAGGGCGAACGAGCGGGAACCGACCTATGCGGAGGATATTATGGTGTCCTGGTTCAAATGGCTGGCGACTGGGATTATTATGCGAAATGGCTGGAGGTTCCACGATGGAGCAATCACAGCAAACCTTGTGCTCTTTGTCGGGCCGCCTTCAAAGGACCACTAACATGGATGGACAATCGTGCAAATTCGCCGTGGCAAGCCTCGTGCCTCACCACCACCAACTGGAGATCCCACTGGAATCCATCATGCCAGCTGTATTATTTACCTGGCTTTTCGGGACTTTGTATCACGATGGACTATATGCATTGTATGTTTTTGGGGTGGATACAGTTTTTTTATGGCTCCGTGCTCAGCATCGTGGTCCACGATTGTTTGGGTGGGAGTATCTTGGCGAATTTGAAATACTGCGACTCCTTCATCAAGAAGTATCAGCGAGACAACGAAACCAGATACACATTCCGCCAGCGACTTCTGAAACTTACAATGATACAACCAAAAAAAGGATTCCCCAAGATGAGAGGAAGAGCTTCCGATATTCAATCTTTGGACAGTGCAATTCTTGCTCTATTCGCAGAGCAAATGGACGAGGGTATCTATCAACACAAGCAAATCCGGCTCTTTTTGCGGTTGAACCTGCAGCTGGCTGAAATATTGGAAGCTTATGGGCCACGGTACGGCTTCTTGGCTTTA